>CM060908.1:470939532-471359532 GCA_030737815.1 Allium fistulosum
GTTATTGCACACACGTTAGACACCGGATAAGAGATGTCAAACCCCGTAAACATCTCTAAAGCCATCACATTTATTTATTGTTGTTTTAACTTACATAAGATCTTTTAGTTCTGACTCGAGTGTGTTGTCTTTTCATTACACTCGGGTCATTCTGAGCTTTTCGGTGTATCGCAGACTGCTTTTCTGTAGGATAAAGACGAAGATTTTGTACTATTATTATTTATTATATTTATCCCTCTGCATCATGTTGTTCCATTGCATTATTTATTTATTCCTGCTGCATGTAACTCTGATCTGTATTGTAAAAATGTAATCAAATGTTATTTGTATAACAGCTTCATGAACTATTATTTGATTATTATATTTTGTCATTCCGCTGTGAGATACTGTGTTTGTTTTATTTCTTTCTCTTCTTTTCTTATTTACCCCATAAAAATCCTCCCTTTTGAATGGTTTGAGTTTGACATGTGTGGTTTATTGTCGATTTAAACCATCCAAAAAGGTGGGTCATTACAGACAGCTACTCTGATTGCTCAAAGAGCCTAGGGTACTTCGTCTAGATCCGCTCCTATAGTCTTTAGTTACCTACCTCGTATCATGACTATATCCACCGTATGTCATAATCACGACTCAGATCACGCCACTAAGATAACAGACTGTTGGCCTTCATGACTAAAGGGGCTAGGGCTACTCCGCCTTACTCTAAAATCCCATGATGTGCATCAAACATATAACTAAAGTGGGCGCGACCCCACGATCAGGCTGCCAGGGTGGACACTGGCCATCCGGTTCTCGCTAACTCCTAATCATATCCTGGAGTACTTCATGATAGATAGCATATATATGGGTACACCCACATAACTCAGCACCTATAAACGTGCTCTACACCGAGCATATAAACTTGCTTTACAATGAGCATCGCCTTATGTTAGTATAAACTCAATATCCTAGTTCATGTCACTTAAGTGGAATCTGCTTGCAATGAATAACCAAATAAGTATCACATCGGCGTTCCATACTACCGCGATGCTCAATCGTTTACTCATTGCTCATAAATTACACTCAAATCTCCACAATATTATATTTAACAAGTCCAAAGAATAACCGGAGAAATATACCCAATGCCCTACCCCAAATGGTGTTATAACTCTGTTTATTCATATTTCTCATCATACAGAATAGAAATCATCACAAAATCAAACAACAGGATGTCATCGTTGTATTATTTCAAATCATTATATAAATCGACACCAATGGTGAATCCTTCATGGTATCGTAATCAGTAAAATCTTTAAATCATAAACTCTTCAAATAATTTGATTTCGAACTAATAAATGTATAAAAGGGGGAATAGATGTCAAATTTTTATAAATAAATTTATATAATCAAAAATCCCCATTTGAAATTTCCCTTTTTATCCTTTTTATTAAATATTCAATTTATAAAGGAATTTCACTTTTGAAAATATTATTAAAAAAACCGTTTTACATTTATAAAAAAATCTATATATTTAATATTTTAAAAATTCTTTATTTTTATTTTCAAATAAACTTTTATCCAAAACAATTCCCATAAATAATTTCCCAAAGCTTTTAATTTAAAACTAGAAAATCAATCGAATATCCAAAATATTGATTATGGAGCAAAATTCTCTAAAATCATAAGCAATTCACCAATATAATTTTTTATCATGTGGCCGAGTTGAATTCCATCGAATTTCGGCCATCGATAACTATACTCACAATTTGAATAAATTACATAAATTGAAATGCAAACGGACAACATTTCCTTTGCATTTCGACATCCAACAAACACAAAACTCCACCATCAAACGCCAAATAACATTCGGAATCACAACAACCAATTGAATAACTCGGTCAAACAATTTATCCAATCAAACAATTCAATATTCTCAATCAAACGAATCCCAAACAACTAATTCAACCAAACGAATCCATAAATAATCAGGATAATAATATATATATATATATATGCAAAATGCGAGTTGAAGTAAATTTAGATGTGAGTGAGAAAATTCACAAAGCGATGAGCCAAAACTACTATGTCTAATCCAGTCGCAGTTTACATCGCAACCCCAAATCACTATACAAAACTACCTGCTTCACATCGGACTTTCAGTCACCATCACCAACTATCGTTGTCTCAAATTCCACCTCCGTTGTCAACCAGCACCAGGCCCAGCTCGCCATTGTAACGACCCGAAATTTTAGATATTTGAAATTGGAATATTTAATTTACTTTAAATATTCAGGTGTTGATTTTTAACTTGAATTTCAAATATAACTATTTATTGGGTGATTAAATTATTGAATTTAATAGTTGGAAATTGGGTAAAATATTGAATCTGGAGTTTTAAGCCCGGTAAAAATAATTTAAAGGCTTGTAAAATTTATATTAATTATACTGAAGACAATGCAAGCTTTAAATTTGAATTTGGAAGTGATCTGTTCAGTTTTAAAACTATATCGTTTAAATTGATATTTAAAAATAGTCTTCCGAGGGACAGTCTTGGAATTCGACGAAATCAGTTCCATTAGATCCGTAATATTGTATTATTATCGGATTTCAAATCACGTAGCTTTTGGAGTTGTCGTGTGGCCGTACGGTATATAAAGGCATTGAAATTTATATCGAAAATTCAATAATAACTTGGTCCAAAAAGCTATCTTCTCCATACGATCGGATTAGGACTCGAAACCTTTTCCATTGCGTTCGGAATAGGAGCATAACATTATAAACGCCTAGCGACACGCCTCGTGTAATAATCCAAAATCTCGGCCTTCGAAAATCGGCACCCGTACTTCACTTGTACTCAAAATGCCGTAGATTCAAACGCCGAATCTAGCTTGCCGGAGCTTATAACACCATTAAGTATAACAACACAGTGGAAGAAAAGAATATATCAATATATATCTAACATTGATACAATGACAGATACAAAATCTGATACAATATGATACAACAGAATGATACAACAAAATGATACAACAGATATCAATATACATCGGAGGTATGATACAAGAAATAGCAGCGGAAAGAAAATAGATAACACCAACAGCGAATATAATATCTCCAATAGAATGCTCCAATCCATAGCTAGCGGAAAGCAAGGTCGGTCATCCAAGGACTGACTAGCTCCAAATAATCTACTCAACCTAAATATTTGAAAAACCCAACTCTAGACTGCCCGTGTGGAAAATGGTGGGCACCCAGAGTTTAGGAAGGGAACAATAAACTCCAGGTCAGTCATGGTGACTGGTGTGAGAACTAAAACGGTTATTTATCTTTAAACAACAACAACAATAGAAGTGGAAAATATTCGCAATGCTTTTGGAAAATGAAACTACCATAAGACCTCCCGCCACACACACAATGCAAACGCAGAATTGGAGGAGATTTCTTCTTATGATAGTCAAACATGCTTACTACGCAAAATCATTGGACTTTTATTATTA
Organism: Allium fistulosum; assembly: GCA_030737815.1. Classification (NCBI taxonomy): domain Eukaryota; kingdom Viridiplantae; phylum Streptophyta; class Magnoliopsida; order Asparagales; family Amaryllidaceae; genus Allium; species Allium fistulosum. The sequence goes on from CM060908.1 coordinate 470,943,009, forward strand.
TTAGTGCATAGTGCAGAAAACATTTCGAAAGTATAATATTAATCTTAGCCAACATACGACCAGTATCGTATGCCTACTATAGCTACCATCTAAACAGTGGTGACCACCATAAGTAAATGGCAGGTTCTACAACTAAAACCGTACAAGGTTCGTATTGGAAAATGGATTTCCAACAAATGGTCAGGCTAAGGAACTTCCTATGCCACGTAGGAACGCCTCTGGCGGGACGCTCCGAGAGACAACCTGCTCTCTGCCAACACAAGGCCGGGTTACCTCTGTAACTAGGTAACTCACGAATATGCCATTCCCCAGTCCTTTGGGACCTTTATCCGAGCGCTCGGTAACCAACATAACACATAATAAATAAAGTGTGTCCACATGAGTAAGTATCTGGGCTCCATACCATGATACCACCCTTTTCCAGAAGGAAATGACATACCCTAAAGGGCGCGACCCTCATAACCTTGCTGCATCATTCCTGTTTCGACCATTTCCGGTCTGTGAGGTTCGATGAGGTCTCGTCCACAAAGCTACGCTTTTTCACAAAGCCACGCTTTGATCACTAAATGATCATCACACGGCAACACTCAGCATGCCACACTACCAAATTGGGAGTATATCACTGATAAATTTCAACTACATAACCTCTGAGCTCGTACATCTCAGAGAAGGGTGTTAAGCTAAGAGAATAAATTATCCGCCACCAAACAGAAATGTATTTGAAAGAAATCTGCTTTATATCTCAAAATGTAATGTCAGACATGTAACCATACAAGTCTGTTCCGGGTTCGAACAGAACCGAAGGCACTTCCAAAGAAGCCCTTGCAATCCGGGTATTCACAATCCCGATCGAACTTCCCATCACTTAGGGAATCTCTATACCGGGAGCTACCCAGTGCAGAGACAATCGATAGGTTATCCTATCGTTCTCGCAAATACCCAGTCTTCAACACCAGTCTTCAAATGCTATCTATATACGACGTATCACTTATTCGGAATGGGTTATATGACACAAAGTCCTCCCCCGGCTAAACCGAATAGTGAGCGTAATATTTTAAAACGTATGGATATTGGGATTTCAATTAAGTCACAACTTATTACCCAAAATCTTTCTTTTAAATGGTTTAAAAAAATTGCCATTTTAAATCTGTTAAAATAAACAGATTCAATTCATAGCTTTCAAAAAGAATTCACTCATAACTTGGAAAACCATTTTTCAATTCAAACTTGAAATTCCTTTAACTTAAATTGGAATTTCATTTCTTATATGAAAGCTTTTATCATTTGAAAACAAATAGTTTTCATTTTGGAAAATCTGATTCATTTATACGAGTTAAAATCTTTGGGTTAAATTCAAATTCTCAAACAATACTTTCAAAATGGTTTGAATTCATATAAACACATTATAACTTCTTTTAACCATAATTTCCAATATATAATTCAATTCCTTATTTTGAATTCAAATTCAAATTGAATTATTTAAATTTGAAGCTTTATTAAGTTATTTAAAATAACTTTTATCTTACAAACTCCTTTTCAAAAGCTTAAACATTTAACCCAAATTCATTTCCAAAATCAATTGAAATCAAAATTTCAATTTTAAAAACATTAAATTTAAATTATCTGTGACTTAACCGATTTCCACGTGAAATCCATATTTGTGTGTGTAAGAGTGTGGTCCAGGGGTTTTACACAGTAGTGCAACATCATTCAATCATCACAGATCAGGATACAGAAATATAGTTGATAAGCGGTATACTATAACGCTTATCGTTCATTCACAGATTCACATATAATATACAAATGTATCACAAATAAATGAATAAATTATACACAGCTCAATCCACAGAACAAATATCACAAATCAGATAGGACAATCAATTCAAGGCATCTCATTCAATATAATCATTCATAGGTAAGGTCAAGCATTCAATAATCATTTATAAGCAGGATTAATTAATTGTTTAATCCTAATTTATTCAATTAAATTTCTAATTAAATTAATTACTTATGAATTAATTATCCAATCCTGACTTATTAATTACAAATCATTTGATATAAATTAATTAATCAATCACCTTAATTAATTAAATTATTCTTAATTAATCATATTAATTAAATTAACCTTTTATACCAATTACATAATTAATTAACTTTAATTAATCAAAATATCCAACATTAATTATAATAAGTGATTAATCCTTAATTACTTTCATTAAGTAATCACATTTAAACAATTTAAAATTGATTATCTAAACTAATAAATCCAATTTATTATTAAAATTAATCACCTTAATTAATACTTAATAATCTTTAGTTAATTATCTTCATTAACTAATAACATTTCTTAATCACTTTTAATTAATCTTTAATTATAAATTAATCTAAATCATTAATTTATAAAAATAATTTATTCCTTAATTATCTTATTAATTAAATCACTTAATTACCTTAATCATTTTTAAGGTAATCCATTTCTTTATTAATGACTTCATTAATATTTAAGTGTATTTAAACCTTACACTTCTAAATTTAGATCCACATTTCATCTTAAATTTAAGGTTCAAAATGATTATATATTTAAAACATTAACCAATTTAAAATATCCTTTTATAAATCTTAAAATAAATGTAAAAAAACATTTATTATTTACATAGGAAACTTATATAAGGAAAGCCTTTAAACCAATTTATTTAATTTTATTTAAAAATTAAGCCTTTAAAATACGTCGCTATTTAACTTGCAAATTCAAGTTATCTAATCATTCAACTTCCATTTAAAAACCATTTATAAAAGAACTTATCAAAAATCAAGTTTAATTATTTGTTTGAAAACAAATTTACTTTTTTTTCTTTTTAAAAAAAAACTATTTGATTTAAACTTGTTTTAAAACACTTAAAATTTGAATTCAAAGAAAAACTTGAACCCATGTTTAAGTCTTGTTTTCAGATTTAATTTAAATTTTAAAATCAGGTTTAAAATATGAAAATCCACCTTAATTAATACTTACAACTTTGATTTAAAATCAAATGTCCTCTTAAAACTTTTAAATTCAAAGTTTATTTGAAACTAACTTGAAACTGGATTTAAACTTGTTTAAATCTATTATCACAACCTTTAAATTCATTTAATTTTGTTTAAAATTCAAATTTATCAAAAAAACAAAACAGTGACAGGTTTTATCAAAAACCTGTAACCAAAACTATACTCGAGCAAACCCAAATTTGCTTCGAGTCCAGACCTGATCTACTACGGGTAAATCACGAAATCACTCAAGTAAAAACTCGAGTCACAAACCCTGCTTTATCCCAAACTACCCAGGTTCCCAGTTTACCAAAATCTCGAGCACGGTGTACGTGCACAACATCGCCGACCATCTCCGGTCACTCCTGATGACCTTCCCACATCAGCCACCAACCCCACATCAAACTCAGACCCTCGCCACTTCGATTCCCATACGGAAACAAAATCGAGCCTTCTCAATCAAAACCTGGAACAAGAAGCAACCCCCACTTCAAAACCTGTCAACGCGCCGTTCACCCAACCTCGGCCACCGGAATTCGTGCAACTTCGGCCACGAACTCGTCTTCGACCAAGCTTCCATCTCCCGAAATTCCATAGCGCTCGATCGACCGTGGATGTCGAACGAATCAAATTCCTTAACCTCGTCAAAACCATAACTTAAACCCTAAATTCGATTCGAGTTACAAAATTTTGCATTAGATAAATTTTCCAACATTTTTCCTATATCCACGAATCAATAATCTAGCTCCATAACAAATTTCAGCATCAACAATTTATTAAATCAACAGAATTTTGTAAAAAATGATTTTTGTTCGAAACTTAAGTACTAATTGGATTAAGAGCAAGTAAAGTTTGATTAGTAATTAAGCCTGGGAACTAAAATCAGAGGGAAAGAATTCAGATCAACCATTGCACACACCAGTGTATATATATATATAAACACAAAGACTTAAATATGCTCACAAACATACTTGATTTCAGAGATGAGCATGAAACCATATACTTAATATTTTAAATTAGTGATATTACTCACAGTGATTTAGGAAGAAGAAAGAACAGAGCTCTTTTTCTTGAACCAGGTTTTGAAAATTGCAAGCTGAAACCTTTCTTTGATTCTCTTGTTTTCTTTGATTGCTTTGATGTTTTTATTTGAGATGTTTGTTTGTTTAAGGTTTAAAGTGGTATATGCTTCAGATTTTTTTCTTAGCTCATGGACGAACTGAAATAAGAAGGGAAAATGAGTTGTACAGGGTATAAAAAAATGAGTTTGTACAAATTTTGATCAGTGATATTTTCGTTTGGGGGCTATGCAGATTTCTTTGGGGCTGAGACAATAATATTCATGCGTGCATTAATTGTGTTGTACAACTTATATTTTTTTTCTTTTTTTTATATCTTCAGCTGTATAATGCATAAGAAAAATGTGGTGGCTGAGATTATTTTGTTTAGTGGCTTGCATTAATTACTTTGTACCTATAGATAGTTATTTTATTTCTTCTTTTGCAAGCTACTCTTTCATATATATGTTTATTTCTAGCCTATTATCTTACTTCTTGCCTGCATACTACTTCACAGCTACATAGTTTACTTACTTTTGTTTGTTTGTATACTTCATGTATAGGAAAAAAGGTTGTTCTTAGTTATATTATAAAATTTTAACTTAAGTACACATATACTTTTATACTCAAACAATTTAAAATTTTATCTTTCCTTTATTTTCAAACTTAACTATTAAATACTTCATGTGTATATATATACTTTGGTTTTGTTTCATACTTGAGTATATTTATTTCTTTGCTTTTGGCCTTATTACTTTAGAATATAAATGAAGTTCTATTTCTAATATGTTGTTTAATTTTAGCTAACTTGTTTACTTTATATTCCATAGTTTATCTTTTATACATTTATTTCTATTTCTAGCTTAATATTTATTTGTTTATTATTTTGTAAATATATTTTGTTTGTATTAATACATATTATAAGAGAATGTTGTGAAATTAAACACATATTTTACTTGAATTTGGAAAAACTCAAATTATTATTAAACCATTTATTTACGATTTAAATTCAAATCCAATATGTATATATATATATATATATTATTTCAAATTTACTCATATATACTCAAATACATATATATTCACATATATATACAATTTCTAAATTTAAAATGATTTATACAAAATTTATTTGAGTTCGGGGAAACTCGCATCACTTTAATCGATTAATTAATTTCACAATATTTATTCAAAAATTAATTTAATTATCAATTTAAATGTAATTAAAATTCGGGGTCGTTACACCTCGATACGATGTCAAGATTTTAAGCTGTGAATTCAAGATGATTTAAATTTAAATTTAAATATAATATATTGTTTGACCAGTCAAATTTCCTTCAGCTGAAACTTTCTCCCATCAGCCTACTTTCTATCACCATCTGACCTTTTTCCTTTCTCTTCAAATTACTGTAGCCAGCAACCTACACACAAGGCATCTTCCCTTGTTTTTAAAAAGCACGTCGTCCCTTTCATAAATCTATAGGCCGAAGAAAAATTCAATCGAACGAGAAAATAAAATAAAAATGGCCGCTTATCCCTATTCTTCCCATTCTCTTCCTCCTTACAGTTTGAAGTCATTATCCCTATTTCTTTTTTTCTTTCTGAGATGAATGCAAATCGAATTCGTATTTATATAAAAAAAAGGGAAAAGCCGAAGGTCGTATTCGATTCAAAATTGAGGGCAGCGAAGCTAGGGTTGGACGTGATGCCTGGTGAGTTCGGCCGTAATGGTGGTGGCGAATCGGTGAAGTAGTGCTCGCATTTTTGAGGGTGAGCATGGGTCGCGAGTGGTAGAAGGAGGCGCACGGCGACGAAGGCGGCAAGCGATGGCTTTCGTGATGAAGTGAGATTCGTGGTAGCCGAAGTCTTGGAGGGGGCTGGGTTCGATTCAGTGAGGTATAAATTATCAATTTATTTTCAAAATTTAAAATCTAATATATATATATATATAGTTAGCAGAGAAAAAGGTATTTGTATAGATATATAGGAATTTTAAATCCAGGTTTGCTTTATTTTACAAATATATATGTATTAAAAATATTTACAGTAAAGAAGAAAAAAAAACCTGTTTTGTTTATAGAAAAGAAAAATATAAATATAAATATATTATGTACATTTGTATATATATATACAGTTAAGGAAAAATAGAATACAAGTATAAATACATATATACACATACCTATTTTCATTTTAAAAGTATATACAGAAATTATTATATATAGATAAAGTTTTAGAAAACATAGGAGTTTATATAAAGATTTGATTTTTAAATCTATATGGATTATTTTTATAAATATATATATATATATGTAGTTTCTAAATGAGAAATAATATATATATACCTATATCCATTCTAAACTTACTAGTTTAATTTTAAAATAATGTAGGATGGAGATTAATGTGTTTAATAAACTTATTTAATTATTTTAGTCACTAAAAATATTTTATTAAAAGGAATTAGTTTAAAATCAAATTATTGGTTAAAAATAAATAAATAAATGGTAATTAATTGTTTGATCGATTCAAATATTAATAAAATCATATAATACTTATACAAGGTCGAAAACCGTAAAATCAAGTCGAGATTGAAGTGGGTTGCAAACGAAAATAAAGGTGAGATTTTCTCACTCATTCGGATTACCTATTATAATTAAATGTTAATTTAAATCATTGGATGCCTGACTTGATTGATAAATGTATAATTTATCTATTGGATGATATTATATATAGTAGTATATATATTGGAGTGATTGATATTCCCACATCATATAGCGGATGAGACCCTATGCACCCTGTATAATAGCGGATGACCCTATATACCACGATATCCCCCTCGAAGTGGGATTGGTATTTTATTTGTTGACTAACATCTATGGATGCATGGAAAACAGGTTAGAGGGATCCAACAGGATTCCTCAAAGATATTTATTGTTTTCATATATATGTTGATATATGACAGGTTAGATAAATTGATATGGATTGTGTGAATTGAATTGTAAAATGCTAAATAGCCTAGAAATTGAATTTGGTATTTTTAAATAACATGAGTAATAAATTTGAAGCAAATAAAAAGAAGATTTTGAATGAAAATGTTTAAACTGGAAATTGGGTTATTTTGTAAAGAAAATTAAGTGGAATGAGAAAATATTTAATTTAACTTGGTTATATTTAACTATGGGTAAGTTTGGGCTAGATAGAGATTTTAATTAAAATTATATATATTAAGGACTTGAAAGATATTTGAAATTTTGGAAGAGAATTGGAATTAATAATTAAAATAGATTGAAGTAAAATGGAATTTATTAAAGGATAAATTATAGAATGGAATTATAAATAGAAACGTTTTTTATAAATAAATGGAAAACTCAAAGGGGTTTATAAATTTATAAACGGGGTTTATAAATTTATAAACGGGATTTATAAATGAGATAGATTAATATCAGTGGATATGTGGAGAATATAAGCGATGGTGTGAACTTATATCGAGTTATGGAAATTGTTTTGAAAAGAAAATGATGAATAGGGCCGATGAGGTATGAATTAAGAGGAATTTATGAATTGAATTGGTGGATATTGGATTTTCTAAAGATATGCTTTTTGTCGAGTAAAGTAAAATTGTTTTTAAAGTGAATTTTTAAATCTACTATACTATACAACTTTTATAAACTATTTTCGAATTTAGAATATTTAGAAGTTAGTTTTATCTTAAACCATATTTTCAAAATAAAACCATTATTCTTATTTTATAAGTATATATGTTTTTAAGTGTTTTAAATGTCAATTAAATATCCTCTTGAGATGAGAAGCAAAAATTTATTAAATTGGATAAGATTTAGGGGAAAAATCTTATAGTGGGGTTATATAAACTTAAATAAAATTGCGAAAGTATAAGATAAGAGTTTCAGAAGGTGGAATAAAATTCACAGGGGAAGTAGAAGTGGAACTGGAATTTTTAAATAAATAAACGGCCTTGAAAATATTAAAGGAAAATAAATTAAGGAATTCTGGAGTTTATAGAATTCGGTGAAACAGGTTGGAATTTACAAATTAAGTTGTAAATGATTTTTGAGATAAAAAGAAATATTTTTCAAGTGTTGAATATAAAATGGGGTGGGAAAAATATTCTAGTATTGGGCAAAGGTTAAGGATTTATTCCATAAGAATAAGAAGGAATTTGAAAACTATTTTCAAAGTGTTGAAATGTGAAAATAATATCTTGGGTAGATATTTTTGTGATAAATATTTTGGAGAATTATTTAAGGCTTAATTGTTGCTTATGAATGTTAATTGATAGTTAAATAACCGACTATCAATATTTGGCCAATGCGCTAATCGTTTCGAAGAGACCGGGATCAGATTTAATTATCCGAAAACCACTTCGATCCGGTTTGAACGTAGCGAATGAATACCATAAAGATGATAAAGACGGTGATTCGGTTTGTCTAGACCCAGGACAACTTGTATGGACAAATGCTATCAGACAATCGTCATTGGAGGACGATGAGCATTCTAAGTAAATGTGCACTTTAAAAGGTAACGCTTAACCTCAAGCCTCATCAACCGGGAATGGCTAAAACAGGGGAGGTGCAGCAAGGCTAAGTGGGTAGCTCCAATTAGGGTAAGGTTATCCTTGTCTAGAGACCCTTTTATTTCGGCTGTGTGATGGTTGCTGATCCCGACCGTGGGGTGATCTTATTCGGACTATCCAGTAAGGGGTAGTCCGGTCTTATGTTGCAAGGGATCGGGAGTGATCCTCGGTACTCTGATCTAGGCCAGGTACTGTGACGGGCGGTACCCCAGTAGCCCTGCCATTGTATATAATCCAATCTCCAATAAGCGCCCATACGGTTTTGATTGTGCCCAACTATTGCTGGAACGTGAGATGCAAGCATTTCAGCTAGATTCTATTTTACTTTCTATAGACACTATTATAATATCAGACGGATTTGATAAAATTGTTTTGGTTATCGTAAGGTAAAAACCCGACATGTTTATTTGTGGCGTGGTCTTACAAGATACCTTTATTTCAAAGGATTTTCGAAAATATAATAATCCAATTGAGTGTGATTTTCTCACGCTGGTTTTCCAGACTGACTCGGGTGATGTTTTATTATGATACTCGGGTCAGACCGAGTTGTATAGATTCATGATAGGATGCTATGGAGCTCAAGAGACGAGTTGGATGACAAAGACGTATCTCCGTACTTGAATTATTATTTCCGTTGTGCAAGGACAGATAGTAAGCTATCCAAAGTGATGGATGATTGTTGTACTCTGATAATGGTATGTATGTATAATAGTACAGATTTCTTTATATTTAAAAGCTGTTAGTATATATATTATATTTTGTTCCGCTGCGATTGTGAGATTCTGATGTTGTTTTCTTTTTTTCTTCTTCTACCTCTTTCTTCTTTTACCCCTAGTTATTCGCTCTTTCGTACACTTTGGGTTGAACGAGGAAGAATTATTATCAACTCAAGGGGTACAGAACTGCGGGTCGCTACAGTCAGTATCAGAGCTGAAGGTTAAGCGAGAACCTTGGCTCTAGTGGGGATTACTCATTAGAGATAGAGTCAGTAGTACTCTAGAATGAGTTTGAGTGTATTAATAGATATGAGCGCGTATTTGTTAGTGAATATAAATGGTTTTAATATTATGTTGACTTATTGATTGGGTGGTATATGAATTCTGATCGAGTAAGTAGGCCGCTAATTCGATAAGAATTTATAAACACTTGAACACGATAAATCGACACAGTATTGTTTTAAAGGTGGGTAAATGAAATAATTTTACCCAAAATATATTTTGATATAAAAGGAATAATTTCCTAAATTATTATATATATAGGAGTGTTGGTTGATAATATTATAGTCAAATAAGATTATAAAAATTGTAATGGTCTATATAACCAAATGGAAATTTATATAAGCGTAAATTTTTTTTACAAATGGATCGTAATTAAGTTGAATTCAACCTAGAATTTGGAAGTTTAAATCCCGGGAAGTTTGGGAAAAATGTTTTCAAAGTGGTGTGGAAAAATAATAATAAGAGTATTATTTTTGAATATTTTCGTAAGGAAATTGTTTTTAAGATGGATTTTGAAAGAGATATAGCACTGAACTCACTTCAGTCGCTGGAAAATAATCCCGGTGATGACTGCGCAACATCATCGGTATTCATTTTTGAGTTTCTAAGTGATGGATTGCTGCCAAAATTGATTTGTTTAAATTTGTTGGGCAAACCAGTTTTGTTTTGGATAAAAACCAGGTTTGGTTTTAAAAAGTGTGATTTTGGGATATTAGTGATTTCAAAAATGATTTGAAATAAATACCGGGTATTTTAATTATGGAATCCTTATTTAAATAATTTAAAAATCATTAGGGAATAAGTTATAGGCTTATAAATTGAAATGATTTTTTTTAAATAAGAAGGGAAAGTATGAGATTTGAATTTTGAGATTAAAATTAAAAATGAGGAGATTAAAATAAAGTTTAACTTAGCTTAAGTTAAAGTAATTAAATTGTTGGAAATTTAAATTGATTGTGGTTTGATTAAAATAAATCAATGAAGTATGCTACTTAAATGAATAAAATGGGGAAGTGAATGGAAAAATAAAATTGGAATGAGGAATAAAAATTGAATCGGATGGAATTTAACTTAAAACTAAATGAAGTTTAGTTGGAAATGGAATGGGATTGAAATGAAATTGAATTGAGTTGAATGAATTAAATTCTTACTTAATTATATTCAAAAGAATTGTGTGAATTAAAGAAAATGGATTAAAGTTGAGTTTAGCGTAAGCTAAGTTAAATAAAAATTGAAGTTTATGAAATAAAAAGGTGTTTGGACTATAAATAAATTAATAGTCTCGAGTTAAAATAAAATAGTTTGATATTTTGGAAAATGAAATAAAATCCAAATTGGAACTATAAAATAAATTTGAACTCGAGAAAATTTAAATGAGGTGATTTTTGAAATGAAAATCAAATATTAAATTGCAAATTGGAAGTGAACTATTTGGATAATAAATTGAATAGGTTACTGAAGTTTATTTGGTTAAATAAAAGTTGAATTGTGAGTTAAATAAAATGGTTTGAAATTGCAAATAAAATTCAAGCGAATAGAAATAAATTTGAAATGGCCTTGTTATTAATAAAATAAATTCGAAAGTAAATTAAGAATGTGAATTAAAATTTAAAATAGATTAAATGAATATACTAATTGAATTATATTAGTAAACAGAATGGAATTTTATTGGATAAAAAATCAAATTGAAATGGAAATAGAATTGGTGCTAGAAAAATGGACCTAAGAATGGAGTTGAAATAAACTTAAGTTAACATTAAAAGAAGCTTGCCCTAAATTTATTTGCGAAGTGGCTATTTAATGAAATGGTTTTGAAATGGAACCTATTTGGATATGGAATGAAAATGCAAGTGTATGGGTTGTGAATAATGTAGAATGAAATGGAATTAATATAAATTGAGTTGGAACCAATTTAAAATGGTTATAAGCTTAAGTAATCATTTATTTGAATGAATATCGTCGAATTGCATAAGAAAATTGGTCGTTCGACGTAAACAAAAGTAAATAAAATTATATGAATTAACGGAAGCGAAATAAATTGATTTTGGAATCAATTGGAATGAATATGGGCTTGTTTGAAATTAAAAATGAATTGAATGTAGGCAATTGAGTGTAAAACCTTTAATTGAAAATGGTATGTGATATGGTAGTAGGCAATTAAAATTAGTGTTGAAACCTTATATGTGCTTATGAAAATTATATAGCTTACATTGCTTAGGAAGTTCATGTGCTGTAGTTGTTTAAAAGAGTGAAATGTTAATAAACTTCATATATATGTCACTTACATGTTTGAATAGAGTAAGTACAGGTACCGGGAGGCCGTTTGGTAGGATTTTGGTCGCGCTAAATGCTAAAATAAATAAGCCGCTTGCTTAAAAATGCTAAATAGAGGTACGACTACGCAATAAAAGATAGGAAATATGAAATATTGTTTTTTTGTTTTCCGACCGTGTGGGTCAATGTATATATATTTATCTCTCTTGTCAAATTGCAAAAGCTCCTCCGTACAAGGGAGACTCTGCCAAATTTTTTTGAAAATTTTGGGAGTTAGAAAATTTTTGAAATTTTTTTTGTTAACGAAAAGTTGATCTTCAAATCATAACGAAAATGTAGGATTTGAACTAGAAGAGGAAAACCAATGGGTTGATTGAAGTTAAAGGTTTTGAAAAAGTGAATATCAAAGTTTTCACTAAGTGGGTTTAATAAGTTAATGGGTTCGGGCATTCTTCCGCCTTAGAAATTTTGGGGACGAAATTCTTTTAAGGGGGGGGTGTAACGACCTAGAATTTTAGATATTTGAAATTGGAATATTTAATTTATTTTAAATATTCAGGTGTTGATTTTTAACTTGAATTTCAAATATAACTATTTATTGGGTGATTAAATTATTGAATTTAATAGTTGGAAATTGGGTAAAATATTGAATCTGGAGTTTTAAGCCCGGTAAAAATAATTTAAAGGCTTTTAAAATTTATATTAATTATACTAAAGACAACGCAAGCTTTAAATTTGAATTTGGAAGTGATCTGTTTAGTTTTATAAATATATCGTTTAAATTGATATTTAAAAACAGTCTTCCGAGGGACAGTCTTGGAATTCAACGAAATCTGTTCCATTGGATCCGTAATATTGTATTATTATCGAATTTCAAATCTCGTAGCTTTTAGAGTTGTCGTGTGGCCGTACGGTATATAAAGGCACTGAAATTTATATCGAAAATTCAATAATAACTTGGTCCAAAAAGCTATCTTCTCCATACGATCGGATTAGGACTCGAAACCTTTTCCATTGCGTTCGGAATAGGAGTATAACATTATAAATGCCTAGCGGCACGCCTCGATACGATGTCAAGATTTTAAGCTGTGAATTCAAGACGATCTAAATTTAAATTTAAATATAATATATTGTTTGACCAGTCAAATTTCTTTCAGCTGAAACTTTCTCCCATCATCCTACTTTCTATCACCATTTGACCTTTTTCCTTTCTCTTCAAATTACTGTAGCCAGCAACCTACACGCAAGGCATCTTCCCTTGTTTTTAAAAAGCACGTTGTTCCTTTCATAAATCTACAGGCCGAAGAAAAATTCAATCGAACGAGAAAATAAAATAAAAATGGCCGCTTATCCCTATTCTTCCCATTCTCTTCCTCCTTACAGTTTGAAGTCGTTATCCCTATTTCTTTTTTTCTTTCTGAGATGAATGCAAATCGAATTCGTATTTATATAAAAAAAAGAAAAAAAAGGTAAGAGCCGAAGGTCGTATTCGATTCAAAATTGAGGGCATCGAAGCTAAGGTTGGACGCGATGCTTGGTGAGTTCGGACGTGATGGTGGTGCCGAATCGGTGAAGTAGTGCTCACATTTTTTAGGGTGAGCATGGGTCGTGAGTGGTAGAAGGAGGCGCATGGCGACGAAGGCGGCAAGCGATGGCTTTCGTGATGAAGTGAGATTCGTGGTGGCCGAAGTCGTGGAGGGGGCTGGGTTCGATTCAGTGAGGTATAAATTATCAATTTATTTTCGAAATTTAAAATCTAATATATATATATATATGTATATATAGTTAGCAGAGAAAAAGGTATTTGTATACATATATATAGGAATTTTAAATCCAGATTTGCTTTATTTTACAAATATATATGTATTAAAAATATTTACAGTAAAGAAGAAGAAAAAACCTATTTTGTTTACAGAAAAGAAAAATATAAATATAAATATATTATGTACATTCGTATATATATACAGTTAAGGAAAAATAGAATACAAGTATAAATACATATATACACATACCTATTTCCATTTTCAAGTATATACAGAAATTATTATATATAGATAAAGTTTTGGAAAACATAGGAGTTTATATAAAGATTTGATTTTAAATCTATATGGATTATTTATATATATATATATATATATATATGTAGTTTCTAAATGAGAAATAATATATATATACACACACACCTATATCCATTCTAAACTTACTAGTTTAATTTTAAAATAATGTAGGATGGAGAATAATGTGTTTAATAAACTTATTTAATATTTTAGTCACTAAAAATATTTTATTAAAAGGAATTAGTTTAAAATCAAATTATTGGTTCAAATTAAATAAATAAATGGTAAATAATTGTTTGATCGATTCAAATATTAATAAAATCATATAATGCTTATACAAGGTTGAAAACCATATTTTGAAAATAAAAATGTTTTTTTATAAATAAATGGAATTATAAATAAATGGAATTATAAATAGAAATGTTTTTTATAAATAAATGGAAAACTAAAAGGGGTTTATAAATTTATAAACAGGGTTTAAAATTTATAAACGGGATTTATAAATGAGATAGATTAATATCAGTGGATATGTGGAGAATATAAGCGATGGTGTGAACTTATATCGAGTTATGGAAATTGTTTTGAAAAGAAAATGGTGAATAGGGCCGATGAGGTATGAATTAAGACGAATTTATAATTGAATTGGTGGATATTGGATTTTCTAAAGATATGCTTTTTGTCGAGTAAAGTAAAATTGTTTTTAAAGTGAATTTTTAAATCTACTATACTATACAACTTTTATAACTATTTTCGAATTTAGAATATTCTGAAGTTAGTTTTATCTTAAACCATATTTTGAAAATAAAACCATTATTCTTATTTTATAAGTATATATGTTTTTAAGTGTTTTAAAAGTCAATTAAATATCCTCTTGAGATAAGAAGCGAAATTTATTAAATTGGATCAGATTTAGGGGAAAAATCTTATAGTGGGGTTATATAAACTTAAATAAAATTGCCAAAGTATAAGATAGGAGTTTTCAGAAGGTGGAATAAAATTCACAGGGGAAGTAGAAGTGGAACTGGAATTTTTAAATAAATAAATGGCCTTGAAATATTAAAGGAAAATAAATTAAGGAATTCTGGAGTTTATAGAATTCGGTGAAACAGGTTGGAATTTACAAATTAAGTTGTAAATGATTTTTGAGATAAAAGAAATATTTTTCAAGTGTTGAATATAAAATGGGGTGGGAAAAATATTCTAGTGTTGGGCAAAGGTTAAGGATTTATTTCGTAAGAATAAGAAGGAATTTGAAAACTATTTTCAAAGTGTTGAAATGTGAAAATAATATCTTGGGTAGATATTTTTGTGATAAATATTTTGGAGAATTATTTAAGGCTTGATTGTTGCTTATGAATGTTAATTGATAGTTAAATAACCGACTATCAATTTGGCCAATGCGCTAATCGTTTCGAAGAGACCGGGATCGGATTTAATTATCCGAAAACCACTTCGATCTGGTTTGAACGTAGCGAATGAATACCGTGAAGATGATGAAGACGGTGATTCGGTTTGTCTAGACCCAGGACAACTTGTATGGACGAATGCTATCAGACCATCTTCATTGGATGACGATGAGCATTATAAGTAAATGTGCAATTTAAAAGGTAACGCTTAACCTCAAGCCTCATCAACCGGGAATGGCTAAAACAGGGGAGGTGCAGCAAGGCTAAGTGGGTAGCTCCAATTAGGGTAAGGTCATCCCTGTCTAGAAACCCTTTTATTTCGGCTGTGTGGCGGTTGCTGATCCCAAACGCGGGGTGATCTTATTCGGACTATCCAGTAAGGGGTAGTCCGGTCTTGTGTTGCAGGGGATGGGGAGTGATCCTCGGTACTTTGATCTAGGCCAGGTACTGTGACGGGCGGTACCCCAGTAGCCATGCCATTGTATGGAATCTAATCTCCAATAAGCACCCGTACGGTTTTGATTGTGCCCAACTATTGCTGGAATGTGAGATGCAAGCATTTCAGCTAGATTCTATTTTACTTTTTATAGACACTATTATAATATCAGATGGATTTAATAAAAATGTTTTCGTTATCGTAAGGTAAAAACCCGCCATGTTTATTTGTGGCGTGATCTTACGAGATACCTTTATTTCAAAGGATTTTCGAAAATATAATAATCCAATTGAGTGTGATTTTCTCACGCTGGTTTTCCAGACTGACTCGGGTGTTGTTTTATTATGATACTCGGGTCAGACCGAGTTGTACAAATTCAGGATAGGATGCTATGGAGCTCAGGAGACGAGCTGGATGACAGAGACGTATCTCCGTACTTGAATGATTGTTGTACTCTGATAATGGTATGTATGTATGTATAATAGTACAGATTTCTTTATATTTAAAAGCTGTTATTATATATATTATATTTTGTTCCGCTGCGATTGTGAGATTCTGATGTTGTTTTCTTTTTTTTTCTTCTTCTACCTCTTTCTTCTTTTAGCCCTAGTTATTCGCTCTTTCGTATACTTTGGGTTGAACGAGGAAGAATTATTATCAACTCAAGGGGTACAAAATTGCGGGTCGCTACAGCTGTTGCGATCCAACTTTCTATCACCAGATAGTTGCATCATCTTTAAGAAAGAAAGGGATAGAAAAGAGAAAAGATAAGGAAGAAAGAAGAAACAACATCAGAATCTCAACAGCGGAACGAATAAATTATATTAATCACATAAATATTACATAATATACAACATCAATCAGAGTTACACAGATAATACATCACATACTAGACAGTTATAAACACCTGTCTAGTTAATACAACTCAAATACAACAGAGATACCAACACAGCGGAACACAATATATATATATATATCTACAATGCTGAAGCCTCATGCTCTATTGCTTCTCAATAATTCGTCAAAGCTAGCCTGAATCCCTTGGCTACTCGTAAAATTTTGAGTACCTGAGAGTTTAAGAGAAACAGAAATAAACTCCGGGTCAGACATGGGTCTAGTGTGAGTAACAGGTTAAAGTTGCTTAATTTTGAAAATCCTTTAAAAACAAAATGTATCACGTAAGACTTCCCACACATAAACATGGGTAAGTTTTTACCTTACGCTAACCAAACATTTGATAGGAAATTCTATGATATTATAATAGGTCTAGGGTTTTCAAGTAAATAAAATCATAGCCGAAATTGTTACATTGATTAAATTCCAGCATACTAGCCAACAAGTGGGTAATACAATCAAATCCGATGGCACTTATTGGAGATTGGATTCCATACAATGGCAGGGCTACTGGGGTACCGCCCGTCACAGTACCTAGCCTAGATCAGCGTACCGAGGAGTACGCTCGCTCCCCTGCAACACAAAGCCGGAACCATCCCATACTGGACAGTCCCGAACAAGACAACCCCAGCAGTTGTTGCCACAACTGCCCACACAGCCGAATATAAAGGGACCTCTAGACAGGGGAAAATCTCGCTCTTAAATGGGTGCTACCCACGAAGCCTTGCTGCACCTCCCCTGTTTTAGCCATTCCCGGTTGATGAGGCTTGAGTCTACGATTACCTCATCAGAACACATTACTTAGAATGCTCATTGTCCACTTGACGATGTTCTGAAAGCATTCAATCCATACAAGTTCGTTCCGGGTTCGAACGAAACCTAAGGCATTATTTCGTTACACTCATTTTGGAATCACCCTCAGAGTTAACGACAATAACCCTTGCACTCTGAATCTTCATCCTCACTTGAGATCACGACTTATCGTTAATTTGGATCGATGTTGAAATGACCAAACTTTCTACTACCAGAAAGTTGCATCATCTTTAAGAAAGAAAGGGATAGAAAAGAGAAAAGATAAAGAAGAAAGAAGAAACAACGTTAGAATCTCAACAGCAGAACGAATAAATTATATTAATCACATAAATATTACATAATATACAACATCAATCAGAGTTACACATATAATACATCACATACTAGACAGTTATAAACACCTGTCTAGTTAATACAACTCGATACAACTTAAATACAACACAGAGATACCAACACAGCGGAAAACTATATATATATAATGCTGAAGCCTCCTGCTCCATTGCTCCTCCACAATACGTCAAAGGTAACCTGAATCCCTTGATTACTCGTAAAAATTTGAGTACCCGAGAGTTTAAGAAAAATAGAAATAAACTCCGGATCAGACATGGGTCTGGTATGAGTAACATGTTAAAGTTGCTTAACTTTGAAAATCCTTTGAAAACAAAAGGTATCACGTAAGACTTCCCACACATAAACATGTGTAAGTTTTTACCTTACGCTAACCAAACATTTGATAGGAAATTCTATGATATTATAATAGGTCTAGGGTTTTCAAGTAAATAAAATCATAGCCGAAATTGTTACATTGATTAAATTCCAGCATACTAGCCAACAAGTGGGTAATACAATCAAATCCGATGGCACTTATTGGAGATTGGATTCCATACAATGGCAGGGCTACTGGGGTACCGCCCATCACAGTACCTGGTCTAGATCAGCGTACCGAGGATTACTCCCAATCCCCTACAAAACAAGGCCGAAACCATCCCTTACTGGACAGTCCCGAATGAAACAACCCCAGCAGTTGTCGCGAATCAACTGCCCACTAAGCCGAATAAAAAGGGACCTCTAGATAGGGGTATATCTCGCTCTCAAGTGGGTGCTACCCACGAAGACTTGCTGCACCTCCCCTGTTTTAGCCATTCCCGGTTGATGAGGCTTGAGGCTACGATTATCTCATCATAACACATCACTTAGAATGCTCATCGTCCACCTGACGATGTTCTGAAAGCATTCAATCCATACAAGTTCGTTCCGGGTTCGAACGAAACCGAAGGCATTATCTCGTTACACTCATTTTGGAATCACCCTCAGAGTTAACGACAATAACCCTTGCACTCTGAATCTTCATCTTCACTTGAGATTCACGACCTATCGTTAATTTGGATCGATGTGGTTTTCGGATATCCAAATCTAGAAACCCGATCCCGGTCTCATCGAAATCCAAACCGTATCTTTTAAGGCCAAGTTGTTTTAAAGTTAAAACAATTCATTTCATTATCCATATACACAAAGTTAGATAATTCATAATATCACAGATAGATTCACAATATCATCATAAATAGATAATCCATATTATCATCACACTTCAACCAAAGCATCCATATCACATAGCATTATTTATCTCATATTTGAGATTTCAAACTATTCAAGGAAATCAATATCATCCATCCATATATAAACAAGGATTAATAATCACACCATTTATAATTAATTTAAAATGAATTAAATTAATTACTTATCTCTAATTAATTTAAAGTAAATTAAATTAATTACTTCATCATTATAAATCTTGCTTACATAACCATTAATTAATTACAAATCAATTAATTAATCATTCTCTAATTTCCATCTTAATTAATCATCTTTGATTAACTAACCTTTAATTACATTCAAGTAATTACCTTTTAATTAATTTCAAAAATTATTTATCCTTACCCAAATATAGTAATTAATCTTTAATTACTTCATTTATTAATTAACTATAATTAATTAAATTAATCCTTAATTAATTATATTAATTAATTACTCAAAATCACTTATTATTGATTAATTAATCTTAATGATTCAACCTTTATTTACATCATTAATTATATAATTTAATGATCCCTAATTACATTTTAATTTATTATTCTATTTAAATAAATTACATTAAGAAATTAATCTTTAATTAAACCACATTTATTAATTGCTCTTGATTAATCCCATTCAGTAATTAACTACCCTTAATTACTTCATTTAATTATTAATTACTCCTTAATTAATTATCTCAATTAATCCCTTGATTAATTTCACAAAGTAATTTAATCCAAATTACTTCCATATTAAATTCCTCTTCAATTTATTACATACAGTAATTACCCATCAAATCATCCAGTGATAAATTAAAATTAATTAAATTAATTAATTAACCTAGACTAATCAAATTAAACTCAATTAATTACATTAAGTAATTAATTCCTTAATTACTTCCATTAAGTAATTACACTTAAACATTTTCACAAATGTTTATCTTTAATTAATTTATCTAATTAATTATTAAAATTAATCACATTAATTTATTACTAAATAATCCTAGTTAATGACCTTTATTAACTATTAGCAATTCTTTAATTCCTTTTCTTAAGTAATTAAACTTAGATTAATCATTATTAATTATAAATTAATTAATCTTAATAACCAATTAATTAACCTTCTCAATTAATTATCATTCCTTAACCACCTTCATTAATTAACCTTTTATTATTAAATAATTAACCTTTAATTATTTAATTCACCATTTAATTAATTATCTTTAATTAATAAATTAACCCTTTATTAATTACCATTTAATTAATTATCCTTAATTGATTAAAATAAGTGATTATTCTTAATTACTTAATCAACTTTAACCATAAATTAATTACTTTTAATTAAGTAATTATCTTTAAGTAATTACCCTTAATCACATCACTAAATAATTATGCTTCATTTATTACATTAAGTAATTATACTTATCACATTTACTTTCGAATTTCACTTTAAATTTAAGACTTAAAAATGAATACCAATTTAACTTTAACAAAGTTTAAAACACATTTAAAAACAATATCACCTTTAAACTTACTTTTGAATTCCTTAAAATATACTTTCAATTAGTTAACCAATTTAAATTTAAAACTTGATTTATTTCCAAAGTAAGTTTCAAAACTGACTTGAATTCATTATTACACTTTGATTTTTAAAACTTAGCTTAAACTTTGTTTTATAATTTGGAATTAATTTTAAAATTTCAAAACAGAACAGGTTGTTTGTTTTTAAACCCTAGACACTTCTACCCGAGCTATCCCCTTCTGGCTTCGAGTCAACGCGTAAGGATTTCGAGCCATCACTCGAGATAATCACGCGAGAAAACTGAAACCTCAAAATACCACAAAACTTCCAGGTTCTAGAGCCGGTGCACCGTGCACGTCGCCGTTGCTCGCCTCCGGTCGTTGTCACGTCGTCGAGCAAGTCGATAACCCCCCACGTGCCAACTTCAGATCGCTAGAATCCCCATCACCTTCTCGAAATCAAAAATGAGCTCGAAGTCAAAACCTGCAAAATGAACAGACCCACCCCTATAAACCTGTCATCACCTCGACCATGAAGCTCCGACCACCTGAAGGTCTGCGACTCCGGCTATGGCTTTGACTACGACTAAGCTACCTTCTCCCGAAACCCCATAGCACTCGATCACCCCTAGACGATGAACGAAGCGAAATCCCAACCTTCGACAAAACTAGGTTTAGAAATTTCAGAAGCTCGCCGACACCACCACGTTGAACTATCCACCATTCCAATATTTTTCCTAGAACCTTCGTTCGCTCCTCCATCACCATCCAAAATTCCGACCACTCCGATCATCTAGATCAACCAAAACAACCCAGAATACACAATTCAAACAAATCAAAACTACTCTTCCCTCCTCTATTTAAAAATCATGATTTTAACTTTAAAAATCATGTTAAGGTATGAGGATTCAGATTACATACCTGAATTCACGAATTAGGAAGTTTGAATTTTAACTTGTTTAAGGCTTTGTTCAAGTATCTTGATTTTCCAGAGACAGTGCCATGTTATTTTAACTTAACTAAATTTTTAAATTAAAGTTTATTGTAAAACAACCAAGTTTCATTTAAATCTTAAGTCTTAATAGCAATTAGATCAAGAGGAATTGAATTTTTGAATAAAATTTGAACCTGGAAGTTAAACAGTAAACACAGATACATGCACACATTTAAATATCCACATATATACATAGGAACTCATTTCTATATTCACAACATACACATTTTCCAGATATAAACATGCAACCAAATCCAGATACTTAAGTTTTTAAAAAGTGTTACTCACTTGAAAATTTGAAAACAGAGACAGAGCCCTTTTATTTTGATTTTGAAAAAGCTTGAAACTTTAAAACTTGAATTGCTGAAGCTTGTTACTGGAAACTTGCAAATTGAAATCACTTTGATGCTGAGATGTTCTAGCTTTCAAAACAGAATTGAAGTTGCTTTTTTTAAGTTGTGAGAGGGTATTTGCTTCAGATATACTCAGTTCTGATGGACGAACTGAGATGAAGCTTGATATATAAGAAATGTGTTTAAAGGGATATCATTTTGTACAAATACAGGATGATTATAATCTTTTTAGTACAACAGAGGACAAAGATATTTTCTTTTCTTTATTATTAGACTAGCAGATTTTATTTCTTCCTTGGGGGCTGAAAGATCTATTTTGTGTACTTAGAGATATAGCATTTATGAAGTTGTCCTCCATATCTACAAACTTATCTTTTAATTTACATTTCGTATGGTACTTATGCTTGCCCACTCATTTCCTGTACAACATGAACATATCTTTTTCCTTTTATACTTTGTTTATTCTTGCCTTATCTCACACATGTATACTTATCCTATTGCTGTTGAATATACATGGATATCTATAGTTTATATTTTCTTTTTTTTCAGTCCTTTGCTTTAGATCTAAATGCATTGCCACCTATGTTCAATTTCTAGAATTATCTAAGTGTTCATTTACTTCTTTGTCTTACAGCCTTGCATCTACAAGAATTCCTATAGTTAGTTAACATATGGTTAGAATTTAGGTGATGTGTTTACTTAAGTGTTTACATAAACATATATTTTACCTTATATATATCTATTTCTACTACTAACTTAAATACTTATTTTTATTTATTGTTTATTTTTATGAATTTCTTTTTAGAGAAAATAAAACAAAGCTATGTGTATATATACAAATAAAAGCTTATACAAATATCTTTCAAAATCCAAACATTTTAAATAATTACTCTTTTTAATTTCAAGGCTTTTGAATTCAAAATAAATTCAAAAATCCAATTTTAACATCAAGTTATATATATACATATATAACAACATATTTAATTTGAAAATAACACTTTTATTTTAAAATCTATTTATATTCATATATATAACAATACATTAATAATGTTATTTGAAAATAACAATTTGTAAAATTTAAATAATTTATAAAAGAGATTATAATCCCTATTATTATTAAATGAATTAATATATCACATTTATTAAACAATATTTTAAAACCAACCTTTTAACTAATCTTAAACTTAAGCTAAGATATAATTTAAATCAATTAAACATTTATCTTAAACATTTTAAAACTATATATTTTAAGTTAAATCATAATTTCCAAATTTCCAAAATATATTAGAATTATAAAATATGCCTTATTAATTAAATTTAAAACAAAGCTCATCTATTTACAATATATATAAATTTATATACATTATAAATAGAAAATAATTTATTTAGCTTTTAAAAGATAAATTCAAAATTTAAATGTTTATTAAAAGAAGAATTATTAAATCAATTCAAATTTATCATCAAAAATCATCAAATCAATTTAATTTTTAAATAAAGATTATTAAATTGATATTGCCAAAAATTCCAGGATGTCACAGATGTGGTTTTTCGGATATCCAAATCTGGAAACCCGATCCCGGTCTCATCGAAATTCAAAACGTATCTTTTAAGGCCAAGTTGTTTTAAAGTTAAAACAATTCAATTCATTATCCATATACACACAGATAGATAATTCACAATATCACAGATAGATAATTCACAATATCATCATAAATAGATAATCCATATTATCATCACACTTCAACCAAAGCATCTATATCACACAGCATTATTTATTTCATATTTGAGATTTCAAACCATTCAAGGAAATCAATATCATCCATCCATACATAAGCAAGGATTAATAATCACACCATTTATAATTAATTTAAAATGAATTAAATTAATTATCTTATCTCTAATTAATTTAAAGTAAATTAAATTAATTACTTCATCATTATAAATCTTGCTTATATAACCATTAATTAATTACAAATCAATTAATTAATCATTCTCTAATTATTTACCTTAATTAATCATCCTTGATTAATTACTCTTTTATTACATTCAAGTAATTACCCTTTAATTAATTTCACAAATTAATTATCCTTAACCAAATACGGTAATTAATCTTTAATTACTCTATTAATTAATTAACTATAATTAATTACATTAATCCTTAATTAATTTCATTAATTAATTTCTCAAAATCACTTATTACTGATTAATTAATCTTAATTAATCAACCCTTAATTTCATCATTAATTATATAAATTAATGATCCCTAATTACATTTTAATTAATTATTCTATTTAAATTAATTACATTAAGAAATTAATCTTTACTTGAACCACATTTATTAATCACTCTTGATTAATCACATCCAGTAATTAACTACCCTTAATTACTTCATTTAATAAATTAATTATTCCTTAATTAATTATCTCAATTAATCTCTTGATTAATTTCACAAAGTAATTTAATCCAAATTACTTCCATATTTAAATCCTCTTCAATTAATTACATACGGTAATTACCATTAATTACTTCACTACGTAATTATACTTCATTAATTACATTAAGTAATTACTTATCAAATCATCCAGTGATTAATTAAAATTAATTAAACTTAATTAATCAACTTAAACTAATCAAATTTAAACTCAATTAATTACATTAAGTAATTAATTCCTTAATTACTTCCATTAAGTAATTACACTTAAACATTTTCACAAATGATTATCTTTAATCAATTAATCTAATTAATTATTAAAAACTAACCACATTTATTAAATATTAAATAATCTTAAGTTAATGTTCTTCATTAACTATTAACAATTCTTAATTCCTTTTCTTAAGAAATTAAACTTAGATTAATCAATATTAATTACAATTTAATTTATCCTTAATAACCAATTAAATAACCTTTAATTATTAAATTAATTTAAGTTTTAACTGTAACTTAATTAATCTTTATTTACTTGATTAATTAATTCCTAATCATTAATTAAAATCTAATCTTATCAAATTAATGATCCTTAATTCCAAATTAATTATTCCTAATTAATTAACTTAAAACTTAATTAATTAGTTTAACACTCATAATTACTAATTTAATCATCCATATCATTAATTAATTAAATTAATTATCCATTATTAATTATCTTAAAAATTTAATGAATCCAAATCATAAAATCCTAATTTACTTTAAGATAAACATTATTATTATTAATGATTAAATTATCATTAACCAAACATTTAAAACATTATTCTGATCACTCCTCCACCTCCAGAAGAAACCCCGACCTTCCAGTCCATCGAGATCACCAGAAATCATCACATAACCATTTCTGTTCAAACTTGAACTGCACTCAAATTCTACTGCTAAAAATTGTAGTTTTTGTTTCAAAAATCAAGTTTTAGTTTAAGCCTTTGATTCATATACCTGAATCCATGACTCATGATAGTTGAATTTTAACTTATTTTAGATTACACTGTTGTTTTCTTATTTCCAGAGGGAGTACAAAGTTATTTTAACTTAAACAAGTTTTAAACCAAAATCTATGATATAACTACCATATTTTGTTCAAGACTTAAGTACAAAAAAAGATTAAATCAAGAGCAATTGATTTGAGAATTGATTTAGAACCTGGAAACTAAAATCAGAGAAGCATCCAGACACATAGCAATGCACACACCACAAAATGTTCACATATATACACACAGAGTTTTAAAATATATTTTCAAACATACTTGTTTTTAGAGATGATCAGGCAACACAATTATATACTTAAAATTTAAAAATAATGTTACTCACCTGTTTAGAAGAGAAAGAACAGAGCATCATGAATTTGAAAACAGGCTTTGAAAACTTTAAAACTGGAAAATGTTTTGAAAGTTGCTATCACTGTTGTTTTGATTTCCTGAAAGCTTTGCCTTGTTTGAAACTTTAGAAACTGGAATGCTAAGTCTTTTGTAAACGAAAATGAAATGAGATATATTGATAAATAGAACAATGTTTATAGGATTGTTTATTTTCCAGGTACAAGATTTTTAAAATTTGGTCAGAGATATTTATTTCCTTGGGGGCTGATATGATTTTATAATGTGTACTAGAGATGTTAGTATTAATGAAGTTGTCCTTATGTCTACATATACTTATCTTTCTTTATTTCGTATGTTACTTATATGATAGTTTTCTTTATTTTCTTTTGCCTAGCATATCTACAAGATTTTCTTGCCTGCAACATGAATATTTATTTCCTTCTTTGTCTTACAGCCTTACTTTAGTCTTATGCTTTGCAATAAATAAGTTTCTATATTAACATGATGTTAGAATTTATGGTAATGTGTTTACTTAAGTGCTTACATAAACATATATTTTACCTTACATATATTTATTTCTATTTTCTAACACAAATACTTACTTTCTTGTATTTCTTTATATATATATATTTATTTATTGTTTATTTCTTTTTTAAAGCTTAAGTATCAAACATTTACTATTCATATTTTATTTTATGCTTATGAATTACTTTTAGAGAAAATAAAATAAAACTATTTATATTTATATATAGAATAATACATTAATAATGCTATTTGAAAGTAATAATTTGTCGAATATAAATAATTTAAAAAAGAGATTATAAATTCCTATTATCATTAAATGAATTAATATACCATATTTATTAACAATATTTCAAATCCAACCTTTAAATAAATCTTGAACTTAAGCTAAGATAAAATTTAATCCATTTAACTTTTATCTTAAATATTTTAAAACTATAAATATTTAAATTAAATCATAATTACCAAATTACCAAAAATATTAAAATTAGAAAACATGCCTTTATTTATTAAATTTAAAACAAAGCTTATCTATTTATAATATATACAAATATATATATATATATACATTATAAATAGAAAACAATTTATTAGCTTTTAAAAGATAAATTATCAGTTAAATATTTATTTAAAAGAAGATTATTAAATCAATTCAAATCTTATTAACAAATATTATCAAATCAATTTAATTTTTAATGCAGATTATTAAATTGATATTGCCCAAAATTCCGAGATATCACATTCCTCCCCCCTTAAAAGAATTTCGTCCCCGAAATTTAAAACAACGGTAATTTAATAATCTCATTAATGATTTAATTTAAAAAAAACACAAGCATATATTAATCATATGCTAACAACCATAGCAACCAACTCATCCAATCAAACAAATCTAACTATCCAGACAAAATTGTGGATAGAATTTCCTAGAGTTTCCCAAGTATAAACACCGGGATACTCGCCCTACAGAACCCAAACAAAACTATACTACTAAGCTACGGAGCTCCTATTCATCTAGATCTACAAAACTAGATAGGATATCAGACAATAGACAAGTCTGACTCAACAACCAAACCCTCAAGAACTGCTGGTTCCAAAACTAGGGATGGACTATACACGTACTCCCTCAGAGATACGTGAAACACATCGAATCCCAGTCATCGAAACTGACAATTCAATTATGAAGACCAAACACTTATCCTCACCAGAACATAGAAAAGATCCAAGATACCTCGGAGCTAGTTTCCCAATCTTACCCAATTTAAAGTTCCTTCGATCGGAGAAAACTTACTCAAAACCAAATCCCCGACCTCGAAATCCAAATTCCTCCGTCTCTTATCCACAAAACTCATCTGACGATCCTGGGCTGTCTTCATCCCTACCGATCAGCTCAACCTTCGCTGATGCCTCAAAAACAACTCATCAAAATGATCCACTCACAATCAATCCAAGAACACAAACTCTACTCCTCAAACATCAGAAGACTGAACTTACTTTGCCTATCCGAAAAGATAAAACAGATGCACTCCCAAACTTCTTCCGCTGCACAACTCTGATCTGGAGTAGATGAAAATGCTGATGATACACACGAGCAAAAACTGGACAACACATTCAGAAATATAGTTCAACAGATCCATAAAGAAGAAAACTCAGAAATCCCGAAAGATCTCTGACATACCAAGAGAACACTCAACTATCACAAGTCACTTTTGCGATCAACCCAATCTAATATCCAAAGAAAACTGTTCTCTCTTTACCAATCAGAACAGCTTAAGCCTATCTAGCCAATCCATCGAAGAAATGGGTCCACACTGCTGCTTCTGAACTTCACCTCTAGAAAACTGCTGACAGATGACCTCCTTGCCTGCACATAGAACAATCTGAACTGCGACGCTGCCACTGATGCTAAAGACTTCCTAATCCAAAACTCCTTGAGAAACTCAGGCCTCAAAGCCAAACACAAACACCCAGCTGAACTCAGCCTCAACACCGATGCAGACACACTTCCTTAAACTTGTTCCAAAGAAACATCTTCGGAGACATCCATAGTCACTGTGTCTCATCATACAGCTACTAATTCCTGAGGTATCAAGATACCATCACTAGCTTCTACTCAGCTGTCAGAATCCAAATTATACTCATCCAAACTTGCACTTCAAAAATGGACTACGAACCTTAACAGGTTTCCTTCAGAGATTTGTGAAATCCTTACACCACAACAAAAATTCACTCGAGACGGTATTAGGTCTACAGTCTCGGCAGATACACTTCCAACCTCAACAAACTCCAACCATTGGTAGTCATGCTACACACACCACTACCCCATCTACCTTTATAACTTATATTGGAAAACCCGAACAGGTAACCCAATAGATAGGTAGAAATAAATAAATAAATATATATATATATCAAAATTACAAATACGCTCTGTCAAGATAGACACCACTCCAGAGCTTAGGTATTCGCTCAACCTATGCTCTGATACCAACTGTAGCGACCCAACTTTCTATCACCAGAAAGTTGCATCATCTTTAAGAAAGAAAGGGATAGAAAAGAGAAAAGATAAGCAAGAAAGAAGAAACAACATCAGAATCTCAACAGCGGAACGAATAAATTATATTAATCACATAAATATTACATAATATACAACATCAATCAGAGTTACACAGAAAATACATCACATACTAGAAAGTTATAAACACCTGTCTATTTAATACAACTCAAATACAACCGAGATACCAACACAGCGGAACACTATATATATATATCTACAATGCTGAAGCCTCCTGCTCCATTGCTTCTTCATAATTCGTCAAAGCTAACCTGAATCCCTTGGCTACTCGTAAAAATTTGAGTACCCGAGAGTTTAAGAAAAACAGAAATAAACTCCGGGTCAGACATGGGTCTAGTGTGAGTAACAGGTTAAAGTTGCTTAATTTTGAAAATCCTTTGAAAACAAAAGGTATCACGTAAGACTTCCCACACATAAACATGGGTAAGTTTCTACCTTACGCTAACCAAACATTTGATAGGAAATTCTATGATATTATAATAGGTCTAGGGTTTTCAAGTAAATAAAATCATAGCCGAAATTGTTACATTGGTTAAATTCTAGCATACTAGCCAACAAGTGGGTAATACAATCAAATCCGATGGCACTTATTGGAGATTGGATTCCATACAATGGCAGGGCTACTGGGGTACCGCCCGTCACAGTACCTGGCCTAGATCAGCGTACCGAGGAGTACGCTCGATTCCCTACAACACAAAGACGAAACCATCCCTTACTGCACAGTCCCGAACAAGACAACCCCAGCAGTTGTGGCCACAACTTCCCACACAACCGAAGATAAAGGGACCTCTAGACAGGGGAAAATCTCGCTCTCGAGTGGGTGCTACCCACGAAGCCTTGCTGCACCTCCCTTGTTTTAGCCATTCCCGGTTGATGAGGCTTGAGGCTACGAGTACCTCATCAGAACACATCACTTAGAATGCTCATCGTCCACCTGACGATGTTCTGAAAGCATTCAATCCATACAAGTTCGTTCCGGGTTCGAACGAAACCGAAGGCATTATTTCATTACACTCATTTTGGAATCACCCTCAAAGTTAACGACAATAACCCTTGCACTCTGAATCTTCATCTTCACTTGAGATTCATGACCTATCGTTAATTTGGATCGATGTGGTTTTTCGGATATCCAAATCTGGAAACCCGATCCCGGTCTCATCAAAATCCAAAACATATCTTTTAAGGCCAAGTTGTTTTAAAGTTAAAACAATTCAATTCATTATCCATATACTCACAGATAGATAATTCACAATATCACAGATAGATAATTCACAATATCATCATAAATAGATAATCCATATTATCATCACACTTCAACCAAAGCATCTATATCACACATCATTATTTATTTCATATCTGAGATTTCAAACCATTCAAGGAAATCAATATCATCCATCCATACATAAGCAAGGATTAATAATCACACCATTTATAATTAATTTAAAATGAATTAAATTAATTATATTATCTCTAATTAATTTAAAGTAAATTAAATTAATTACTTCATCATTATAAATCTTGCTTATATAACCATTAATTAATTACAAATCAATTAATTAATCATTCTCTAATTATTTACCTTAATTAATCATCCCTGATTAATTACTCTTTTATTACATTCAAGTAATTACCCTTTAATTAATTTCACAAATTAATTATCCTTAACCAAATACGGTAATTAATCTTTAATTACTCTATTAATTAATTAACTATAATTAATTACATTAATCCTTAATTAATTTCATTAATTAATGTGACGCCCCACCTCTATACTCACAATAACAAAGAGTATTAAAAGAAATACTGTCTGTTATTATGAAGAATAAGGCTGGGTAGGAGCGGCCATCCGTAGTTGGCCTTACACTAGTATTGGTTACCTCGATAGGAGTGGTATATATTTTAAATTTTTCATCTCTTATTTATTCACTCCCATCGACATATCCAATTCTAGTATAGAACGAACTACGATGGTTCATAATGGTTTAGGACAATATATATAAAAACAGCACAGATACACAAAGAATGCGGAACACAGATAAAAACAAAAGTCTCATATATATATAACTAATGTCAGTTACAATACAGTTGATATAATACATATGATACAACTACAATTATCGACTCTGGAAGTTATATATACACGTACATTATCAACTAATATACATGAATACATATCAACCTATACTATGACACGATTACTCCAAAAGATGTGAAAAGTCTTCATAGCTCAAACAGCAACTCAAAGCAGGAAATCTACAACCTGAAATAACTCGGGGCTGACCCAAGTATTACAATCAAAAGAAAATAATACTCGGGTCAGTCTAATTCAAACTCAGTTATTAGTGCACAGAAACATTAATAATTAATTATCAAATAGACGACAGTCACAGAAATCTCGTATATCCGACTCCTCGATAAAAGAATCGGATAACGGCAGATATAACACTAAACAGTGTTAAACAAAAATTAACAATCCAAATCAATTTAATCAAAAGAAATATCAATCAAAATCTGTCAATTCTGTTAGGGCTGCAGTACACGCACGCGTGTACTGCCTCGCCACTACAAAACAACTCAAACAATACTAAACAAGATCAGAGGCAACAAGTGAATTGAGTTCAACATGTCACAAGCAAGGCACAGTGGAATAGCAAACTGAAAGTGAGAGCACCAAAGATATGGCACTACAACACATAAATACATGAGTAAGTGACACAACGAATAAATGAACAAGTAAACACAAAGGCTACAGGTTCGAAACCAACAGGCAGTGGCAACATAGAGTATACCAGTGTGAAGGAAATATCACTGCAACATGCACCAGTGACGCATGTCAGCAGCCACAACAGAATGATAGCACCCAACACGATTTTAACATGGCAAGTCCAATATGTAACTGTTTACATATACTCAAGCAAACTCAAGTAACAAAGTATAAAATAGAATGAGGGAAGGCACCAAAAGATACGGCCTCATGGTAACAAATTCAAATGACAATGCCTTACTACAATACTTCATATACATGAAATACAACTGAATCCAAGTGGATAAAACAGTGCAGACTTGACTGCCACAACATGGTGAGTCGAATACAAGAAACAGTCACTGGTTAGACTGGTCAGGTAAGTATTATATGCAAATTGAACAAATGGGAGCAACATGTCAGGAGCAATTAGGTGTGCCTAAGGTACAACATGTATGCAACTGTAAGACTGAAAAATGCAAGTACCAGACTCGAATGCAAGGACTACAAACTCAAGTGCAGTGAAGTCAATTATAAACTCAAACATGGATGAAACCATAATGCAGCTTCAATTGAATCAAGCAACATTGCAACTTCATTCATGTATATATGGCTAAAATCACAAAGCCACTGTTCAACTAAATTCCAAGTCATGACCAGATAGGAGCAAGATCAGTGAATATAAATGGACGACAATGAATTCCATATCTATGCATATGTATTGAAAGCCAGTAACATTGAAGTGGTTTGAACTGCAGTCAAATATATGTATGTGCATGCTCAGGACAAACTCAAAACTACAACAGTGCAAGCTACAAATGCCCTCCAGACTAGTTCAGGTATGAACATACTCAAATCTCAACCAACAATGTACTGTGATTAAACATCATGACACTACAAATCGAAGAAGCAAACTTGTTCAGGTAGTACAAGTATAAAGCAAATGCCCCTTAAACCAACTAGTGTACTAACAAGGTTTACATGACTGGACATGTACATGAAGACGACACAAGGGCTCAATACATGTGAACCCAGGTGGACAAGACAAATGCAGTGCAACTCAAAGCTACAAAAAGGTACCGGACTCGAGCACAGATGTAACATGCTCAAGGTAACCCCATGGATGCAACAACGAACTCGCTCGAAAGTCAGAAGTAAATACAGTGTGCACATGACAAAGAGTTCGGGGCCAAGACTAAAACAAAGATGGTCAGAGTACAAGTCTACAATGCAACCAGAGTGAATATCAACATCAGGGACTTAGCCTACATTCAAGAATATGCGCATACACACATACATATGTATGTATGCACATATACAGTCTCGAATAAACAGAAGTAAGGTATAACAAAATGGAACAGTGGACAGAACCATCAGACAAGTAATCAGACCAGGCTACAAATGGACCAGACTACAACAGTTTAGGGATGCATAAATAACTGATGTAAACTAACCATCACATGATATACAAGAACAAAATGGTTGGACCCAATGCGTAGGGATATTATGCAAGACTGTAACCAAGATCAAAGGCAGACCAGTAAAAGGAACTGCAAGTATACCTTTACGACAAACCAGGCAGTAATAAAGCAACTGCACATCTAACTGGAGCCAAGACTACAAGCACAAGGCATGGAACCATAGTGGAACAGGTCAAGCAACAACATGAAGCAGTGCAGACTACCCTAAATGAAGACTACACTGACAAGTGCAGAACAATGCAACTACAGGTATACAATAGGGATGATACATCACTGATATACTATCCAAGTTCAACATCACAACGTTAAGAGCAACAGAGCTACAAGGAAACAAAACTACAGAGAAGTCACAGTCGAAATGAAATCATACAAAATCAGGGAATTGCAGTTTTGAGTCAAAACAAAGCCGAGCTCAAGTTCAAAGAAGACAACCATAACATGAAAAGAATGAAAGGCAGTGAAATCATCAACATCGAACAATAATCACGTAAACATAGTAAAGTAATCCGAATGGCAGAGGTAAATCAAGAACCTCGAATTAAGTTCAACAATAGAGCGAATAGATGTGAGGGGCGAAAACCACTCACCTTTTGCCTGGCTCGAATTGGACAGCGCTTTCGAATAGACGAAGGGTCGAAGCCGAGGTCCTCAAGAGACGAACGATCGTCGAAGCAAGGGAACGATAATCATCTGCTCGATCGAACAACAGAGACGGCATCTTCGATTTCTGAGAACCCTATTTTGAAAAAGGGCAAAAACAAGAGGAGGCCGCCATTCTTTCGTTTATTTGTTTTAGGTTTAGGGTTACGAAAGTGAATGGAATCAACGAAAAAGGGAATGGGTTTTCTTTGATAGATATCACAACATTCTAAAAATGTGGGCTGAGATTATAGGTTAAAGCCCTTCAACATTTACCCAGCATTTTATTAGAGAATTTTAACCCTAATAAATCTCAATTGCAATCAAACAATTTTCACAATTCAAATTCGATTTGAATCCCAATAACAATTATCAACCGAATTAAATCGTCATTTTGACGATAATTGAAATTACAAAAATCCCGGTTGTTACAGACTCCCCTCCTTATAGAAATTGCGTCCCCGCAATTTTCATAATTAAGGTTGTCAATAACAATCATTTTTTTTTCCTAACATAAATTGGTTAAGCTAGAAAAATAAAGATCGAGAACACCAACACCGAAGAAAGCTTTTAATTCCATAAAAGAAATTCACAAATTCTCGCAAAATCTAATTATCAAATAGATAATCAGAAAACAACAAAACTGAATAAATGCAATTATCAGCAATATTTAATTATCAACAAAGATAATTAGAAAACAAAATTCACAAATCGCAAAACTGCAAATATCTAGTTATCCATTAGATAAATAGAA
Source organism: Allium fistulosum (assembly GCA_030737815.1). Lineage (NCBI taxonomy): Eukaryota > Viridiplantae > Streptophyta > Magnoliopsida > Asparagales > Amaryllidaceae > Allium > Allium fistulosum. The sequence continues at coordinate 470,977,508 of CM060908.1, forward strand.
AATACGAACTTCATAATCAGCAAACTATAACTATCAACAAAGATGGATAGAAAACAGCAGTTTAATATAATCAACATAATCTAGAATCAATTAGAGACTAGAAAATCTTACAATCGACAAAATTAGCAATTGCCAAATTATCAAAACGATAATCAGAAATCCCAAATCAACAGTCATTCAATTATCGAAAACGATAATCAAATCTCAAATCAACAAATATTCAATTATCAAAAACGATAATCGAATCTCAAATCAACAAATATTCAATTATCAAAAATGATAATCGAATCTCAAATCAACAAATATTCAATTATAAAAAAAAACGATAATCGAATCTCAAATCAACATATATTCAATTATCAAAAACGATAATCGAATCTCAAATCAACAATTATTCAATTGTTCAATACAGTATACATGTACACATACTTTTATGGAATTAACTCATTTTAATTCCATAGCTCAGCTCTAAATCTCGATTTATCAATTTAATTTGGTCATATCTCTTTGCCATTGAACACCATGTGTGCATTGCAAGGGACTCAATTCTGTTAACCCTTGCACAAAGGCCTATAGGACTTAAACAAGTCATGCACATACCCATCATACTCCTTATGATGAATAGATCAAGGCTTCTCTCCTAGATTAGTTTTATAATCTAGTGACCAATCTCATTTCTTATTTCAGAAAATCTCAACTGTCCATACTTTCATTCATGAAAATAATGTTTTATTTCATTTTTCCAGTTGTCTCATTCAAAATTTGTTTTATCACTTGCATATCTCCTATATTCAAGAATGTCATGATCTCTTAAACAAATCCAGTAGAATTCTATAAAAATTCTTATACTCAATTCTATTGTGAACATAGGGTAAGGTTTTAAAGAAAAACCTATAAAACATTTTAGCTTTAGATCTGAACAAATCAGCACATAAATAATTTATTGCATTGTTCATCTCCAATTTAAAACAATCTAGACATAAGCATGAACCTCATTTGTTCACACTGCCTAGCTTACTTTCCAGTTCCATTTTACATTTTTATATGGTCCAAACTCTTGCCTTTGAACACAAAGTGTGCATTGCAAAGGACTCAATTCTGTTAACCTTTGCACAGAGGCCTTCAGGACTTTAACAAGTCATGCACATACCCACCATCCACCTGATGATGAGTAGATCAAGGCAACTCCCCTAAATTACTTGGTAATTTAGAGACCATACATATTCATTCATTTAAGGAATTTTTCCTTTTTAACTCCAGAAATATTCTTGTAATCCTTTCTTCATTTCATAAGTAGGGAATTTAATTTCTTTAAAAATCATATCTAAACATACCAACATTCATGCCAAATTTTACAACCCATTTCAAAGTCATTTCTGCTTGATCACATTTTTTTTTTTTCATATCAATTTTTAAATGAACTAGACATGAGCATAAACCTCTTTGTTCATACTGCCTAATCCATTATTATTATTCAATATCATATTTCTCAGTAAATTAATCAAATTATTTTCTTATAAAAACTGAGTTACAAATTCATTTCTGTAATCGGGTTATATGATTGATTAAACAATTTTTAAAACAAAATTAGCCAAAAACAAATTAAAACAACAACCAAAAATTCAATCAAAATGTCATTCATGATCATCATATATTTATTCAGAGAAATAAAGATTAGCAAAAATCATAATATGATTTTCATATAAAATAATTGGTTGCCCTTACTTGGGTCTTAATGCCATAAATCTCATAAGTGATTATCACTTACTTTCCTCTTCTTTTGAAAGTGCAAACTGTTAGAAATTTTATAAAACAATTTTCATTTTAAAACGATCTCCCAATTATGTGGTTAAAGAAGCAATATTAGTAACAATTTCGATAAGGAAATTGTACTTCTCAAATACCGTAAAAACAGGTCACAAATCAGCATTGCGGTATAACCGCTTGAAAATCCACTTTTAAAATTTGACGGTTACTGAAGCCAAAGCGACAGTAATTTTTAAACGTCAAAATCTCATCAAAACAATTTACACCACAATGTAACACCAGTGAATTTTCATTCATAAAAATTTTCATCTAAACATCGTGCTTCAAAATATAGCACTAGTGTAAAAATCCCGTTATAAAGGTAACGGCAACAAAATACGTTTCATAACCAAGCATCGGTTCAACGTAAAATTAATGCAGTAACGTGCAACTCAAATTTGCACGTACTACAAAATGAACAAAGAAATCATTCGAATATATCTTCAATGAAGATAATTCAAAACAGCAAAAATCCAATCAACATGTGATTAGCATAAAAGAAAATCAGCAAAAATCTCAACAAGAATCACATAACTGCAATCATTTCGAATCCTCTATTCGGATTCGAAATTCTCAAAGAAACAAAATAAACACAGCTATGTAAATAGCAAATGAAATTTATTTCAATTTCATATTTTGATTTTTTTTTTTTTTTAAATCAAAAAGATTATCAGTTGTACTCAGCGAAGACAGTTTCACTTTTATTTTTAAATAAAGATATTTAAAAATTTCATCATAATTTCAAAACTTTTGTTTTGACTCAAAACACAAAGAAAACATCGACAAATAGTTGTAACATATGTTCCATCTAAGTTATGTTTTATATTATGTCCATAAACCCCAAGCTCTGATACCAACTGTGACGCCCCACCTCTATACTCACAATAACAAAGAGTATTAAAAGAAATACTGTCTGTTATTATGAAGAATAAGGCTGGGTAGGAGCGGCCATCCGTAGTTGGCCTTACACTAGTATTGGTTACCTCGATAGGAGTGGTATATATTTTAAATTTTTCATCTCTTATTTATTCACTCCCATCGACATATCCAATTCTAGTATAGAACGAACTACGATGGTTCATAATGGTTTAGGACAATATATATAAAAACAGCACAGATACACAAAGAATGCGGAACACAGATAAAAACAAAAGTCTCATATATATATAACTGATGTCAGTTACAATACAGTTGATATAATACATATGATACAACTACAATTGTCGACTCTGGAAGTTATATATACACGTACATTATCAACTAATATACATGAATACATATCAACCTATACTATGACACGATTACTCCAAAAGATGTGAAAAGTCTTCATAGCTCAAACAGCAACTCAAAGCAGGAAATCTACAACCTGAAATAACTCGGGTCTGACCCAAGTATTACAATCAAAAGAAAATAATACTCGGGTCAGTCTAATTCAAACTCAGTTATTAGTGCACAGAAACATTAATAATTAATTATCAAATAGACGACAGTCACAGAAATCTCGTATATCCGACTCCTCGATAAAAGAATCGGATAACGGCAGATATAACACTAAACAGTGTTAAACAAAAATTAACAATCCAAATCAATTTAATCAAAAGAAATATCAATCAAAATCTGTCAATTCTGTTAGGGCTGCAGTACACGCACGCGTGTACTGCCTCGCCACTACAAAACAACTCAAACAATACTAAACAAGATCAGAGGCAACAAGTGAATTGAGTTCAACATGTCACAAGCAAGGCACAGTGGAATAGCAAACTGAAAGTGAGAGCACCAAAGATATGGCACTACAACACATAAATACATGAGTAAGTGACACAACGAATAAATGAACAAGTAAACACAAAGGCTACAGGTTCGAAACCAACAGGCAGTGGCAACATAGAGTATACCAGTGTGAAGGAAATATCACTGCAACATGCACCAGTGACGCATGTCAGCAGCCACAACAGAATGATAGCACCCAACACGATTTTAACATGGCAAGTCCAATATGTAACTGTTTACATATACTCAAGCAAACTCAAGTAACAAAGTATAAAATAGAATGAGGGAAGGCACCAAAAGATACGGCCTCATGGTAACAAATTCAAATGACAATGCCTTACTACAATACTTCATATACATGAAATACAACTGAATCCAAGTGGATAAAACAGTGCAGACTTGACTGCCACAACATGGTGAGTCGAATACAAGAAACAGTCACTGGTTAGACTGGTCAGGTAAGTATTATATGCAAATTGAACAAATGGGAGCAACATGTCAGGAGCAATTAGGTGTGCCTAAGGTACAACATGTATGCAACTGTAAGACTGAAAAATGCAAGTACCAGACTCGAATGCAAGGACTACAAACTCAAGTGCAGTGAAGTCAATTATAAACTCAAACATGGATGAAACCATAATGCAGCTTCAATTGAATCAAGCAACATTGCAACTTCATTCATGTATATATGGCTAAAATCACAAAGCCACTGTTCAACTAAATTCCAAGTCATGACCAGATAGGAGCAAGATCAGTGAATATAAATGGACGACAATGAATTCCATATCTATGCATATGTATTGAAAGCCAGTAACATTGAAGTGGTTTGAACTGCAGTCAAATATATGTATGTGCATGCTCAGGACAAACTCAAAACTACAACAGTGCAAGCTACAAATGCCCTCCAGACTAGTTCAGGTATGAACATACTCAAATCTCAACCAACAATGTACTGTGATTAAACATCATGACACTACAAATCGAAGAAGCAAACTTGTTCAGGTAGTACAAGTATAAAGCAAATGCCCCTTAAACCAACTAGTGTACTAACAAGGTTTACATGACTGGACATGTACATGAAGACGACACAAGGGCTCAATACATGTGAACCCAGGTGGACAAGACAAATGCAGTGCAACTCAAAGCTACAAAAAGGTACCGGACTCGAGCACAGATGTAACATGCTCAAGGTAACCCCATGGATGCAACAACGAACTCGCTCGAAAGTCAGAAGTAAATACAGTGTGCACATGACAAAGAGTTCGGGGCCAAGACTAAAACAAAGATGGTCAGAGTACAAGTCTACAATGCAACCAGAGTGAATATCAACATCAGGGACTTAGCCTACATTCAAGAATATGCGCATACACACATACATATGTATGTATGCACATATACAGTCTCGAATAAACAGAAGTAAGGTATAACAAAATGGAACAGTGGACAGAACCATCAGACAAGTAATCAGACCAGGCTACAAATGGACCAGACTACAACAGTTTAGGGATGCATAAATAACTGATGTAAACTAACCATCACATGATATACAAGAACAAAATGGTTGGACCCAATGCGTAGGGATATTATGCAAGACTGTAACCAAGATCAAAGGCAGACCAGTAAAAGGAACTGCAAGTATACCTTTACGACAAACCAGGCAGTAATAAAGCAACTGCACATCTAACTGGAGCCAAGACTACAAGCACAAGGCATGGAACCATAGTGGAACAGGTCAAGCAACAACATGAAGCAGTGCAGACTACCCTAAATGAAGACTACACTGACAAGTGCAGAACAATGCAACTACAGGTATACAATAGGGATGATACATCACTGATATACTATCCAAGTTCAACATCACAACGTTAAGAGCAACAGAGCTACAAGGAAACAAAACTACAGAGAAGTCACAGTCGAAATGAAATCATACAAAATCAGGGAATTGCAGTTTTGAGTCAAAACAAAGCCGAGCTCAAGTTCAAAGAAGACAACCATAACATGAAAAGAATGAAAGGCAGTGAAATCATCAACATCGAACAATAATCACGTAAACATAGTAAAGTAATTCGAATGGCAGAGGTAAATCAAGAACCTCGAATTAAGTTCAACAATAGAGCGAATAGATGTGAGGGGCGAAAACCACTCACCTTTTGCCTGGCTCGAATTGGACAGCGCTTTCGAATAGACGAAGGGTCGAAGCCGAGGTCCTCAAGAGACGAACGATCGTCGAAGCAAGGGAACGATAATCATCTGCTCGATCGAACAACAGAGACGGCATCTTCGATTTCTGAGAACCCTATTTTGAAAAAGGGCAAAAACAAGAGGAGGCCGCCATTCTTTCGTTTATTTGTTTTAGGTTTAGGGTTACGAAAGTGAATGGAATCAACGAAAAAGGGAACGGGTTTTCTTTGATAGATATCACAACATTCTAAAAATGTGGGCTGAGATTATAGGTTAAAGCCCTTCAACATTTACCCAGCATTTTATTAGAGAATTTTAACCCTAATAAATCTCAATTGCAATCAAACAATTTTCACAATTCAAATTCGATTTGAATCCCAATAACAATTATCAACCGAATTAAATCGTCATTTTGACGATAATTGAAATTACAAAAATCCCGGTTGTTACAATTAATTTCTCAAAATCACTTATTACTAATTACATTTTAATTAATTATTCTATTTAAATTAATTACATTAAGAAATTAATCTTTACTTAAACCACATTTATTAATCACTCTTGATTAATCACATCCAGTAATTAACTACCCTTAATTACTTCATTTAATAAATTAATTATTCCTTAATTAATTATCTTAATTAATCTCTTGATTAATTTCATAAAGTAATTTAATCCAAATTACTTCCATATTTGAATCCTCTTCAATTAATTACATACGGTAATTACCATTAATTACTTCACTACGTAATTATACTTCATTAATTACATTAAGTAATTACTTATCAAATCATCCAGTGATTAATTAAAATTAATTAAACTTAATTAATCAACTTAAACTAATCAAATTTAAACTCAATTAATTACATTAAGTAATTTATTCCTTAATTACTTCCATTAAGTAAATACACTTAAACATTTTCACAAATGATTATCTTTAATCAATTAATTATTAAAAACTAATTACATTTATTAATTATTAAATAATCTTAAGTTAATGTTCTTCATTAACTATTAATAATTCTTAATTCCTTTTCTTAAGAAATTAAACTTAGATTAATAAATATTAAATACAATTTAATTTATCCTTAATAACCAATTAATTAACCTCTAATTATTAAATTAATTTAAGTTTTAACTATAACTTAATTAATCTTTAATTACTTGATTAATTAATTCCTAATCATTAATTAAAATCTAATCTTATCAAATTAATGATCCTTAATTCCAAATTAATTATTCCTAATTAATTAATTAACTTAAAACTTAATTAATTAGTTTAACACTCATAATTACTAATTTAATCATCCATATCATTAATTAATTACCCATTATTAATTATCTTAAAAATTTAATGAATCCAAATCATAAAATCCTAATTTACTTTAAGATAAACATTATTCTTATTAATGATTAAATTATCATTAACAAAACATTTAAAACAATTTACTTTCAAAATTTACTTCAGATTTCATTTTAAATTTAAGATTTAAAAATGAATACAAATTTAACTTTAACCAATTTAAATCAATTTTATAAACCTCTTAAATCAAATGTTATAGGGAATTTTATAAAGAATCTTATATAAATAAGTTTTAAACATTTTCTTGAAAAACCATTTCATTTTAAAACATACTTTAATAAATTTTAAGTTGTTAAAAACATTTCATTTATTTTAAAAACTTATTTATTTAAAACTAGGATTCAAATTCATTTGAATCCATACTTTAAATTTAATTTAAAACCTGTTTAAAGTTTGCTTCACGGTTTTTAAATTCATTTTAAAAATTTAACACTTACAGGTTTTAAACCTGTAACAAATCAATTACCCGAGCCTACCCCAAAACGCTTCGAGCCAAACCCCTCATCCCTTCGAGCAAACACCGGAGCTACTCGAGAAAAACCAGAACCCATTCCTCTGCTCAAACCCAACTTCACCAAACAAATGGAAGTGCACTGTGCACATGCACGGTGGTTCCATCCAACTCCGATCATCGCTGAAGCTTTACCCATGTCGACGATCATCACCTCAGACCATCCAAACACCAATCCCATCGATTCATACTCGAAATCAAAAGCGAGCATCAAAGACCAAAACTGGAACCATCATCGGAAACCTGGAATCATCTCGTTCTCGAAATCCCGACCACTAGAGAGCCTCAAACTCCGACCATCTACTCGTCCACGTTTCCCCTACCATCACCCCAAAACTCGTTGCACTCGATCGCCTGACGACGACGAACCAATCGAAACTCTCGACCCCAACAAAACTAGGTTAACGAACTGGAATTCACCACCGCCGCTTCCACGACCATCTGACCACCTCCACTACATTTTTCCCAGATTCTCTGATCACTCCTCCACCTATAGAAGAAACCCCGACCTTCCAGTCCATCGAGATCACCAGAAGTCATCACATAACCATTTCTGTTCAAACTAGAACTGCACTCAAATCCTACTGCTAAAAATTGTAATTTTTGTTTCAAAAATCAAGTTTTTGTTTAAGCCTTTGATTCATATACCTGAATCCATGACTCATGATAGTTGAATTTTAACTTATTTTAGATTGCACTGTTGTTTTCTTATTTCCAAAGGGAGTACAAAGTTATTTTAACTTAAACAAGTTTTAAACCAAAATCTATGATATAACTACCATATTTTGTTCAAGACTTAAGTACAAACAAAGATTAAATCAAGTGCAATTGATTTGAGAATTGATTTAGAACCTGGAAACTAAAATCAGAGAAGCATCCAGACACATAGCAATGCACACACCACAAAATGTTCACATATATACACATAGAGTTTTAAAATATATTTTCAAACATACTTGTTTTCAGAGATGATCAGGCAACACAATTATATACTTAAAATTTAAAAATAATGTTACTCACCTGTTTAGAAGAGAAAGAACAGAGCATCATGAATTTGAAAATAGGCTTTGAAAACTTTAAAAATGGAAAATGTTTTGAAAGTTGCTATCACTGTTGTTTTGATTTCCTGAAAGCTTTGCCTTGTTTGAAACTGGAATGCTAAGTCTTTTGTAAACGAAAATGAAATGAGATATATTGATAAATATAACAATGTTTACAAGATTGTTTATTTTCCAGGTACAAGATTTTTAAAATTTGGTCAGAGATTTTTATTTCCTTGGGGGCTGATATGATTTTATAATGTGTACTAGAGATGTTAGTATTAATAAAGTTGTCCTTATGTCTACATATACTTATCTTTCTTTATTTCGTATGTTACTTATATGATAGTTTTCTTTATTTTCCTTTGCCTAGCATATCTACAAGATTTTCTTGCCTGCAACATGAATATTTATTTCCTTCTTTGTCTTACAGCCTTACTTTAGTCTTATGCTTTGCAATAAATAAGTTTCTATATTAACATGATGTTAGAATTTATGGTAATGTGTTTACTTAAGTGCTTACATAAACATATATTTTACCTTACATATATTTATTTCTATTTTCTAACACAAATACTTACTTTCTTGTATTTCTTTATATATATATTTATTTATTGTTTATTTCTTTTTTAAAGCTTAAGTATCAAACATTTACTTTATATTCATATTTTATTTTATGCTTATGAATTACTTTTTAGAGAAAATAAAATAAAACTATTTATATTTATATATAGAACAATACATTAATTGTTAACGGTAAAAAGTGAACGCTAACACCCGGTGTGTGTAATAGAATTGTGAAAGCACCACCCGTTGGTACAGGAACAGAATATAAGATGAAAATAGCAGAAAAGCAGTAAATGAACAACAGATTTATAGTGGTTCGGCCCGTAATTGAGCCTACGTCCACTTTATAGTCTTTTATTGCTGATTCGATTACAATTTGATACAATATCCTTCAAAATACAATACAACTTGATCATGAAAGCACTTTTGACTACTAGCTCGATCTTTGATGATGAAACTCGACGAATCCGTGTTGGATGTTAGGAGCTCTTCTCGAAGATTGTTGTAGTGTCTCGAATGCTTGAAGATCTTTGATTGCTGGATGAGAGGAGGCTTCGACAGCGTAACGGCGCTTGGAGAAATGAATGGCCAAAAAGTCCCCACCATGTTGGAGGTGATGGGGTATTTATAGGAGCAGATCTGTGTTCTGGGCAGAAAATATGCTAAGTCCTAGGTCGCGTACGACCTAAGCTAGGTCGTAGGTCGCGAGCGACCTAGGAGATGCAGTGATGAAGTTGTCGTTGCCTCCAGGTGGTAAGTCGCAGGCGACTTATAGCAAGCCATGAGTCGTAGATGACTTAAGTCCTTAACCCGTATACGACTTACTCCTAAGACACGTATCCCGTATGTCGTAGGTTTTTAGGTCGCAACATTGCTAGGTCGCGATGTTCCTTGTAGTTAGGTCGCAAAACCTTTCTTGAGTCCTTAGGTTGCAAACTTCTGATAGTTAGGTCGCTGGGCAAGTTAAGTCGCTGAGTCCTAAGTCGTAGACATTTTAGGTCGCAGACTCCTTAACTCGCAGGCACTTTAACTCGTACATTGTTAGGTCGCGATGTCCTTTTGAGTCGTAAGCCTGATGAGTCGTAAGCCTAATGAGTCGTAAGCCTGATGAGTCGTACAGACCTGATGAGTCGTAAGCCTGATGAGTCGTAGAGCCTTTAACTTGCTGAGTAGTTAAGTCGGAAACCTCTTAACTCTTTAAGTCGTAGACTGTTAAGTCGTAACCCACTGTAGGTTTGAGTCTACTAACTCGTGAAGCTTTTAGGTCACGGAGTAGGCTTGTCTTCAACGGTTAAGTCGTTAAGATCACTTAAGTCGTAAGTCGTTAACTCGTTAAATCATAGCTTCCTGTAGGTTGCTTCAGCAGTTAGGTCGTAAGTCCTCTCTTATCACTAGGTCGTAAGTCGTCGAGTCCCCTTAGGTTTTAGGCTTTTTTAACTCGTAAGTCGCTGCTAAAAGGGAGTTAACATTTGCCCCTCGAAGCATACGTCTTAAGTCGTAAGTCGTGTGCTTCGATTTTCCTTAGCTCGCTTCTTGATGAGTGCGCTAGATCGTGACCGACTTAAGATGAGTCGTAGGTCGCGAACGACTTAGTATAAGTCGTAAGTCAGATGTGTCGATTCACCTTTCACTGTCCCAGGGCATAAATAGCTTAGGTCGTTCTCTCTTCTCCTTCACCTGTTTCATTTCGTCATATTCTGCCTCTCGCAAGCATTCGAGCTCTTCTTAAGACGAATTCAAATACTCGATCGCCAGTTAACCCCATCGTTATATTGCGTAAGTGAACTCGATTATTCAATCCCCGACTATAACTGAATTATGAATCCCATTTTTGCCATCGCCCCCCTTTCCTCACGCCGTGCTTTTCTGCAATCCTTGTTTCAATCGATCATTGATGGATTCTAGATAATTTGTCTTAGCCTTGGACAGTTTTGTGTGAACAAGGCGATGGATTGCGGTGATTCAGTTTGACCGATTTGTGATTTGTGATGAAATATCATAACACTAGGTGTATGGCGATTTCGAGATGATTGAATGCGTAGAGGGGACGAGAGTTTTGGTTGAAGGAGAGGCTAATGGGTTAACGGGTTAGGAGTTCGGCGAATTGATGTACTGGGGAGAATGAACGTCTTAACACCTTTGAACAGAAATCGCGACTTAATTTTGACGACCTTAAGTAGGTCGTAGGTCGTAGGCCGGTAACGACCTAGGACATTGCATTTCTGCATTCAGACTTGAAACTTTTTCCTTGCAGTGCGACTTAAGGACTGACGACTTGACTTAACTCATAGCAGGTTGTGGACGAGTTAGCAGATGCGTTGTTTCAAACCGAGGCTTCATATCTCTGAGTGTTATGGCTGATGACTCGAACAATTAGACAACCAACGACTTAACTCATAGGGGCTTTCTTAGGTCGTCGCCGAGTTAACACTTAAGGTTTAGTTTTGCAAGCACATCTGAATGACTAGGTCGTGGATGAGATAGCCCTTAACTCGTAACTCGCGAACCCATCCGAACGACTTAATAACTTGAACTTTATGACTTCGAATTCTTGGACTTGAATGACCTGACTTAAGAGAACATGCCTTGAACATCTTGACTCGCCTAACACAACCTAAAAGCTCCGAATTATGATAGGTCGTTTAACGACTTAAGACTTAGATGATTTTGCACAGAAGTTGGCTGAACTCTTGAATTTGAACTGTGTTGTGTTACCTCTCACACTGTCTTGACTTTAATGCTAATAACCTGCTTAACACGACATTCACAGAATACTGGGACAAATATACTGCCACTGACTGCCCACATCGAATGACAGATTAGTTGATAAAGAGAAAATTAAATTAAATGAACTGTATGAGTGAAATGCTACACAATAACCAACTCAAGTGAAGTATTAAAGCAAAATCGTAATGGTAAATTAAAACTGATTTGTCTGCATTAACACTACACTTGAGTATCAACAAGTTCTGAAATCTCGTAATCGACTGATTGTCAGTTAGTTTAATTCCAGTTATACTTGTTTTTTTTTCTTGTTTTCATTAGTTTTGCACAGCACTTCACACTTTTAGGAAACGTGCACCTTCACTTTTGAACATTCAGCTGATTGTGTAGAATGGCATGTCATCAAGAAGACTTGGAACCAACTGGAGAAGCTTTTCCAATCGCTATTCCGTTGAATGATCCCCCGGAAAGGACTCCTACCACTCTGAGTCATAAAGTCTTCCGTCAACTATGCACCCAGTTTGGCATCGCTGAATCTGACGCTTTGCTTCCTGGAGTAAATGACACTGCTGACAGGCCGCCCCACGGCTTTATCGCAGTGAACCGCCAAATGTGCTTGAGTGGAGCGATTCCCCCGTTTAATGACTGTCTCCGAGAACTTCTCCTTCGATTATCTATCTCCCCTTTTCAACTTCATCCTAATGGCTACGCCATCTTGCTGGGACTGTGTGTGCTTTTTAGGAGAATGCTGGACCGTTTTCCCAGTTTTGGAGAAATTTGCTTTCTATGCTCATTCACAAAGACCAAAGACCATCCCTCTGTCACAGTTGTAAGGAGTGCCAGGAATCGTAAACTGATTATTGGTCTTCCCGAAAGCGTTCCTGGGTTTCTGAGCCAGTTTTTCTTTGTTCGTTGTCCCCCGGGATTTTACGCCATTTGGAGAGTGGGAAGTACGATTATCTATCTTTTCCCTGTGTTTTTCTAAATTCTTTGAAGTCCAAATTGTCAAGTGTTAACTTCTTTTTCTACTGTTTCAGCACTTCCTTCCCCCTCTAGGGAATCTCGTCACAAGACTACCTTTGAGAGGCTTATGGCCGTGCCGGTTGAGGAGAGGAGTGTTCAATTTCTATTGAGAGATGAGTTCCTCCACGAATTTGGACTCTTGCATCCTTCCCGTTCCACTCAGCCACATGAAGTCCCTGATTCTCCTGCTGAGGAGTCAGATGCCCCTGTTCCTGCTAGAGAACTTTTACAGCAAAATCTTACCGCTGAGACTTCATTGGTAAAGTGTTCTACTTCTACCGACATTGCTGGACCGTCCAGTAAGTTAGCACTTGCCCCGGTTGTTGAAGAGGAGGAAAATCTTCACACTCTTGAAAAGACGGCTGAGGTGGAAGTTGAAAAAGAGAATTCTCCCCTGCACCATGGCGATGATACTTTTGATAGTCTAAGCGACATCATGATAACCTCTCAGGAGCTTTTTAAAGATGATGTTTCTAAAGTGGTCTCTCCTGTTGTCGAAGCAACTTCTTCTTTGCAACAAACCACAACGCCTTCCACACAACTTATTGCCATTTCTACACCCAAAAGTGGTTTGTAGTTTGATGCGCGTAGTTTGCACATCACACACACTTAGAATTTTGGCACTTATATGCACTTAGCTTCTTCAACTTGAGGATTTCTAAAACTGGTCTTTTTCTTCAATTTCAGGTTCTCTGATGGGGCGAAGCGGCTCTTACTACAACAAATTCCAGCGTTACGGAAGCCGTGAGGCTTATGACTTTAGGAGTTATATCGGTGCTGTGAAGGAAACTGATGAGGAGAGGGCTGCCAGAAAGGCTCACAAGAGGCGAGCTCATGAAGAGCGTCGCCGGAGAGAAGACGAGGAATACTATGGGAATAGGGACGAGCGACGTGACTCTTCCCGCAGAAGCGACGATCCTTATAAGAGGAAATCTTACGATGACAGGGGGAAGAGTCATACTTCCGATGAGTCCAGCAAACGGGTCAGACTTGACGAGAAAGATACATCTAATATCTTGGAAAAGACTACCGCTTCTATTCCTCCTAATACATCTTCCGGTTCCCCTGCCCTTAAGGAATCTGACATCCAGACAATCATTAATAGGCCACAGTACCAAGCTGGAGATGTTCCTCCCACACTCCAGAGCTGATTTCCGAATTGGTGTCTGAAAGGAGTGCGTTTTGATTTGGATTTGGTCCCCATTGATAAGCAGGCGATGCTGAAAAATGTCGATGCTGTGAAACTTGACATCGAAAGAATGTCTGGATGGCAGAAGCTGGTTGATGAACTTCAAAGGGTCAACCATATGAACCTTGAGGCGATGATGACCATGGAAAATGATAAATCTGAGTGGGACAAATGGCGTAAGCAGCATGACGCGGAGATGAAAAGCATTAGCGATGGTTATGTGAAGCTCGAAGCTGAAGTTGAAAGACTTAAAAAAGAGCTTGCTACTTCTTCCACTTCTTATTCTCAGAAAGAAGAAATGCTTCAAAAACAAGTTCGAGACGCCCATGCTGCTCAGAGAGATATTGAGGTGAAACTCGAAGCAGAACAGCAGGTTACAAGAAAATACCGCGATGATGCCATTCAACTTCGAGAGAAAGTCAGCTCTCAAGATTTAGAAATTATAAGACTGCAATCTCAGCTACTGAAGGCTGAAAGAGAACGTGATGAAGTTCTTTCTGGTAAAGCTGCAGCCGAAGAATCCCATAAGGCGACCATAGCCACCGTTGACGCGACTCTGTTCGACTTTTATATGCATTGTGTCCTGGGGCGTGGGAGCCTTTCATTTTTGGGACCAGAGTATGAAGTCACCTTAGCGGAAGTATGGGAGGCAATCATTGACTTATTTGGTGGTGCCGGATATTCTGAAACAGATCTTCAAGCTACCTACTTAAGTGAGAGCGATCGCGCTGCCCTTGCCAAAGGAAAAGAGCAGCTCATCCGAGTGCGGGCCGAGGCGACGGGAGAGAAGCTTCCTGAGAAAGAAACACCTCCTATTGCTCCTGCTTATACTTCGGCTTTAGCTCATGCGGATATTACTGGCTCTAGTTCTCATTCCACGCCTCCCGCTAAGGTTGACAAAGAAACTGTATCCACCCCTACAGAGGAAGAGGCAATGAAGGACTTCCAAGCTCGGGAATTTGAGATTGATCTTGCTAAACCGGCTTCTCCAGGTAACTTTGACGATTCACGGTCTTCTTTTTTCTCGGAGAATACTGATTTTGATTTCTTTTATTATGCAGCAGTCGTGCCGGAAACTGCACCAATTCTTCCTTCTTCAGCTGTCGTTCCTCCTCCTTCTCAAGTTATATCTCTTCCAGCTTCTCAACCAGGTTCACAGGAAGAACCAATAGCAGCCCTTCAAGGTTTAGACGAACCACTTGCTTCCGAAGAACAGAAGGCAGAAGGTCTGGAAGATAGCGAGAAGACCCCGGAGCAGTCTTTTGATTATGACACAAAGCTTTCTACATTTCTTGCTCCGGGGAGTGAGTCTTCTTCCAAGAAGAAGGGGAAACGTGTGGTTTCGAAGAAAGGAAAGAAGAGTTCTTCTGCTGCTGGGGATGAGGCAGAGATTGATCCGGCTGAGTCTCTTTCTCCTTCTTCTCCGATACGGCCTACGAAGCTAATTACCAGGCCGGGTAAAAGCTCCAAGGGTGGGAAGAAGGGGAAATGAGTTTGATTTTGCATTTTCTGCTTTTTGTATTGACCGGGGATTGTGCGGATACCGGTCTCCGCTTCTTTTTGTAACCTGTACAATGTAAAAAATTTCTCATAGTGTTGAAATAAATAGATATTTTTCTTGTACAAATCCTTGTGTATGTAGGAATACATCTGTTTTTCATTTGAAGTGTAGAGTAAACGATTCTTTTCACTTGTACGAACTTTTTGTCTGTGTTTCAAGAACGCATTTACTCCACATCTTTATTACGTGATATTTCAATGAACTTGTGGTATGTCGCTTGTATATTACTTTTATTACTGTAACTGAATTGTATAATGCTGCCCCCATACCACAAGTATATTGTAATATTTCTTGCTTTCACAAGACCGATACTCTTATTTTAGAGAATAACTTTCCCCTTTTTCAGGGAAGAATTATTCTGCTTTTAATAGAGTATATCTTGTCTTTGGAGAAATTTTTATTTTCTTTTTCTTCCTGAAGAACACTTCGACTTCTGGGAATGATCACTTTTATTTGTTTGAAAGTGAATTTTCCTGCACAGTGAAATGAGCTTCTGAAGAAGGTTTTGATTTTTGTGCCCCAGTAAAGGGTTTATTTTTGGTACTTCAAGCAAGGTGAAGTACGCCTCTGAAGAGGTCTTTTGGTCTCTGAAGAGAAGCGATTTTGGTCTCCGAGGAGAAGCAATTTTGGTCTCCGAAGAGAAGCAATTTTGGTCTCCGAAGAGAAGCAGTTTTGGTCTCCGAAGAGAAGCAGTTTTGGCATTTCATCTCTGGTGAAGTGGGTCTCCGAAGAGAAGCATTTTGCACTTCTACACGGGTGAAATGTGCCTCCGAAAAGGGCTTTTTAGTATTTCATCACTGGTGAAGTGGGTCTCCAAAGAGAAGCATTTTGCACTTCTACACGGGTGAAATGTGCCTCCGAAAAGGGCTTTTGCCTCCGAAGATGGCTTGTGCCTCCGAAGAGGGCTTGTGATTGCCTGGAAGTTACTTTCTCATGGTCGGAGGGGTCCACGGGACAGGCGTAAGTTGTTTGATTGGATGTTTGTTTGTACAAACGATCGCAATCAATTAACAAGGTGCCCCTTTGGTAGTCCCACCGATCTTTTTGATTGAGGAAAGCTCTCCAGTTATTGGCGTGCCCCGTTAGAGGGCTTTGTTGACCCTTGGGAAGGAGCATCAGTTGGTTGGTGTGCCAGGAAGGTTGCGTCTTAGGGGCAAGTAGATCCATGGGATGGACACAAGCTGCCTGATCGGATGCATCACAATCAGTTAGCGAGGGTCTTATTCCTTCTGCTTGGGAAGGTATCCCTTTAGTGGATCTACCTGCTTTCCTGTTGAGAGGCATACCTCCCTTTTGCTGCTTCCATGTTTGCCCGCTCATGTTGTATCATCATCCGCCAATCTACGATCCTTTATCATCGTTTCCAAGCGCGTGTTCCTTTCTTTTGCAAGTAAATTGCTTTATCCGAAGAAGTAGACTTCACTGTTGAATGACTCCACAGAGTAAACGCAAGTTATTTGGTTGGATGCCTTTTTATATCAACGATCGCAACCAGTTAACGAGGGCTTGACATAGTGGAGCCGTCAACTTTTTATGTGAAGTTCCTCTTGTATGGGATTTGAGTTTGAAATTTTTGTTGCTTGAAATTTGCTTTAATAAATGATTTGTAAGGCTCGCTTAGCTTTGCGATGGGTGAGCTTTGCTTTAATGACCTGCAGTATTAGATCGATATTTTAGCAATACATTTAGAGTATTTACACATCGAAATATAACAGGCATTTTATAATAGAAAACACAATGCATAGTTTTTCATTATTGAGTCACGCTGATTTCTCAGCGGTTTACAATGCAGAAGTTACACATCCATCATTATCTTTACAAATTCAAGCAATGCAGTTAAGTAAAAATGAATGCTAGTTATTGTTGTTTCAGAATCTCCAAGTTGGATTTCCATTTGTGCTTGATTCATAGCTTTTGGATTTTTATGTCAGAGAAAGTGAGAGATGCCCCAGTCGCAGTTTTGTGGGTAATTAGTAGTCATCCCAACTTCTGCTTGCTGGGTATGGTCCCCCTGTGATAGCATTAATGACAAGCTTTTCTGAATCTTGCACTGCAGTGTTGTTGTGAGAATCGGATTGATGGGTAGGGTGTTGTTGATCCCGAGTGGATGAGGTTGGATCGACTCCGTTCCTTTTAACGTATTGTTGGAGTTTACCCTGCTCTAGCAATTCTTCAATCACCTTCTTTAATTGGCGACATTGGTCAGTGTCATGGCCAGGTTGATTGTGAAATTGGCAGAATTTTCCATTACGCTTTGCCCCTCTCGTCATCTCAGGTGGCTTAGGATACCTGACAACGTCCTTTGTTGCAAAAAAGATATTTCTTGGTGTATCAGTTAAAGGAGTAAAGTCCGAAGGATTAAAGCGGCGAGGTTTCTTTTCATTTCCCTGGCTTTTTCCTCCTTCATTCTCCCTTTTCTGACTTTCAGATTCTCTTTTCTTAGGTGGGACATTGTCATTATCAGTCTGGGCAATAACCACTTTCGATGTTGCAGAAAGGCTTTCAAGGCGAATGAACTCATCGGCCTTTTTATAAAATTTATCAAGTGAGTTTGGTTCCTTCATTTTTAGCCATATTCCAAATTTACTCGATTTATCAATGGCTCTCATCAAATAAGTCAGGATCATGCGTGGTTCTGCATTTTCTACTTCGGCTAAAGCTATATTGAAACGGCTTAAGAAAGATTTGATTGATTCTCCGGGCGCTTGTTCAAGGTTAGACAGTGACATTATATCCTTAGCTTTTGAAGCATACAATCTGAACTGTTCCTTAAACTTTTGCGTTAAGTCGGAGAACTTATCTACAGACCGAACTGGAAGCTTTGTGAACCAAAGTAAAGCCACACCTTCCAGGTATACTGGAAAGTATCGACACTTGATCTCGTCTGATGCTCTTGCACCGGTCATATGCCAATCATATTTGTATAGGAAATGATTAGGGTCAGTGGTTCCCCTATAGGCTTGGATAATAGGAGGTGCAAATTTCCTTGGGAATTCCGCTCTCAGGATCCTTTCAGTAAATGGAGTTCTACTTGGCGCAAATCCCCAGTCAGCCTCATCCTCTTCCCTTTGCATGCTCTCTTTCATGATGCGGCCAACCATTTCAGACAGGTACTCTTTATTGTTCAAAGACACCTCCGGGCAAGCACCAGTTCTTCCCTCGGAAGTTTGCCCGGGCATATGTTCATGACAAGTTGGTTGCGGCATAGAACCATCAGCTTGGAAAGGTGGCATTTCAGGAAGGGTGGTTTGATGGTTTTCTGGTTGACGATTTGCCCCGAGCAGGGCAGTTATTCTATCCATCATCAAAGCATTTTGAGTTTCAATTTGTTGGTATAATCCAGAAACTGCGTCATCCAATTCAGCCCTGGTGACTCCAACGGTTGGAGTTGCTTGGTCTATTGTTGGGGAAGCGGAAGTCCCTTCGTGAGCATTTCCGGATCTGATAGGTCTACCTCTTCTTCCAGGGGCCATTATTTCGGATCTGGTTTTTAAGAGAGGTTCTTTTTATGAGTCTTTGCGAAGCAACGGTGGATGATCGCCTGAGTTGGGTTCTTAGTGAAAGCACCAAAATGTTAACGGTAAAAAGTGAACG
This sequence comes from Allium fistulosum, assembly GCA_030737815.1. Taxonomy (NCBI): domain Eukaryota; kingdom Viridiplantae; phylum Streptophyta; class Magnoliopsida; order Asparagales; family Amaryllidaceae; genus Allium; species Allium fistulosum. The sequence goes on from CM060908.1 coordinate 470,996,837, forward strand.
CTAACACCCGGTGTGTGTAATAGAATTGTGAAAGCACCACCCGTTGGTACGGGAACAGAATATAAGCTGAAAATAGCAGAAAAGCAGTAAATGAACAACAGATTTATAGTGGTTCGGCCCGTAATTGAGCCTACGTCCACTTTATAGTCTTTTATTGCTGATTCGATTACAATTTGATACAATATCCTTCAAAATACAATACAACTTGATCATGAAAGCACTTTTGACTACTAGCTCGATCTTTGATGATGAAACTCGACGAATCCGTGTTGGATGTTAGGAGCTCTTCTCGAAGATTGTTGTAGTGTCTCGAATGCTTGAAGATCTTTGATTGCTGGATGAGAGGAGGCTTCGACAGCGTAACGGCGCTTGGAGAAATGAATGGCCAAAAAGTCCCCACCATGTTGGAGGTGATGGGGTATTTATAGGAGCAGATCTGAGTTCTGGGCAGAAAATATGCTAAGTCCTAGGTCGCGTACGACCTAAGCTAGGTCGTAGGTCACGAGCGACCTAGTCGATGCAGTGATGAAGTTGTCGTTGCCTCCAGGTGGTAAGTCGCAGGCGACTTATAGCAAGCCATGAGTCGTAGATGACTTAAGTCCTTAACCCGTATACGACTTACTCCTAAGACACGTATCCCGTATGTCGTAGGTTTTTAGGTCGCAACATTGCTAGGTCGCGATGTTCCTTGTAGTTAGGTCGCAAAACCTTTCTTGAGTCCTTAGGTCGCAAACTTCTGATAGTTAGGTCGCTGGGCAAGTTAAGTCGCTGAGTCCTAAGTCGTAGACATTTTAGGTCGTAGACTCCTTAACTCGCAGGCACTTTAACTCGTACATTGTTAGGTCGCGATGTCCTTTTGAGTCGTAAGCCTGATGAGTCGTAAGCCTGATGAGTCGTAAGCCTGATGAGTCGTAAGCCTGATGAGTCGTACAGACCTGATGAGTCGTAAGCCTGATGAGTCGTAGAGCCTTTAACTTGCTGAGTAGTTAAGTCGGAAACCTCTTAACTCTTTAAGTCGTAGACTGTTAAGTCGTAACCCACTGTAGGTTTGAGTCTACTAACTCGTGAAGCTTTTAGGTCGCGGAGTAGGCTTGTCTTCAACGGTTAAGTCGTTAAGATCACTTAAGTCGTAAGTCGTTAACTCGTTAACTCGTTAAATCATAGCTTCCTGTAGGTTGCTTCAGCAGTTAGGTCGTAAGTCCTCTCTTATCACTAGGTCGTAAGTCGTCGAGTCCCCTTAGGTTTTAGGCTTTTTTAACTCGTAAGTCGCTGCTAAAAGGGAGTTAACATTAATAATGTTATTTGAAAGTAATAATTTGTCAAATTTAAATAATTTATAAAAGAGATTATAAATTCCTATTATCATTAAATGAATTAATAATCATATTTATTAACAATATTTCAAACCCAACCTTTAAATAAATCTTGAACTTAAGCTAAGATAAAATTTAATCCATTAAACATTTATCTTAAATATTTTAAAACTATATATATTTAAATTAAATCATAATTTCCAAATTACCAAAAATATTAAAATTAGAAAACATGCCTTTATTTATTAAATTTAAAACAAAGCTTATCTATTTACAATATATACAAATATATATATACATTATAAATAAAAAACAATTTATTAGCTTTTAAAAGATAAATTATCAGTTAAATATTTATTTAAAGGAAGATTATTAAATCAATTCAAATCTTATTAACAAATATTATCAAATCAATTTAATTTTTAATGCAGATTATTAAATTGATATTGCCCAAAATTCCGGGATATCACATTCCTCCCCCCTTAAAAGAATTTCGTCCCCGAAATTTAAAACAAAGGTAATTAAATAATCTCATTAATGATTTAATTTAAAAAAAAAACACAAGCATATATTAATCATATGCTAACAACTATAGCAACCAACTCATCCAATCAAACAAATCTAACTATCCAGACAAAATTGTGGATAGAATTTTCTAGAGTTTCCCAAGTATAAACACCGGGATACTCGCCCTACAGAACCCAAACAAAACTATACTACTAAGCTACAGAGCTCCTATTCATCTAGATCTACAAAACTAGACAGGATATCAGACAATAGACAAGTCTGACTCAACAACCAAACCATCAAGGACTGCTGGTTCCAAAACCAGGGATGGATTATACACGTACTCCCTCAGAGATACGTGAAACACATCGAATCCCAATTATCCAAACTGTTCAATTCTAAAGACCAAACACTTATCCTCACCAGAACATAGAAAAGATCCAAGATACCTCGGATCTAGCTTCCCAATCTTACCCAATTTAAAGCTCCTTCGATCGGAGAAAACTTACTCAAAACCAAATCCCCGACCTCGAAATCCAAATTCCTCCGTCTCTTATCCACAAAATTCATCTGACGATCCTGGGCTATCTTCATCCCTACCGATTAGCTCAACCTTCGCTGATGCCTCAAAAACAACTCATCAAAATGATCCACTCACAATCAATCCAAGAACACAAACTCTACTCCTCAAACATCAGAAGACTGAACTTACTTTGCCTATCCGAAAAGATAAAATAGACGCACTCCCAAACTGCTTTCGCTGCACAACTCTGATCTGGAGTAGATGAAAATACTGATGATACACACGAGCACAAACTGGACAACACATCCAGAAATATAGTTCAACAGATCCATAAAGAAGAAAACTCAGAAATCCCGAAAGATCTCTGACAAACCAAGAGAACACTCAACTATCGCAAGTCACTTTTGCGATCAATCCAATCTAATATCCAAAGAAAACTATTCTCTCTTTACCAATCAGAATAGCTTAAGCCTATCTAGCCAATCCATCGAAGAAATGGGTCCACACTGCTGCTTCTGAACTTCACCTCTAGAAAACTGCTGACAGATGACCTCCTTGCCTACACACAGAACAATCTGAACTGCGACGTTGCCACTGATGCTAAAGACTTCATAATCCAAAACTCCTTGAGAAACTCAGGCCTCAAAGCCAAACACAAACACCCAGCTGAACTCAGCCTCAACGCCGATGTAGACACACTTCCTTAAACTTGTTCCAAAGAAACATCTTTGGAGACATCCATGGTCACTGTGTCTCATCACACAGCTACTAATTCCTGAGGTATCAAGATACCATCACTAGCTTCTGCTCAACTGTCAGAATCCAAATTATACTCATCCAAACTTGCACTTCAAAAATGGACTACGAACCTTAATAGTTTTCCTTCAGAGATTTGTGAAATCCTTACACCACAAAAAAAATTCACTCGAGACGGTATTAGGTCTACAGTCTCGGCAGATACACTTCCAACCTCAACAAACTCCAACTATTGGTAGTCGTGCTACACACACCACTACCCCATCTACCTTTATAACTTATATTGGAAAACCCGAACAGGTAACCCAATAGATAGGTAGAAATAAATAAATATATATATCTATATCAAAATTATAAATACGCTCTCTCAAGATAGACACCACTCCAGAGCTTAGGTATTCGCTCAACCTATGCTCTGATACCAACTGTAGCGACCCAACTTTCTATCACCAGAAAGTTGCATCATCTTTAAGAAAGAAAGGGATAGAAAAGAGAAAAGATAAGGAAGAAAGAAGAAACAATATCAGAATCTCAACAGCGGAACGAATAAATTATATTAATCACATAAATATTACATAATATACAACATCAATCAGAGTTACACAGATAATACATCACATACTAGACAGTTATAAACACCTGTCTATTTAATACAACTCAAATACAATAGAGATACCAACACAGCGGAACACTATATATATATATATCTACAATGCTGAAGCCTCCTGCTCCATTGCTTCTCCATAATTCGTCAAAGCTAACCTGAATTCCTTGGCTACTCGTAAAAATTTGAGTACCCAAGAGTTTAAGAAAAACAGAAATAAACTCCGGGTCAGACATGGGTCTGGTGTGAGTAACAGGTTAAAGTTGCTTAATTTTGAAAATCCTTTGAAAACAAAAGGTATCACGTAAGACTTCCCATACATAAACATGGGTAAGTTTTTACCTTACGCTAACCAAACATTTGATAGGAAATTCTATGATATTATAATAGGTCTAGGGTTTTCAAGTAAATAAAATCATAGCCGAAATTGTTACATTGATTAAATTCCAGCATACTAGCCAACAAGTGGGTAATACAATCAAATCCGATGGCACTTATTGGAGATTGGATTCCATACAATGGCAGGGCTATTAGGGTACCGCCCGTCACAGTACCTGGCCTAGATCAGCGTACTGAGGAGTACGCCCACTCCCCTGCAACACAAAGCCGGAACCATCCCTTACTAGACAGTCCCGAACAAGACAACCCCAGCAGTTGTGGCCACAACTGCCCACACAGCCGAATATAAAGTGACCTCTAGACAGGGGAAAATCTCGCTCTCAAGTGGGTGCTACCCATGAAGCCTTGCTGCACCTCCCCTATTTTAGCCATTCCCGGTTGATGAGGCTTGAGGCTACGATTACCTCATCAGATCACATAACTTAGAATGCTCATTGTCCACCTGACGATGTTCTGAAAGCATTCAATCCATACAAGTTTGTTCCGGGTTCGAACGAAACTGAAGGCATTATTTCGTTACACTCATTTTGGAATCACCCTCAGAGTTAACGACAATAACCCTTGCACTCTGAATCTTCATCTTCACTTGAGATTCACGACCTATCGTTAATTTGGATCGATGTGGTTTTTCGGATATCCAAATCTGGAAACCCGATCCCGGTCTCATCGAAATCCAAAACGTATCTTTTAAGGCCAAGTTGTTTTAAAGTTAAAAAAATTCAATTCATTATCCATATACACACAGATAGATAATTCACAATATCACAGATAGATAATTCACAATATCATCATAAATAGATAATCCATATTATCATCACACTTCAACCAAAGCATCTATATCACACAACATTATTTATTTCATATCTGAGATTTCAAACCATTCAAGGAAATCAATATCATCTATCCATACATAAGCAAGGATTAATAATCACACCATTTATAATTAATTTAAAATGAATTAAATTAATTATCTTATCTCTAATTAATTTAAAGTAAATTAAATTAATTACTTCATCATTATAAATCTTGCTTATATAACCATTAATTAATTACAAATCAATTAATTAATCATTCTCTAATTATTTACCTTAATTAATCATCCTTGATTAATTACTCTTTTATTACATTCAAGTAATTACCCTTTAATTAATTTCACAAATTAATTATCCTTAACCAAATACGGTAATTAATCTTTAATTACTCTATTAATTAATTAACTATAATTAATTACATTAATCCTTAATTAATTTCATTAATTAATTTCTCAAAATCACTTATTACTGATTAATTAATCTTAATTAATCAACCCTTAATTTCATCATTAATTATATAAATTAATGATCCCTAATTACATTTTAATTAATTATTCTATTTAAATTAATTACATTAAGAAATTAATCTTTACTTGAACCACATTTATTAATCACTCTTGATTAATCACATCCAGTAATTAACTACCCTTAATTACTTCATTTAATAAATTAATTATTCCTTAATTAATTATCTCAATTAATCTCTTGATTAATTTCACAAAGTAATTTAATCCAAATTACTTCCATATTTAAATCCTCTTCAATTAATTACATACGGTTGTTAACTCCTCTTTTTGGGGCGACCTAGCGACCTAACGGACTCAGCGACCTACTGACTTAATAACCTAAAGGATGGTGCGACCAAACGACCTAAAGGATGGAGCGATCTAACAACTTAAAGGTTATCATGACCTAAACAAACCAGAACGACCTCTTATGCCGCTTCTCCCTAGGTCGCTCACGACCTACAACTTATCACCTCGTTCAGACAGATCAAGTGCACCCCTGTAAAGTCGTGCCTTCTTAGGTCGCTGGCGACCTACGACCTATCTTAGGTCATTCACGACCTATCACCTGTCCAGAATTCTCCTATAAATACAACACCAACTCCAACTGAGAGGGGACTTTTGGATCATTTCTGGAGCGCCTATACTCTGTTGTTTTCTCGACTCATCCAACACTTCAAACACCGAAGACGCTTTAATGAACTTGAAGAAGAGATCAAACACATTCAACATGAATTCGAAGAGCTCTTCTACATCGAAGTTCTAGCTACTCGTCTCAATTGTGTTGAAATCATATTGTAATCAAAGTGTATTGTAAAGAGTTGTAACCGAATCATCAATAAAGAAGAAAAGTGGACGTAGGCTTAATTTCGGGCCGAACCACTATAAAACTGCTCTCTCTTTACTTTTCTGCTATTTTCTGCTTATTTCTAGTTCCCGTACCAATGGGTGGTGCTTTCACTTTACTAATACACACACCGGGGTGTTAGCGTCGATTTTTACGTTAACATTTTTGGTGCTTTCACTGAGAATTGAACTCAGGAGTGTTCTCACCATTGCTTCGCAGAGATTTGTTGAAAGAATTTCTCTAAAGACCAGAAGTCTAACTGAAATCATGGCTCCTGGAAGAAAGGGTAGATCTACTAGATCCGGAAATGCTCACGAGGGGACTTCCGCTTCCCCAGCATCAAACCAGGCAACTCCTACCGTCGGGGTCACAAGGGCTGAATTAGACGATGTAGTGTCTGGGTTATACCAACAAATTGAAGCTCAAAACGCTTTAATGATGGACAGGTTAAATGCTCTGCTTGGGGCAAATCGACAACCAGAAAACAATGAAACAACCTTTGCCGAAGATGCCCATAATTCCCAAGAGAAAGGTATTCCTCAAAGAGCAACTGGCACCGCCGAAGTGCCACCTTTCCAAGCTGAAGGTTCAAGGCCGCAGCCAACTTTTCGCGAACATTTGCCCAGGCAAACTTCCGAAAAAATAGCTGACGTCTGCCCGGTGATGCCTTTGAACAATGAGGAGTACCTATCAGGGATGGTTCGCCGAATCATGAAAGAGAGCATGCAGAGGGAAGAAAATGAGAGCGACTGGGGATTTGCTCCAAGCAAAACTCAGTTTACTGAAAGGATCCTGAAAGTAGAATTTCCAAGGAAATTTATACCTCCTACTATCCCGGCCTATAGGGGAACAAGTGACCCTAATCATTTCCTATATAAGTATGACTGGCATATGACCGGTGCAAGAGCATCAGATGAGGTTAAATGCCGATACTTTCCAGTATACTTGGAAGGAGTGGCTCTAATTTGGTTCACAAAGCTACCAGTTCGGTCCGTAGACCAATTCTCCGACTTAACTCGAAAATTCAAGGATCGGTTCAGGTTATATGCTTCAAAGGCTAAGGATATAATGTCATTGTCCAGCCTTGAACAAGCTCCCGAAGAATCTGTAACAACCCGCCAATCCGTACACGGAAAGACGCGCCATTATTAAGAAAGAAAGAGGTGAGAAAATAGAAAAGATAGAGAAGAAAGAAGAAACAACATCAGAATCTCAACAGCGGAACGAATAAAATATAATATATCACATAAGAGAATACATAGTATCATATACATCAGAGTCACACCGATAATACAACACATACTAGATAGTTATAAACACCTGTCTAGTTAATACAACTCGATACAACTCACAACATCACAGAGATACAACACAGCGGAAATACATATAAATACTACACAGCGGAACCAATATATCTGTCTACAACGCTGAAGCCTCCTGCTCCATTTCTCCTCCAGAATTCGTCAAAGCAAACCTGAATCCCTTGGCTACCCGTAAAAATTTGGGTACCCGAGAGTTTAGGAAAACAGAAATAAACTCCGGGTCAGACATGGGTCTGGTATGAGTAAACGGATTAAAGTTTCTTAACTTTGAAAATCCTTTGAAAACAAAAGGTATCACGTAAGACTTCCCACACATAAACATGGAAAAGTTTTTACCTTACGCTAACCAAAACATTTGATAGGAAATCCAGTGATATTATAATAGTGTCTAGGATTTTCAAGTAAATATGAAATAGCCGAAATTGTTACATTCATTAAATTCCAGCATACTAGGTTTACAATCAAAACCGATGGCACTTATTGGATTTTGGATTCCATACAATGGCAGGGCTACTGGGGTACCGCCCGTCACAGTACCTGGCCTAGATCAGCGTACCGAGGACCCACCCTAAGTCCCCTACAACACAAGGCCGGACCCATCCCTTACTGGATAGTTCCGAATAAAATCACCCCACAGTTGGGATCCACAACCGCACACTAAGCCGAAAATAAAAAGGGACATCTAGACAGGGATGACCTTACTCTCAAGTGGGTGCTACCCACGAAGCCTTGCTGCACCTCCCCTGTTTTAGCCATTCCCGGTTGATGAGGCTTGAGGCTACGATTACCTTTAGAGAACACATCTCTTAGAATGCTCATCGTCCACCTGACGATGTGCTGAAAGCATTCAATCCATACAAGTTCGTTCCGGGTTCGAACGAAACCGAAGGCATTATCTCATTACACTCATTTTGGAATCACCCTCAGAGTTAATGACAATAACCCTTGCACTCTGAATCTTCATCTTCACTTGAGATTCACGACCTATCGTTAATTTGGATCGATGTGGTACTCGGGTCTCCACACCTAGAATCCCGGTATACGGAAACCCGATCCCGGTCTCATCGAAATCCAAACCGTATCTTTTAAGGCCAAGTTGTTTTAAGGTTAAAACAATTCAATTCAAATTTATCTATATACTCATAGATAGATAAATCTCAATATCACAGATAGATAATCAACATTATCATCACAAACAGATAATCCATATTATCAACTCAAACAGATAATCAATATTATCAAACAAGCATCCATATCACCTAGATAGTACTCATCTCATATCTGAGATCACAATCAATGAAATAACATTCATTCACAAGCAACGATTTATAAACACACCATTTATAACTAATTTAAAAATGAATTAAATTAATTATCTTATCTCTTATTAATTTAAAGTAAATTAAATTAATTACTTCATTATATAAATCCTGCTTATACTCATAAATTAATTATCAATCAATTAATTTATCATTCTCAAATTCCATTTTAATTAATCATCCTGATTTAAATTGACCTCTAATTACATTCCAGTAATTTATCATTTATTACTTCATCAATAACATCAATAAATGATTCTTAATAAATTATCAATTTATTAACTTCAATTATTCACTTTCCATTTATTAACTCAAACATATACATGATTTCCATCCTGTAATTATATTGCCTTAATTAATTAACTCTTTGATTAATTATATAATTCATTAGATTTATTTACACTAAGTCATAAATCTTTAATTACCATTACTAAGTAATTTTACTTTAATTTACTTACCATTTAAAGTAAATTTCCTTTAATTAATACATTCTGTAATTATACATTAATTACTTAACTGAGTAATTTTACCATTAAATTCATTAAGTATTTATACTTACTTAATCATCAAATGATTTCCTTTAATTAATTTACAATTAATTCACTTGAATTAAACTCATTCATTTAATTATAAATTTGGTAATTCATTCTTTAATTAACTTAAACAAATTAATTACTTAATTCCTTTTATTTACCAGTTACTTATCGTTTAAATAACCTTTAATTAAACCTTAAATTTTAGATCAATTATCTCTTAATTATTAATTAATAAACTTAATTATTCATCATTCAATCATTATCATTAGTTAATTAGTCAATTAATTATTCTTGAATTAAACACTTAATTAACCTTTAATTCTTAATAAATTAAATATATTACTTATATTTAATTTCCTTTTAATTCTTAATTAAATTTATAAAATAAAATAATTATTAACTTGATAAACTTAAAGTTATAAAATTTCCTTTAACATTTAAGATATTTTCAAGTAAAAGTTTAAAAACAAATTTAAATTTAAATCTCAGAAAACTGTTTTTATAAGGATTCCTGGTATGCTTCGAGTCGGACTCGAGACCCACTCAATAGCCACTCCGGGTTTACCCTGAAATCTCCCCTGGTTTAAAAACCTAGACAAAATTTTAAGCTTAAAAAAAAACAGGCTATCTCCCCTGTTTTCTACTCGAGTTCGCACCCGAGTAAAACCCCCAAATCCCCGAAGCCTACTTCGAGTCGACATCATCTTTCCCAAACGAACGAACCCATACATCACCGTGCACACGTGCACGTGCACATCTACTCTGGCCACCAGAGATCAACGCTCCGACCCTCGCCACGTCGACGAACACCTCCTCAGACGAACTCACCACCCAGAACAAGGAATTAGTCACGAACTCGAAATCGAGCAGTTCGATCCCCCAGGCACTCCAACCCAATCAACTGAAACGCCTCGCCGCCGACGATCGTGACGACTGCCTCACCTGCAACCTATCACAATCGAAAGCACATCCATTCCTCTTCCTTCCTACCCAAAATCGAAGAACTCGGTCGCGTCCCAATCTCCAAATCGATCGCGTTCCCAGGCCATACCAGAACTCCTTAAACCCTAAAACATCTTCGATCATCCACCTTGGTATGTACGAGAATTCCTGACCATTTTTCCAATGATCCCCAGACACCTAGCCTTCCTCGTTCGAAATCCCGACCCTCAATTCGTCGTGGGTTGACGAGGATCAACGGAAACATGGTTTCCGTTCAACTCACTATTTCTCGCCATCTAATACACTAAAAATCTTGAAATAACTTTCAAAAATCATATTTCGTCAACACTCTTCTATTTAGATAATCAAAACTTGAAGATAAAACATTAAATTTTCAAGTTTGAAAAGATCTTACTGAATTATCCAAACTGCTAATTATTTTCTAGATATAAATGTTTGAGACCATTTTTAATTCGAATGTCTTGTTGATTCAAACATTTTTCATCTATACATCCAAGTTTATAAGTGAAAGATTAAAGAGATTTTGATTTCTTTACTTGTTCTAGCCTGTAACAAAGGAACAGGCACATATACCTGTATTCACATAATTAAGTCTACAGATACACCTATATATATATATAGACATATGAATATAATCTCATGCTATATACCATTTTTCCATAGCATATATCCAGTGTAGATCATATGCAAGACAAATCATACATATATATGTAAGGGTTGAAGTGTTTTCTCAACAAATAAGAATGAAGAACAGAGGTAATAACAACACAATCATGCCCAGTTCAAACATATAGCACACTTAATCTACACATGCAAGCACTACTTGTTTTCAGAGTTTTATAAGCAACAAATCCTGCATTTTCTTAAATTTTTAAAACAGGAGTTTACTCACCAGGTTCAAAATGAAGAACAGAGGCTAGAACTTGGAACTGGAAATGAAAACTTGAAACTTGAAAAGCTTTGTCTCCATGCTTTAAAAAGAATGGTTTACTTGCTTCTTTAAAAACTGAAAGCTTTAAAATACAGGAACTTTGAAAGCTTGCTTCCCTTTTGAAAACTGGTTATAAAGTTTGTTTTGCAGTGTTTTGGAAAGAGTTTTCAGGGAGAAGAAGAATGTTTCAGGTTTTTGGTTTTCTTTGTTTACATAGTTCGAATGAATGGTTTAAATGAAAATGGAAACTGATATAAAATATAACAAGTGCAGGCTGAAAAGAAGGGGTAACTGGTACACATGCATTAATGAGGCAGCCATACTTATTTTCTTTCCAGGTATGAAGGCTGAGATAAAGCAATTTGTACACTAGCATTAATTAAGCATGTTGCCTTTACATCCCATATTTAATTTCGTGTACTATGTTTTCTCTGGCCTGCAAAACTTGAGGCTGAAGTATGTATTCCATACTTGACTTGATCTCCTACTACATGCATTTATAAAGGTGATAGGGTGTGTATATTACTATGCAGGTATATGTTTTTTATTTATTTTGTACATCTTGAGTATATTTTATTTTGTTTTAGACTTGCCTATCTACAATGCTATAGTACATGCATTTCTATATCTAATTTGGTTTGCCTCCAAGGCTCCATTGCCATAGTACAAATATTTATTTAACTCTGTACTCTTGTATGTATTTTACTTTGTTTTAGACTTATTTCTTTTTGCATATACATCTACATGTTTATAAAACCATTCATTTGCAGGTACCATCTTGTATATCTTATTTGTATTTTACATGACTACTTATTTTTATTTCTATCTATAACTTAATGTATTTAACTAATATATTTTCTATTTTAAACTTAACTTACCAAACACTTTATTTTTATTTATTTATTTATTTATTTTATTTATTTATTTACTTATATTAAGTATGTTTATAAGTTTATATATTTATATTTACCTTTAACCATATATTTGTTTTATATTTATATTAAATATTGACAAGATTTATTTTAGTTTAAACATTACTACTAAAATTTCAACAAATTATTATATAGATCAAAAGTGAATAAGTAGAGTTTCATTTAAGTTTAGGATATATTTTATTGTAATTTAAATTGGAACACTTTTATATTAAATTTTCAAATTATAGTTTTCCTCTAAACACATAAATATACACATTTAAATAACACTTATTAAATTAGAGATAATAGGGCTATTTAAATCTATTTATAAAATATCCCAGATTAAATTTGTAACTAATTATTCTGATTTAAAATCAATTTATAACCATATTTTAAAACAGCACATTATCAATTAATTTGTTATTTATACTAGAAAACAACAATTTAATCAATTTTAAATAATTTAATTAAGAGATTATCGCATTTTAAATTCCTCGAAATTCCGGGATGTCACAGAATCTGTCAAATCTTTCTTGAGCTGTTTCAATATAGCCTTGGCCGAAGTGGATAATGCAGAACCCCGTATGATCCTGACTTACTTGATGCGAGCCATCGACAAATCAAGTGAATTCGGAAGATGGTTAAAAATGAAGGAACCGAACTCACTTGAGAAGTTTTATAAAAAGGCCGACAAATTCATGCGCCTAGAAAGCCTTTCTGCGCCAGCGAAAGTAGTTGTTGCCGAAGTCAACAATAACGATGTTGCTTCTAACAAAATAGGATCTGGAAACCAGAAAAGGGAAAATGATGGAGGAAAAAAGCAGAACAATGAGAAGAAACCTCGCCGCTTTGATCCTTCAGATTTTACTCCCTTAACTGATACACTGGAAAATATCTTCTTCGCAACAAAGGACGTTATTGAGTATCCCAAACCACCTGAGATGGGGAGAGGTGTAGTGCATAATGGGAAATTCTGTCGATTTCACAACCAACCTGGCCATGACACTAACCAATGTTGCCAGTTAAAGAATGTGATTGAAGAGTTGCTGAAACAGAATAAACTGCAACAATATGTGAAGAAGAACAGAGTCGACCCAACCTCATCCACTCAGGGGCAACAACTTCCTGCCCATCAATCCAGCTCAGGCAACAAAACTGCGGTGCAGGAATCCGAGAAGCTTGTCATTAATGTTGTCACAGGGGGTCCTCACTCAGCGTCTGACCTCATTCCATTCTGACTGGCATATGGATAAGAAACAAAGAATCCAGCGGAAATGGAAATTCAATCCTGAGATTTTGGAACGACAATCACTTGCATCCATATTTTACTTAACAGCTTTGCTTAAATTTGTAAAATGATGATGGATGTATAACTTTTGTATTGTAAACCACTAAGAAATCAGTGCGAATCAATAATAAAGAACTATAAATCTTGTGTTGTTTAATACTATAACATGCCTGTCTCATTTCGATATACAAATATATTAAAAATATTGCTAAAATGTCGATTTAATATTGCAGGCTATCAAAGCAAAGCTTACTTATTCAACACATCACGAGGCCAAGCGATTCCTACAAATAACTCAAGTCAAGTCACAAAAGTTCCAAAATTCAACTCCTACAAAAGAAGTGCTATTTACAAACAGTTGATGGTTCCACCAAAGCGGGCACCTTCCTGATGAGAAGGTTCCAGACCCTTGCTAACTGATCGCGATCGTTTATGCAAACGAACATCCGGTAAAGTAGCTTGCGTCTGCCCCGTGGATTCACTCAATGGTAAAGTACACTTCTCTGGCAAAAAGAAAACAACTTGCAAAAGAATGGGACATGTATTTGAAGTGATAACGAGGAATCGCTAAGAAGTTGATGGTGGAAGGACACAAGCGCCAAATGCTCCTCTTCGGAGGTCAAACGCTTCTCTTCGGAGACCAAATGCTTCTCTTCGGAGACCAAACGCTTCTCTTCGGAGACCAAAGGCTCCTCTTCGGAGGCCAAACGCTCCTCTTCGGAGGCCAAACGCTCCTCTTCGGAGGCCAAACGCTCCTCTTTGGAGACCAAACGCTCCGATCGGAGGCCAAACGCTTCTCTTCGGAGGCCAAACGCTTCTTTTCGGAGACCAAATACTCCTCTTCGGAGGCCAAAAGCCCTCTTCCGAGGCACACAAATAAAGACCTCTTCGTAGGCACAAACCTTCTTCGGAAGCACTAAACAAGTGAAGCCCTTTAACGAGGCGCATCCAAAAACTTCGTTGATGGAACCACTAAAGGGGCACCTTCTCAAAAAGAAGGTTCCAGGCCGCAGTTGAATACTTATGATTATTTGTACAAACAAATATCCGATAAAACAGCCGACGTCTGTCCCATGGACCCATTCAACGATGAAATATAACTTTCTGACAAACATATCAAAACATTCTTCAGAAGCCCACTTCATTGCGTAGGGGAATCCACTTTTCAACAAACAAAAGCGATCATCCCCGAAAGTTGAAGTGTTCTTTAAAAAGAGAGAGAAAGAAAAACTTCTCCGATACAAGGCATACTCTATTAAAAGCAGAATAACGTTTCCTCAAAACGAAAGAATTATTCTCTAAAATAATAGTACAAGTCTTTTCAGAATATTGCAGTAAGCTGTGGTATGGGGGCATATAGCTATATTAATAAAAACAATGCTCAAACATCATACCACGAGCTCACTGCAGTATCACATAAAGTAAATAAAGAAACTTGTGCAAAAACAAGGAATAAATGCATTCACACATATACTGACAAGAAATTGTACAGGTAAAAAGAATCATTTTATTCCATACTATAAATTTTTTGTACATATGCAGGTTCCAAAAGACGGGGGCCGGCACCCGTACAATCTCCGGTCAATACATGCAAAAAGCAAAAAGCAAAACAGAGAGCGTAAAGTCAAGCTCATTACTCCTTCTTCCCGCCACCTTTAAAGCTTTTACCCGGCTTGATGATTAGTTTCTGAAGCCGTTGTGGACGGGTCGGGAAGGAAGGAGAAAGAGGTATAGCTGGGTCGACTTCCGCTTCCTCTCTAGTAGCAGAAGTGCTTTTCCTTCTCTTCTTCGAAGTTGTGCGCTTCCCTTTCTTCTTTGAAGAAGACTCACTTCTCGGAGTAAGCAACGCAGAAAGCTTTGTGTCATCATCATAAGACTGCTTCGGGGTCTTCTCACTGTCCTCAAGTTCTTCCGCCTTCTGCTCTTGCAAAGCGGGTGGATCCTCCAAGCCTTGAAGGGCTTCTATTTGTTCTTCCTGCGACCCCGGCTGAGAAGCAGGAGTGACTTGAAGGGATGCAGGAGGAACAGCTGGAAGAGGAGAAGTTTGTGCAGCACTTGGTATTTCCGCTACAGAAGAAGAAAAGTTAAAATCAGTATTCTTCGTAAAAAGAGAAGATATTGGATCATCAGGACTTAAGTAATAAGCGAGAAATTCATCGAGCTCAGTTGAATCGAACGAGTAATCTACTTGAGCTAGATCAGACTTGGAGTTACCTGGAGAAGTCGGCTTAATCACATCAATTTCATAGTTTTCGGCTTCAATGTCGTCCTGGGCCTTCTCCTCAACTTGAACAGTGGGAGGCTCAGTAATTGCAGTTTTAACTTCGGCTTTTGTAAGAGGTGGAGAATGAGAACTAGAGCCAATAGTGTCAGGGTCGACCGAAGCCGAAGGACGAGCGGGGTCGGTTAAAGGCACTTTCTCCAAACGCTCTCCTCCTGCTACTTCGGCTCGCTCCCTGGCAAGCTGCTCTTTTCCCCTGGCAAGGGCAGTACGTGCCTCATCATCCAGATAGAGCGCCTCAAGATCTGCCCCTGCATAGCCAGCACCTCCAAACATATCAAGTACGGCCTCCCACACTTCGGCCAAAGTAATCTCATATTTAGGGCCCAGAAATGAGAGTTTACCACGACCCAGGATGCTGTGCAAGTAAAACTCGAATAAAGTAGAGCTGATATTGGCTTTAGTTGCCTCATGAGATTCTTCAGCTGCAACTTGGCCGGCAACCGCCTCATCACGCTCTTTTTCTACTTTTGAAAGTCGAGCTTTTAACCTTTCAATCTCCATGTCTTGGGAGTTAACTCTTTCCCGCAGCTGAATGGTATCCTTGCGGTATTTTTCAATTACATGCCGCTCTGCCTCAAGTTTCGTTTCGGCATCTCGTTGGCTGGCATGGGCATCTCTTACTTGCCTTTGAAATACCTCCTCCTTTTGAGTAAAAGAAGTGGAAGAGGTGGCAAGATCTTCCTTGAGTTTCTTAACTTCAGCCTCGAGCTCCTCATTACGATCGACAATGTTTTTCATTTCTGTATCGTGCTGGTTCAGAACTTTCTTCCATTCAGAATAATCATTTTCCATAGTTAACATGGCTTCGAGATTTGCACGATTAACCCTTTGAAGCTCGTCAACCAGCTTTTTCCATCCAGACATTCTCTCGATGTCAAGCTTAACAGCATCGAGATTCCTTAACATGGCCTGCTTATCGATGGGAACCAAATCCAAGTCAAAGCGCACTCCTCTTAAACACCAATTTGGGAATCGGCTTTGAAGTGTAGGTGGAGCATCCCTGACTTGATACTGAGGCCTATTAATAATTGTCTGAATGTCGGTTTTCTCAAGAGCAGGAGAACCGGAAGGAATGTCAAGAGGGATAGGAGCAGTGGTCTTTTCAGAAATTGCAGACGCCGGTTTTTCGCTAAGTTTGGCCCGTTTGCTCGGATCTTCAACAATATGACCTTTCCCTTTAACATCATAAGATTTTCTTTTATGGGAGTCATCATCCCTTCTTCTTTGCCACTCCTCATAAGTTTGCCTTTCACGAGCTTTTCTGTCAGCTCTTTCTTCATCGGTTTCCCTCGGGACAGGAAGATAGCGCCTAGGATCATAAGAATCGCGTCTCCCATAGCGCTGAAAGTCGTCGTAGTACGAGCTACTGCGCCCCATCAGAGAACCTGAAAGTGAAAAAAGACAAGTCTTAAAAATCTTCGAAGTAAAAAAGCTAAGTACATATGGGTGCTAAAAGTTCTAGGTGTGTGTGGTGTGCAAGCTACGCGTGTCAAACTACAAACCACTCTTTGGTTGGGGAGTGATGACAGATTTTGAAGCAGGAGTCAACTTTTGGGCTGACGAAGTTTGCTGCAAGGCAGATGTCACCTCAACTGCGGGAGATGTAACTTTAGTTGTGGAATTGTCGTCTTTGAAGAGCTCCTGTGAAGTAATCATTAAATCACTCAATCCCTTAAAAGTGTCATCACCGTCAAACTTAGTGGGACTCTTTCTCTCAACTCCTTTATCATCAGCATTCCCGGAGTGTTGAGGAGGTTCTTCTTCTTCGATTACCGGGGAGAGTGTGAGTTTGCCGGACGACCCCGCGACATCGACGGGGGTGGAACATTTCACTAACGAAGCCACTGCGTCAAGTTCCTTCGATACAACTTCCTCGATAGAAACCGGGGCAACTAATGTTTCAGCCTCGGAACTAGAAACTTCGTGAATTTGAGTAGAACGAGAGGAGTGTAAAAGTCCGAACTGGTGCAAAAACTCATCTTTCAGCAAAAGTTTAACGCTTCTCTCTTCAGCAGCCACAACACTTAATGTTTCAAAGGTTGGCTTGTGGCTGGGATCTCTAAGCGGAGGAGGAAGTGCTACAAAAGTAAAGAATGAAGTTCAGTACTTGACAATTCAAGTTTCAAGAAATTCAGAAAAAAAAATGAAGTGAGCGGAAATAAGCAATCTTACTTCCTATTCTCCAAATGACATAGAATCCCGGGGGGCAACGAACAAAGAAAAATTGATTCAAATATGAAGGTGCACGTTTCCTAAAAGTGTGAAGTTTTGTGCGAAACTAATAAAAATGACAAGCAAATATAACTGGAATCAAATTAGTTGACATTTGTCAATTATAGAGTTTCATGACTTGTTATTTTAAGTCCAAGTACAGTGTTGATGCAAACAAATCAGCTTTAGTTGATTATTTTAGCTTTGCTTTAATACTTCACTTGAACTTGTTGATTCACAACATTTCATTCACATAGATCATTTAAGTTGATTATTCTTTATCGACTAATCTGTCATTCGATGTGGGCAGTCAATGGCAGTATATCCGCCCTAGTTTTCTACAAATGTTGTGTTTAACAGGTTATTAGCTTAAAAGTTAGTATAATCTGTAAGGAAGTGCAACAAAGTTCAAACAGTTCAAAGTTCAAGTAGGTTCTTTCAAAATTGTATAAGTGTCCCAATTTTGTTCATCTCTTAAGTCGTTCAGCGACCTAGCATAGGTCGGGTTCTCCTTAAGTCGCACTGTGCAAGTCAAAGGGAATAAGGCTTCAAGACAAGGTAGTGCAAATTCGTCCAAGTCCTAGCTCGGCCGCGACCTAAAACCTATGTCGCAAGAAGTTAAGTCGCAGATTCGAAGGTCGTTCGGCTTTCTTTAGGTCGCAAGGATCCTTAGGTCGCGAGAATTCTTAGGTCGGTTGGTTCGTTAGGTCGGCCAGGTTTCTTAGGTCGTGAAGGTTTCTAAGTCGCTCAGATTCACTAAATCGCTAACTTCTTCCCCACTCAACAGCTCACTATCTCGTTAACTGTTAACCCGATAACCCGCTATCACTTAAGCGCCAAAATCAACCACCTTCTCAGCTAGACCATTTATCTATCCACACCATCAAATCGCCCAACACGAATTCAAACCATCTCATATCCATCATAGATCCAGCGCGCTGCTATGCTTTCGTGAATCACAATGGCAACATAACTAATGGCAATCAAAACCGACCGCAACGTGACCCAAAAAATGAAGCACAACGTACAAAATTGGTCTGGGGTTTGGAGATTGGAATTCGTGGTTTGGTGGTTATCGTGGGATGGATAATGATCGAGTTTACTTACGTAATATGATAGCAAGGATGAATCGTCGACTGATTAACTCGAATTCGCCTTTGAAATCACAAAGTTCCGTTAATGGCAGAGCGGGAAAGTCGAAGCAGTTAAGTAAGGAAGAAGAAGCGAGCTAACAGTTTATATGGGGCAAAGGAAGAAGGCGAATAGGCATACGAGTTAGCACATGTCTTAGGTCGCTCATGACCTAGCAGAGTTAGGTCGAAGCACACGACCTATGAATAGGCCTGTACTTCGAGGGGCAAGTGTTAACTCCTCTTTTTGGAGCGACCTAGCGACCTAACTTCATAAGCGACCTAGCGACCTAATGGACTCAGCGACCTACTGACTTAACGACCTAAAGGATGGTGCGACCAAACGACCTAAAGGATGGAGCGATCTAACGACCTAAAGGATGGTGCGACCAAACGACCTAAAGGATGGAGCGATCTAACGACCTAAAGGTTATCACGACCTAAACAAACCAGAACGACCTCTTACGCCGCTTCTCCCTAGGTCGCTCACGACCTACAACTTATCACCTCGTTCAGACAGATCAAGTGCACCCCTGTAAAGCCGTGCCTTCTTAGGTCGCTGGCGACCTACGACCTATCTTAAGTCGTTCACGACCTATCACCTGTCCAGAATTCTCCTATAAATACAGCACCAACTCCAACTGAGAGGGGACTTTTGGATCATTTCTGGAGCGCCTATACTCTGCTGTTTTCTCGACTCATCCAACACTTCAAACACCGAAGACGCTTTAACGAACTTGAAGAAGAGATCAAACACATTCAACATGAATTCGAAGAGCTCTTCTACATCAAAGTTCTAGCTACTCGTCTCAATTGTGTTGAAAATTGAAATCATATTGTAATCGAAGTGTATTGTAAAGAGTTGTAACCGAATCATCAATAAAGAAGATAAAGTGGACGTAGGCTTAATTTCGGGCCGAACCACTATAAAACTGCTGTCTCTTTACTTTTCTGCTATTTTCTGTTTATTTCTAGTTCCCGTACCAACGGGTGGTGCTTTCACGTTACTAATACACACACCGGGGTGTTAGCGTCGATTTTTACATTAACAACGGTAATTACCATTAATTACTTCACTACGTAATTCTACTTCATTAATTACATTAAGTAATTACTTATCAAATCATCTAGTGATTAATTAAACTTAATTAATTAACTTAAACTAATCAAATTTAAACTCAATTAATTACATTAAGTAATTAATTCCTTAATTACTTCCATTAAGTAATTACACTTAAACATTTTCACAAATGAATATCTTTAATCAATTAATCTAATTAATTATTAAAAACTAATCACATTTATTAATTATTAAATAATCTTAAGTTAATGTTCTTCATTAACTATTAACAATTCTTAATTCCTTTTCTTAAGAAATTAAACTTAGATTAATCAATATTAATTACAATTTAATTTATCCTTAATAACCAATTAATTAACCTCTAATTATTAAATTAATTTAAGTTTTAACTGTAACTTAATTAATCTTTAATTACTTGATTAATTAATTCCAAATCATTAATTAAAATCTAATCTTATCAAATTAATGATCCTTAATTCCAAATTAATTATTCCTAATTAATTAACTTAAAACTTAATAAATTAGTTTAACACTCATAATTACTAATTTAATCATCCATATCATTAATTAATTAAATTATTTAATTATCCATTATTAATTATCTTAAAAATTTAATGAATCCAAATCATAAAATCCTAATTTACTTTAAGATAAACATTATTCTTATTAATGATTAAATTATCATTAACAAAACATTTAAAACAATTTACTTTCAAAATTTACTTCAGATTTCATTTTAAATTTAAGATTTAAAAATGAATACAAATTTAACTTTAACCAATTTAAATCAATTTTATAAACCTCTTAAATCAAATGTTATAGGGAATTTTATAAAGAATCTTATATAAATAAGTTTTAAACATTTTCTTGAAAAACCATTTCATTTTAAAACATACTTTAACAAATTTTAAGTTGTTAAAAACATTTCATTTATTTTAAAAACTTATTTATTTAAAACTAGGATTCAAATTCATTTGAATCCATACTTTAAATTGGATTTAAAACCTGTTTAAAGTTTGCTTCACAGTTTTTAAATTCATTTTAAAAATTTAACACTTACAGGTTTTAAACCTGTAACAAATCAATTACCCGAGCCTACCCCAAAACGCTTCGAGCCAAACCCCTCATCCCTTCGAGCAAACACCGGAGCTACTCGAGAAAAACCAGAACCTATTCCTCTGCTCAAACCCAACTTCACCAAACAAATGGAAGTGCACCGTGCACATGCACGGTGGTTCCATCCAACTCCGATCATCGTCGAAGCTTTACTCATGTCGACGATCATCACCTCAGACCATCGATTAGCAGCTAAGTACAACCAACTGGTAGATCGTCATCAAAACAGAGCAACGTGCAATGTGGCGAAGCAAAAAAGCATCCTACGCATCAAAGTCCGTAAATACACTAAGTCTATGGATCGCCAGCGATCCATACTTTATCCTGGGATCACTAGGTCGCTGAAGCACGTAGGAGCAAAAGTGGCCTAAAAGACAAATCAAAAAATATGCTGATCGCTAGCGATCCATACACCATGGATCGCTAGCGATCCATACTTGTTCGTGAAACCTTAGCGAGCTAACTAAATGAAGAAGGGGAAAAGGGAACTAAGTGATTGCTCGCACACGAGCTAACTCTATGGATCGTTAGAGATCCATAGACTATGGATTGCTAGCGATCCATGGTTTTAGCTCGGGTCGCGAGCCAAGGATTCTTTGCCTATTCCTATGCCCATCTACAAGCAGTCAATAAACAGGCCTAACCTAGAAGCTCTCTGATCTCTATAAATACCATCCTACCTGCAACATAAACTGGATCTTCTCTGGACTTGTTGTTGAAGCTCTGTTGGAAACTTTCTTCACTCTCTACCTCCCTCACAACAATCTCTAAAGGGATTCACTATGATTCTCCAGTAGATTCCAGCTCTGGGGATTCAATCTTGCCGAGGATAATCAAAAGCCTTATACTCAAAATCTACTTGTAACAGCAATCCGTTATAATAAAACTATAAAGTGGACGTAGACTTCATTAACAGCCGAACCACTATAAACATTCTTTGTCTTCTTTCTTTTACAGTTCTTTTATATATCTGTGATCTGTGATATTGCTATGTCAGAACAGGGCTGGTGCTTTCAAAATCAAACCAGGGTGTTGATCCATTTTTTGGGTCAACGGTATGGTTTTGAAATTGAAATCTTTCTTAAGATTTGTGAATATACTTATACCATTGAGATAAGTATATGGGTACATTTTCAAAGTGTTAGAAATGTAGTACTTTGTGAATATACTTATACCATTGAGATAAGTATATGGCAAAGTTTTCTATGTATTGAAAGTGAAATGTTCTGTGAGTATACTGATACAGGTGGGATAAGTATATCAATATTTTTTGAAGTATTGAAAGGAGTAGAATGGGTTTATGAATATATCTTTGCAAAAAGTGATTTTAATTAGTGGAGATTAATTAAAGAGGCTTAATGGTTGCTTATGTGCTAAACCATGATTTGTGTTCATATGAAATTAAATCTCTATGATAGTTAAATAACCGACTATTAAATCTTGGCCAATTTTGAAACTATTGATTGTCAATCTTGAGAGACCGGGCTCAGATATATTATTCGAAAATCACTTTGAACCGATATAAGCATTCAAATTGAAAGCATCTTGAAGATGATCAAAGACGGGGTTCTTTGAAGTGCAAGGGCTACTTGCTACTAATCCCGAGGATGTAGTAGAAGTAGTGCCTTTGGTTTGTTAAGTCTTTATATAATTTATATAGATGAATGCTGACATTGCATTGTTTCTTGAATGGCAGTGTCAACATTCCAAGTGGGATTTGCTAAAAAGGTAAAACGTAGCCTTAGACCTCATAATCATTGATAACTAAAGCAGGGACGTGTCGCAGGACTAAGTGGGTCACTCCTATTAAGGTATGATCATCGCCTGATTAAGGTCGGTATTTATGGATTTATGTATGCTTGTGACTCGTTACGATTGTTGGCCAATAATTGATGGGTGATCATATTTGGTACTATTCAGGAAGGGGTAGGCATGTCCTGAGTAGTAGAGTTGCAATTAAAGCAACCTCGATACATTTTCTCCAGAGGTGTACTTTACGGAAGGTAGACTTATCTTGTCATGTATGGAATCCATTCTCCAGTACGTGCCTTTCAGACTTGATTGTATACTATGTTTGGTGGAATGTAATTAATGTAACCATTTCGGCTATGATTAAATATTTATTAACCATAGACATTATTATAATATCATCGGGCCTTATAATAAAATGGTTTGGTTATCGTAAGGTATAAACTCGTACATGTTTACATGCGGCGTGATCTTCTGAGATACCTTTATTTTTGAAAGGTCTTCTAATATTAAAAATCCATTTGATCAGTGTTTCTCTTGGTTTACCAGATTGATCCAAACATTATTTTCTTATAATGCTCGAATCAGACCGAGTATATTTCTCGAAGATGTGTCCACGTATATTTTGTTTCCACTGCATTTATTGCTTATATTTATCATCATTTGTGAGGAAAGGTTGTTTTAACTGTCCAGGCCGATGATAAGTTAATTTACTCTGATTGATGTATGTATATTACAGTTTCTCTTAATAAAGATATATTGTATATTATATATTACTCGTCATGATGTGAGATTATCATCTATTTTTTCTTTCTTTCACCCCAAACAATCCATCATTCCAACACTTGAATGGTCAACATGTGAATACCATGGATGTATAAGTATCAATTTTTTTGAGTAGAAAAGGTTGATCGTTACACGTAATATCGAAACTTAGGTTGAGCGAACACTTAGGCCTTGGTGGGGTAAACTCATTAAAGATAGGATTAGTAACACCCTAAAGGAGTTGAGTGTATTATATATATGAGCGTGCATTTTTTACGGCTATAAAATAGTTTTATATAGTGTTGACTTGTCGGTTGAGTGCTTTATGAATTATGGTTGGTACGTGGGACACCACGGTATCGATAGGGGTTTCTAAATACTTGAACAAGGCAAACCGATACGGTATTGTTTTTGAAATTGGTAAATGAAATAATTTTACCTAGATTCTGTATTTTATATATAAAAGAAATAATTTCCACAAATTTGATATAGTTATTTATGATGTGTTTGTTTGTTAGAAAATGATAATGTTCAGTTATTATCATTTATTGTTTGATTGGTCATGCTCATCCAGTTACGAGCATTGACTATTGTTTGTTAAATGGAAGTAACTTTATATAAGAAAGTGAAATTTTATAAGTATGGTTTATAATAAAAAGGATTTATAACTGAGAATTAGAGAACTTAAATCTCGGTATTTTTGAAAAAAAAAAATCAAAGTTTTGGAAAAAATAAAAATAATAGTATTATTTGATAGTATTAATGAATAGAAATATTTTTTAAGGAGATAGAAAGCACCGAACTTACTTCTATCGTTGTAAATTAATTTTGGTGATGACTGCAACATCATCGACATTCATTTTCGAGTTTTTTAGTGACAGATTGCTACCATATTGATCTGCTATTGGATTGTTTTGGTAAAATGAATTTTTGATTTAATCCCAAAAGTATGATTTTATATACAAAAGGAGATATGTATACTATTTCAAAATGATGTGAAATAAAACCCGGGTATTTAATTTCGAAGTTTTCAGTTAAGTTGTTTTATGAACTAATGTATCCTATGCATTAGGGAAGTTTGATTTGTGCGTCTCATTATGATATGTTTTTTAGTAATTTTCATTTGTTAAAATGAAATGAACTTTCGACGATTTTGGATAGTCGAAAACTTTCAAATTAGGTGAGAAATTTAAGCTAAGTGTTTTTTATAAGATTATACGAATATAAGTTTTTGTAACTTATAAATTTGAGAAGATAGTAAGTTAAAACAAGTTTTAAATTTGTTGAACATCCTGCTTAGGTAAAACAAAGCTGATATTGTATATATACTCTCAGGATATGGTAGAGTATTATACAAGTTAAAACTTAAGTTATTTTCATGTAATGTCTTCATAAATAAATTTTGGAATTAAGAAGGATTTGTGTAGTTAAGAAACCAATTGGAATAAGTACATAAGTTGTATATAGATCATTTTATTCGCATAACTGTTCGTGATCTAGATTCAAGTACATGATTTTGAGGTGATTTACACCGGACCGAACAAGAATTTTTCACTCAATTCTTGACAGCGAACACTTGGTACAAACTTTTGAATTGATCTTGAAGTTTTCTATCATGATATATGGCTATGTATGGAGAACAGAGGTTTCTAATTAAGGAACCTGATCGGAGTTCGCACTAGGAAAGTCGAGTGAGCAATATTAGTTTGGAAGTGAAATTTGTATGATCGAGCGAGTGATCAGATTTGATATTGCGTACGGATGACATATGTACATTTTACGCGCTTTAATGTAATTGTATGCAACTTTCATTTGAAATGCAAGTTATATGGTTTGATATCATTTGGAAGTGAGATACAGATTTATGGAAGCAAAGGCTAGCTAGTGGCTTTTGGTTTCATGAGTAGAGATTGCTTGCTCGACTAATAGGTATATTTTTGTTTCTTAACGGGTGCGTTTGCTATGCGTCACACACACACTCTATAAGATATATCATAAGTATATATTGTTGTTGATAATTTTATGCCCCAGATATGGGAGGCCACTTTTGGGCTTTTGTTTTCTTTGGTTGATTTGGACCAGTTCTGGTGAGTTGTAGTTTTTTCCGATCGAGCCGCCCAAAGGAGGTGCTGCTGAAATTTTTTGTAACTAAACTAATTTTAAAAGCTTAAGGGTCTGAAGACATTTTTCTTCCTTTGGAAATTTCAGGGATGAAATTCTTTAAAGTGGGGAAGAATGTAACAACCCAAAATTTTTAACATTTTGAATAAGAATATTTAATTTATTTAGATGTTCAAATTTGATTCAAATATAATAAATAAGAAAAAAATCAAATATTAATAAAATGACTTGATTTTGAATGATGTATTTTTTAGTGAATTTATAGGATTTTTCTATACTTTCTAATTTGGAAAATATTTAAATTTTGGTTTTACGTATTTTTGGCAAATGATGATATTTTTGAAATATTATAGAATAAGACAACCAGTGTATGCTATTATTGTTTTGAGATCGTGTCGGATTTTCGTACGCGGTCATATTTTTGTTTGTCGTTCGCGGTTCGTACGCGAATGAAATGCTGTAGAGCATGATGTCGAAAATTACAAAATAAACATTGTTAAAAAGAAAACTTGTCAACACCCCAAAGTTCTTTTTAGGACGAGGTTAGTCCTTTTTGATCTCTTTTGGTTAAGTTGAAGAAGGTAAGATGTGGATGATCCTTTCAATTCACAATTTCGAATATGTTCTTGTTATGATAGCTTTTCCTTATTAACCTTTCAATTCAGTCGAAACGCTCAAATTCCTTTCTTTTCGATCTTTCGAACTGGATAGAGTAGCTTGATTATCCTTTCGAAATAGTCTTTTCGAAGCAGTTGCGGAAGCCTAATGGGTGGCTCTAAGATTCAAGGTTATGGCCAGTTTTGGATGGTTTCGACCTTGTCGAAAGCTGGAGTCTTAAGTATCTTAGGTTCGGATTGGGAATTAAGGGTAAAACTGGTTTGGGCTAAGGTTTCGATCCATTCGAAAGTAGAAGTCCAACGAAAGGTAGCCTGGAGTCAATAACTGAAATTACTTGAAAATGCAAAGGTTTCGACCAAGTCAGAAGAGGCCTTTCGATGTGGTCGACACTTGTAAAACATAATTAGATCTGATAAAAAGCTTTTGAAACAACTAAGTAATCAAGGATTCAGAGATCTTCCCTTTATCAACTCAAAGAAACCTTTATTGATCGATTTTTCCCAAATTCAATTTACAAATTAGGGTTACAATTTTATAATTAAGAAAGTACAAGTATATAATGAATGAGTTCGAATCCCAAAACTAGACACATTGGGTCTTATTTATAGATGCAGGTCGGCACCTTTTGACCCAATGCTTTCAACCTAGTCGAAAGGTGGCTTCAGATGCCTTCCGACTCCTTCGGCACTTGCGCTTCCCTCTGCAATGCTTTCGAATGGGCTCTGTTAGGAAATCTAATCTACGATTTCGATGACAACAACTATACAATGGAAATCGAATATACATATATATTTATATATACAAGTACTTGCTAGAACAACATCAATAGAAAGACAAGAATGAGGCTCAAAGGACACTACAAGAGACTACAAGTCGATAGGTACATGGAAGTAAAAGAAAGGATGCATAAAAACTGACATGCACCATATTAGACGTCTGGGTGCACAAGCCAAACGTCTGAAATAGTTCTATGGAACAACAAACAGGCTAAACCAGACGTTTGGTAATAGCACTCAGACGTCTGATCCTCTACTATATTCAAAAAATATATAGTACCAAACGTTTGAAACAAATACCAGACGTCTGAATTCAAACTCGAACTTCAGAAATAAACTGCAACTGCCACATGTGAATGGACATCTTCGCTTCTCTTTGCCACAACTCTTCACCATCAACAGAAGCAACCTTAGAGGATTCATTAATGGATGTAACTACTCAAGATACCTATCTACAACTATATATAGCATCAAGAATCAAGAGAATAAACTTACTTCACTTACTTACGCTTTCTAATTCTATACTTTATTCTATATTCTTGATCTTTGCACTCTAGCAATCTTTACTTGTATTCACTCTTCCCTATACTCAGTTCTTCATAGACCATATTCCTTAGAAATATATGGGAAGCAATTGTACTAAATAGTCAACATTCTTGTTATATTAGAACACACATTTGACAAGAACAACTCATTGTAACCAAGCCTATTCCTCCGGGAGAAGCGAGGGTTTTTTATAGTCGAATTCCGAAGGGGAGCTTCGGGACTGGACGTAGGACGGGAGGTCCGGACCAGTATAAAATTCTGGTGTGCTTATTCTATATTTACTTAGATTAATATTATTTTAGTTAAATCATATATTTTGTCACATATACTTGCATATACACTACATGATCCACCCCGTAGACTTTCAATTGGTATCAGAACAAGGTTAGATCAAAGTACAGTAACAAGTATTTGAATCACTTTAATATGGCGAGTATTTTTCAAGAAGGCCAATCCACAGCACGTCCCCCACTTTTTAATGGTTCTAATTATGCATATTGGTCAACACGTATGAGAATTTTTATAGAAGCTAATGGATTAGAAATTTTGTCAGCCACTCAAAATAAATATGAAGCACCTGACACTGCTATGAACACATGGAATGATGCACAAAAAACCACAGCTTCTAATAATGCCAAAGCTATGAATGTTTTATTTTGTTCATTGATAAGAATGAATTTTCACGTGTCATGTTATGTAACACTGCACATGATATCTAGCATACCTTACAAGTTACACACGAAGGCACAAACAAAGTTAAGCAAACTAAAATTTCAATTTCACAAAATCAATTCTCATCATTTAAAATGAAACAAAATGAATCTATAGTGGACATGTACTCTAGATTCCAAACTATTCAACACGATTTAATGACACTAGGAGTTAAATTCACAAATTTTGATTTAGTATCTAGAATACTCAATTCTTTAACTCTAGAGTGGGAAAGAAAAGTATTAGTTATCGAAGAAGCTAATGACCTCTCAACACTCTTAGTTGAAGAATTGATAGGAAATTTAATGTCCTATGAAGCTAATCTGCAGGCAAGAAAAGAATAAAATTCGGAGAAGAAAAACATAGCATTTCAAGCAACAAATGAGGACTCCGACTTAAACGAAGAAGAAATTGTATTGATTGCCAAAAACTACAACAAATTCAAGAAGTTTAGGAAAATGACCAGATTTCAGAAAGGAGGAAAATCAAGCTCAACAAATCAAACGTCAATCAAATGCTATGAATGTGATCAATTTGGACATATAAAGAAAGATTGTCCCAAGCTCAACAATGATAAAAAGAAGAACAAATTTGAAAATTTCAAAAAGAAGAAAGCTTTCAAAGTAACATGGGATGACTCGGATTCTTCATCTTCATCAGATAGTGACAGCGATAGTGATGGAGAACAAGCTAATGTATGTTTATGGCACAAACCGATGAGGTATGTCCCGAACTTAGCTATGATGAATTATTAGAGCTTAGCATGGAATTAGATGATAAATTTAGACAAAATAAAAAATTGAATAAAGAACACATAGCCAAAATAAATCGATTAGAACTTGAAATAGGAATGTTAAAAGATGAAAAAATTATTTTAGAGGAGGAACTAGAATTATCTCAAGAAAAAATAAAAGTAGTTTAGTTGAATATGAGACTATATCTATTGATTTTTGAAAAGTTAAACTAGAAAAGGATAACTTGTTAAAAGAAAATATCAACTTGAAAAGTAATATAGAAACATTGAAAATTGAAAATTTTGAATTAAAAGAAAAATTAGATAAAATTACAAATAATGTTTCAAAATTTAATAAAGGAAAACAAGATTTGGAAAATCTTATCAAAACTTCAAAACCTTAAGGTAATAGAAATGGAATAGGATTTAGAAATATTCCTAAACAAAAAGGGAATAATATTAAGAAGTATAGTTTTATTTATCAAAAGACTAAAGGATCACCAAAGTCTAATACGAATACCAAAAACATAAAAATTTGGATTCCTAAGACAAATAATAATTTGATTAGACAAAAACATATTAATAATTTTCTAGATAATGTAGTCTATAATAAAAATTATGTTCATAAAGGTACCAAACTTTCTTGGGTGTGGCTACCTGCTCCTCCTAACATCTAGGACCCTAACAAAGTGTATAGGTACCAATTAAATCATTTTTATCTTGTAGGTACCCAAAATAAAAAATAAGGAGAAATGGATACTTGATAGTGGCTGCTCCAAGCATATGACCAGAAATGCAAAAATACTATCAAATATAACATATATCGATGGTGGAACGATAACTTTTGGAGATAACTCAAAAGGATACGTCGTTAGCATCGGAGAAGTCATCAACTCTGGTATTTCTAACTCTCCTATTATTATAAATGTTTTATTAGTAGAAAATTTAAAACACAACCTACTTAGCATTAGTCAATTATGCGATAAAGGTTTTCAAATTAATTTCGAAAAAGATAGATGTAATATTTTTGACAATAACAAACAACTTATCTTTGAGGGTTTTAGAAACAAAAATATTTATGTCTTAAATATAAATATAAATATAAATCGAAATTCAAACTTATGCTTAACCGCCAAACATGACGATCCATGGTTGTGGCATAAATGATTCTGTCATATTAATTTTAAATATATTAATAAATTAGCAAAATATGATCTAGTTAGAGGTTTGCCTAAAATAAATTATAAAGTAGAAAAATTATGTGACGCTTGTCAAATCAGTAAACTAAAGAAAAGCTCTTTTAAATCTAAAAATAATATTTCTACAAAACAACCGTTAGAATTATTACATTTAGATTTATTTGGTCCTACTCAAGTATGATCTATAAATCACAACAAATATGTTTTCGTAATAGTTGATGGTTTTTCAAGATATACATGGACCTTATTTTTAAAACATAAAAGTGACACTTTTGGTATTTTTAAGATTTTTGCTAAAAGAATTAAAACTCAAATGGATTTGAAAATTAAGAATATTCGAAGTGATCACGGTGGAGAATTCGAAAATGATCTTTTTACTAATTTTTGTAATAAAAAGGGCATAAGTCATAATTTCTCTTTTCCCCGCACACATCAACAAAGTGGTGTAGTAGAAAGAAAAATCGTACGTTACAAGAATGTGCACGAACACTATTAAATAGTAGTGGTTTACCAAAACATTTTTGGGCTGAAGCTATTGCTACGGCTTGTTATGTTTTGAATCGAGTAACCATACGACCTATGACTAAACATACTTGCTTCAAAATGTTTTTTGGAAGAAAACCTAAAGCATCATACTTTAAAACTTTCGGATCAAAATGTTTTATATTAAATACAAAAAAAAATAGGAAAATTTGACCCGAAGGCCGATGAATGAATCTTTGTTGGATATTCAGATCGTAGCAAGGCATGTAGAATTTTTAATGCACGTACTAACACAATTGAAGAAAGTTTACATGTTTCATTTGATGAAAATTTCCTTAACAATCATACTAATGATGATGAAGAAATTATTCCTATAACAAATACAACAAACTCATCTAATAATGAGACAAATGCACAAAATAATACTCTAGTGTCACCCCCTAGAATTCTAAAAGATCATCCAAAAGATAATATCATTGGGGATCTTAATTCCAGAGTAACTAGAAATCAATTTAACCAAATAATTCATATTGCATTTGTGTCAAATTTTGAACCAAAGAATTATAAAGAAGCTTCAAACAATGATTTTTGGATAATAGCCATGCAAGAAGAAGTAAATCAATTTGAACGTAATAATGTTTGAGAATTAGTACCAAAACCATAAAATCAATCAGTTATTGGAACGAAATGGGTATTTAAAAGCAAAGCAGATGAAAATGGAAATATAGTTAGGAATAAAGCACGGTTAGACGCTCAGGGTTATAATAAAAAAGAAGGTATCGACTATGACGAAACTTTTGCTCCAGTAGCAAGACTCGAAGCCATACGTACATTACTTGCTTTTGCAAGTCATCACAATTTTAAATTATTTCAAATGGACGTCAAAAGTGCTTTTTAAAATGGTTTTATTAAAGAAAACATATATGTTGAACAACCTTCATTATTTATTCACGAAAAATATCCCGATCATGTTTTTAAATTGCACAAAGCCCTATTTGGTTTAAAGCAAGCCCCCCGTGCTTGGTACGGACGTCTTAAGAATCATTTAATTGCATTTGGTTTTCAAATAGGTAAAATAGATACGACTTTATTTATTAAACGAGTAAATAATGACATCTTAGTTGTACAAATTTACATAGACGATATTATTTTTGGTTCAACAAATGAAAATCTTTGTACTCAATTTTAAACTATTATGAAAAGTGAATTTGAAATGTCTCACATGGGTGAACTAAATTTCTTTCTAGGTTTACAAATAAAACAACTTGAAAATGGTATTTTTATTCATCAAGAAAAATATTGTAACGATTTATTACGTCATTTTGGAATAGATAAAACTTCGAGCAAACCAACACCAATGAGTACTAGTGTTCACTTAGAAAAGGATGATAATGGAAAAGATTTTGATGAAAAATTATATCGTAGTATGATTGGCTCCTTAATTTATTTAACGGCAGTCGACCCGACATTATGATGAGCGTATGTCTTTGTGCCTGATTTCAAGCAAAACCAAAAGAGTCTCACCAAAGAGCTGTTAAACGTATCTTACGATATTTATCTAGTACTAGAGATTATGGTTTGTTTTATCCTAAAGGATCATTATTTGAACTTGTTTCATATAGCGACATGGATTTTGGTGGATGTAAAACAGATCGTAAGAGTACTAGCGGAACATGTCATTTTATCGGACAATCATTGGTTTCATGGTTTAGCAAAAAGCAAATATGTGTCTCTTTATCCACTTGCGAAGCCGAATATATTTCAACGGCCTTAGCATGTGCACAAGTAATATACATGCAACAAACGCTTAAGGATTTCGGAAAAGTTATTGATAAATCACCAATATATTGCGATAATACAAGTGTAATAAATTTATCGAAAAACCCTATAAATCACTCATGTACTAAACATATAGATATACGACATCACTTTTTACGCGACAATGTAGAAAAAGGAATTATTACATTAGAATACGTAAATACTGAGAATCAAATAGCAGATATTTTCACAAAACCACTAAATGAACAAACGTTTGTTACACTACGACGCGATTTAGGGATATGTTCTCTTAATGATCTTATCAGCTAATTCTAAATTTCATTCATTCTACTTTTGGTTAAAAAGTTTTAATCCACAAACAAATTCTTTTAACACTGACCAACAATTTCTTTAGAATGTTTGTTTTTTGAAAATAACTATTTATAACCTTTTAAAACATGAATAAATAGCTCCTCCTTTTACAAATAAAATATAGATTTTATTTTGGTTCCTATTAAAACAAACAAAAGCAAAACAAAAGCAAAACAAAAACATGTCTTTCGACAACTCTCACCTCTCTTTTTCAACACCAACCTCGGATAGTTCAGCGGATACCCCTCATCGACTTCCTACTCCTACACCAGGTCAAGAGCCGACCTATAAGTGGTCCTGCTACCACACGGGATTCACTCCCGACAAAAAACGGTCCAAACGATCTCTATTAGTCTCTCCTAAAACCAAGGAGAAAATCGGTGATATACATCATTACCAAAAGCAACAAATGGATTTACAACGAGAATTATACTTCGAACAAAAAGTCACTGTGAGACGACTGAGTTTTCTAGAGCAAGTAGCGATCAAATTTTGCAATTCATGAAAAAAGGATGTACATGAACCACTTTAGATTCCTTGCAATCCTCTAGATCCTTCTGCCTCTTATCGTACACCTTGGGATCCTCCACTTAGGCAATTCTCTGGTTCCCCAAGAACCCACAAACATGGAAATATTTGGTCTCCACTCAAGCCATGAAAGGATAGCAAATCTGAAGATCGCAATGCTCCATCTTCATCTAAATAAATGTGTTTATTTTCATTGTATTTTCATCTAATTATATTTGTAAAAATAATAATATTATGTTTCAATAAAATCGATCCCTTGAAAATCAAGCAAAACCTTCCAAAATAAGACTATTTTTAGACATACTAGAGATTTCAGACGTTTGATCAATGCCATCAAACGTCTGATCAATGCCATCAGATGTCTGACACCCTTGTATCACACCATTTTTTAATCCTATGCATATACTAGACGTCTGATATAAACAACCAGACGTCTGAAAATTGTCTCTGCCTCATACAAAATACAAAACGGTCTATTTCAGACGTCTGAACCTTTTAACAGACGTCTGAACAAAATCTCTGCCTTCTTAACATAAAAATTAGGCCATTTTTAGACGTCTAACATTATATTCGGACGTCTGACAAAACTCTTTGTCTTCAAAATTTACAATTCTGCCTATTCCAGACGTCTGCCAATAACACCAAGACGTCTGAAAATGTTTACTGTCTTCATACTAGGGTTAAATCAGATGTCTGATTCACTTTCCAGACGTCTGAAATTCAATCGACACCTATTCGTGGCCTTAAAATGAGTGTTTTTCAAATTTTCCAATTCACATTTCATTTCGTTTCCTCTTTCAAATCCGAAACCCTATTTCTCCAAATCACTATCTCCTTAATTTTGCTCGATTTCATGGCGCCTAAAACTAAAAACCCTAGAGTTTCTAAGAGAAAGCAAGAACAAGCTACATCCTCCAACCCACAAGTATGCTCTGATGATCAATTGAGAAGCAGATGAATCGAGTACCTCATTCTATCAAAAGATATGAAGATATCCAGAAGAAAAAGCTACACACAGGCCCCTTCTATAATTTGCTTAAATTCCCTATGTATGATTTGGATGAGATGTGTGAAAATGCTGGGTTACAAAAGTTGATTTCCTTCAATTCGAATAATGTCCAAATCGATCAGCTTGCAAATTCCTTTTCTACTCTAATCCAGATAACACTGCCGTATGAAATACCGATAATGATGATAATTGGCTTTGGTCGAGTATTTACGGCAATACTATTCAACTTACTCCAGGAATTATAGGTCGTACTGTAGGTTGTTCCAACTCCGAAGAAGATTTGTATGACATCCCGGATATCCCATCAAATTTGGGAAGATGAAATTCCACGATTTGCTTCAAAATACTTACGACTTAAGGCAAGACTACTCACTAGGATGATTATCAACACAATCATTTCTCGACTTGGCAGTCATGAGCAAATAACAGAATTGGAGCACAAAGCTCTATATGCTATCTTTAGTGGTATGAGGGTAAATTGGGCAAAATTCATATTTGATGAGCTTAAACATTATTGGACTCGATCACGTCCATCAATCATTTACCCTACCTACATCATGCGCCTTCTGCAAGCCCACAACACTCCATCATATTTATCAACTTTTGAGGAGATTGCCCCCAAGCACGCCTCCACAAAATTCTTCTCTCTTATGCACTTACCAGAAAATCCCCCGGATTTTATTTCATTTGAAGAATGGATGCAACGTCATCAACAAGCTAGACAAGCTAGGCCTCAACCCCAACAACAACCACCACAACCATCACAAGAGGAAGAAAAACATCACGAACACACTCCTCCTCCTTCTACACCTTTTGACTATCTAGGCCAAGACGACATTTTGGAGACTCACACTGAAACTAATCCAAATGAAAGCATTCGAGATTTAACTCTCCTAAATCAACTTATCTTATCAAGAAATCAAAAATTATTGGCTAAGCGTATCGATAGCTTCGAAACAACATTTGCTTCTCGCCTAGCCACAGTTGAAACATCGCTTTCAACAACATTATCTGGTCTAAAAGAGGTTCTCCAACGAGTTCGTGGCCCTACACCACCTTCGGAAGATTAGCCAACTCCAACGTCTTCTCCTCCTCCTTCGAAACATTCTAAACTTTTTGAAGAGGAAAAAGAACCTCTAGAACATACTCCAAAATCTCCTACAATACAAGCTAGTTCTTCCAAGAATGAAGATGAAGGAGATGATCAAGACAAATCTTCCCCCAAAAATCCTTAGATATTTTTAGGTTTCATCTTTTGTATTGTAATGGAATCAAGAATCTATGCATGTAATCACTGTGTTTAATGGTTATAAAAATGCTTTCTGGCTTGTTACTTATGCATAATTAGTTACCTTTCGTCTATTCATGATAATTTAGTAAATTGATATATTATAACCTTCAAGCGGTCGGTAAATATTCCAGATTAATAGTGTGTACATGCTATCTAAATTAAGATTAAATAAAAATTACACACGATATATTGCTAACTTCAATAACACGGCGGTCAGATAATTTTTTTTGATTAATGTGTACATACTATCTAAAAGCATGATTATTGATTATTTCATACATATTCTTGTATTAATGCTTTTTGATAATGCCAAAGGGGGAGAAATAATGGTAAGCACATATTCAGGGGGAGATTTATAAAATTATATCTAAGTACATTATATAGTTGTCATCATCAAAAAAGGGGAGAATGTTAGGAAATCCAATCTACGGTTTCGATGACAACAACTATACAATGGAAATCGAATATACATATATATTTATATATACAAGTACTTACTAGAACAACATCACTAGAAAGACAAGAACGAGGCTCAAAGGACACTACAAGAGACTACAAGTCGATAGGTACAAGGAAGTAAAAAAAAGGATGCACAAAAACTGACATGCACCATATCAAACGTCTGGGTGCACAAGCCAAACGTCTAAAATAGTTCTCTGGAACAACAAACAGGCTAAACCAGACATCTGGTAATAGCACTCAGACATCTGATCCTCTACTATATTCAAAAAATATATAGTACCAGACGTATGAATTCAAACTCGAACTTCAGAAATAAACTGCAACTGCCACATGTGAATGGACATCTTCGCTTCTCTTTGCCACAACACTTCACCATCAACAGAAGCAACCTTAGAGGATTCATTAATGGATGTAACTACTCAAGATACCTATCTAAGACTATATATATCATCAAGAATCAAGAGAATAAACTTACTTCACTTACTTCTAATTCTATACTCTATTCTATATTCTTGATCTCTGCACTCTAGCAATCTTTACTTGTATTCACTCTTCCATATACTCAGTTCTTCATAGACAATATTCCTTAGAAATATATTGGAAGCAATTGTACTAATTAGTCAACATTCGTGTTATATTAGAACACACATTTGACAAGAACAACTCATTTTAACCAAGACTATTCCTCCGGGCGAAGCGGGGGTTTTTGATACTCGAATTCCAAAGGGGAGCTTCGGGACTGGACGTAGCATGGGAGGTCCGAACCAGTATAAAATTCTAGTGTGCTTATTCTATATTTACTTAGATTAATATTATTTTAGTTGCATCATATGTTTTGTCACATATACTTGCATATACACTACACGATCCACCCCGTAGACTTTCAGGCTCGAATGCTTCCGTCTTCATCGAAAGGGGTGGTTGCGCCTTCTCTTCTTTATGTTGCTTTGTAAGAGCTTTCGACTCTGTCAATGGGTTGTTTCCAAGGGCTTCGAAGGTGTTGAACTAGTGATGGTTTCGATGCTGTTTGTAGCTTCCAAACATATGCTTGCGACTTGATGTGGAACCTTCCGTGGATATTAATGGCTTCGACCGGTTCGGAAGGCTTGGTTTTGCTTTCGAAAGGGTTGTTCCGATCATGGTGTGCTTTTGGGTGATTTGAATGAAGGCGAAACCTTGGGTTTCGAAAGGTTTGGCACACATATGATAGGTTGTTATGAATTATCTTCGAAAGCCGCTTCTTTAACTCCTTCGAAAGGTTTTCATGCCTGTGAAAGCACCTGCTTCGAAAGGTGCTTATTGAAGTGGAAGCATGCTTTCGACCCTTTCGACCCCTTCGAGTGGTTTTGATACTTCTAATCTTTGGCTATTGCATCCCT
The DNA here is from genome assembly GCA_030737815.1 of Allium fistulosum. Classification (NCBI taxonomy): domain Eukaryota; kingdom Viridiplantae; phylum Streptophyta; class Magnoliopsida; order Asparagales; family Amaryllidaceae; genus Allium; species Allium fistulosum. The sequence continues at coordinate 471,034,699 of CM060908.1, forward strand.
TCGACTCCTTCGAAAGGTCTTGTTGGTGCTTTCCTCTCTTGTTCTTCTTTGCCTTCTATTTAATAGGGTTTCGACATGGTCGAAAGGATATTTAGTGGTAACGTTTGCCCCCCTACAAAGGGATGTCGTTGACTTTTCAAGTCAATCATCTCGAAACCTTCAATGTTTTCTGCCTTTTCACATTCCAACGTGGATCTGGGCCGTTCATTTAAATTTGATCGGGCGACCTGCTTTTTCTATTGACTTTTCTTATAAGCCGCGTTCTCCTCTTCTTCTCTTTCACTCATCTATAATTGAAATAAACTTCGAGCAAAAGTAAAAATTCTCAAAACTCAAATTATCCTTTCTCAATCAAAGATGAATCAAGCTCTAAAGTAAGTCAAAATTATTTCACTTTTCAAATCTCTTTCTCTCGTTTTATTTTACAGTGGATTTCAACTTCTCAAGCTTTTACAACCGGGATTTCGATTTTTTGTTTTGATTTACCTGGAACATTTTAAGTTTTAATTTACCCGAAAGCATTCTATCGTTTGATTCAATTTCATGGTTTGAATCGATTTTATTTTTTTTGTTAATTTTCATTTTGAACTCACCCGATCCAAATTCTATTGTTATCGTTGTTTTTACGAAAAAATTTCCTTTACCTCAAAGCTTTCAAGGTTTTAAGTGATTGATTCTCGTTCGAAATCATTTGTATAATGGTTTTTAAGTTTCTGGGTTGAAATCGGGTTTGGGAAAGAAGGAATCTTTCATTAACTTCGCCCAGAATTTTTGGTGAGTACAAACTAAAAATTTGGCACTAGAATTTTACCCTTCTACCCCTTCGAAAGGGATTGAGGCGGCAATTCACTGTTTAGATTTTTCAGCCCCTTTTAATGGGGTCGAAAGGTAATCTAGCGCCTTATTTTATTAATCATTATTGCATCGTAACTCACATTTTCAAAAGCATAGATTTTGTCCCATATGTTTCGCAACCATTCATAAAAACTTGTTTTAAATTTGTTTAAGTTAGAGATAGATATATTTTATAAACTGGGCCGTGAAAAGCATACTTTGTAAACTTCATAAATCAAGCTAAATGTTTCGACTTAGTCGAAACCCATTGTATTGATTAATTTAGTTGTTAATAGGCTTTCGGAACCATGCATTCCTTTCGATTCCATCGAAACCTTCTGTAACTAATGAGTCAGAACCTCCTATAATCATCTTTCTCCAATATCATCGAAACGTTTCAAGTCCTTTTATTTTTTAACAATACAACTTCCACTTAAAACCTTTCGACTTAATTGGTATATATGGTTTCGACAGCATTCATATTCCCTTGGTAAAACTAAGATTGTAGGTTTCGACGGTGTCGAAGGATCTTTCCTTTTGTTTATTGAATATTGATAGCGTATACTTTATTCAAATTTTTATGTTGCTTTAACTATTCCTTTCTAATAACAAAGTTCCTATTGAGCTTTCGACATTGTTGAAGAGTGCCGGTTGGATGTATACTTCAACCCTCCCTTTCGACCCTGTCGAAAGCTCAGTAGATGCTTATATCTAGGCTTTCAACATTATAGATAGGTGTTTGTTAAGTGTTAACTTTTATTTTCCTTTCGACTATGTCGAAAGCTCAGTAAATCTCATTTTTACTTTAACATTCTTTCAAGAATTTGAAGTTTCATGTTTTGTTTAATGTTCAAATTGTTGTAGTAGGTTTCTACTAATCCTTGGAAGAATGTTAACTTCGTAACAAACTATAATTTCTAACTGAAACGTTTTCACCTGGAAAAATCATGAGTTCTCCAAAGAAAGTTGAAGCTACTTCCAAGCGTTCTTTGATATCCACTCAAGATGAAGTGGATACAATCCTCAATGACTTTGGAATCACCGTGGTGGAAGCTATTCCACCTACTGAAAATGACACCATCAGTAGCCCTCCTAAAGGTTTCTTCGCTCATACTAAAATACACATATGGCATGGACGGTTTCTTCCATTTCCGGGTCTAGGTTCCTGGCTTATCTAGGAATTGCTCCGATTCAACTATCTCCAAACGTCTACACTTATCTTTTATCCTTGGAGTAGATGGCGTTGGAATCTAGCATTCCCTCCTTAAATGCTGAAGTACTGAATTACCTCGTTCGATTGGTCAAGCTCAGCAACCTTAACAACCAAATCTTCTGGGCAAATCCTCCCAAGAAATTGATATACGAGGGAGTGAACAAGTTTAAGGACTGGGTGAACCAGTTCTTCTTTGTTAGATGCTTACCAAACATTGATGGAACTTCCTCTATCCCACGTAAGCTCAGATTTCATTATTTTCCTTCTATCTAGTTACTTTTCTTTACTGAACTATACTTTTTGTCAGGAGCTCCTACTAAAGGACTAAATGAGGAGGATAAGAGAGCAATGGAGTCCTTAATTATAGCTTCAAGTAAAATCGAGAATAGATTAACGCTGCTAAACCCCATAAATTTGTGAAAGTACTCCCTCTTGCGACCGAATAAAGGATCCTTGGCCAACTCTCTCTAATCCAACACACATCCCGAAGCAAATGCTTCCTTTCCTTGGGAGATCCTACAAATTTCTTCCCAATGTCTCCTATCTGTGTGACCACTCCCGTAGGTTATAAACGCTGCACTTGTTATCTACTGCTGTGTTGTTTTTTTAAAATTATTCTACTGACTTATAATCTGTTTGAATTCTCTTCAGCTGTTTCTTAGGTTGGAAAACCAACGGGAGATCCAGCTCCTTCCTCTTCAACTTCTCATGCATTATCCTTTTCTCAAGCCATTGCCAGGTCAAAGATGGCTGCTAAAAGAAAACTAATTAAAACTCCTATGGTGGAACCACCCCCAAAGAGAGTTAAAGTGGTTGAAGTTCCTGATTCTCCAATACTGGAAGAAGAGGAGTCTATTAATATTGGGGAATTTCTAAAGAGTCCGGCCGTTGGAGCTCCTCGCGTCTTACCTAAGGAAACTCCTACTAAGGTGGATCCTCTTTCTCGCATCGTTATCTCCAGCTCTTTGAGCATAATCAAGCAGAAGCAAAAGGCCTTGAGGACTTCGACCCCTACTCTAGTGTAAAATCTTCCTGGACCGTCAGCTTCCACACCTACGAGTGATTTCGAGAAGATGATCCATTCTATCTCAAATTCTCTGTCGTTCAATTCAATTCAGCCACCATCCTCTATTTCTAATCTGGAGGGTCACTATCGATCCCTTCTTGAACAATAACTACTGGTATATTTAACGTTACTTAATAATCTATGTTCTTCTTTAAGCTTTTAACTTATGTTGTACTTTTTTTCAAATTTCCAAAAGTTGGTTCTCCCTGCACGAAAATGTGTCCAAATCTTCTACCGAAACATGTAAACTTCGAGAGGAAGTTGCTGCATTGAATAACTAAGTTTCCTCCTTGTCTGAGGAGAAGAGCAAGACTACAATTGAATTAGAGTGATTGAGAGCTTCTCTCTCTCAGTCAGAATCTATTATCTTGGAGGAGAGGAAGGTTTGCCAACTTCTAGCCGACGAGAACTTAGCTTTGCCAATGACTCTGAAAGAGTCTGAAAAGGAAAAAGGACGGATGACAGCTAAACATCTTTGTTAAAGGAAAAGCAGAAAAAGAACAAGGCCTCCCTCAAACTGGCTATCGGCACCATTTCCGATGCGAAGCAGCGAGTGTCGCAATTCCTTGACTCGTCTCTTAAAGACATTATTATGGATTCCTTTGAAGACACCTTAATGCTCGCCTACACTGATAATGTCGATAAATGCCTAGATTTGAGCTTCCCCTTGCTCAACCCTACTCTTGTTGATAGGGTCATGGGTAGAATCAAAAAGATGGAGTAGGGGATTGAAGTTGCTAAGAGGGAGGAAATTGATGCCTCCAAGCTTCTTTCCTTTAAAGTTCCTTCCTTCGAAGTCGAATCTGACTCCGAAGAAGAAGATGAAAAAGATAAGGCCAATGAAGAGGAGGGGGAGATAATGATGATGATAATGACGATGATGACGGGGATGATAACATCAACGACGGACAAGGATTAGGTGGCAACGGGGGTGGTCATACTGAAGCTTCTGAGGAAGAGGAGGATGATAATATGAAGTCCTTTGAAAAAGATTCGTCCCCACATGAAGCGATTCCGCCTAAATCTCCTGCACCTTCCAATATCCCTCAAGTGGAGTCTGCTTCTATTGATGTTGAAGTGCCAAAAGAAAAGGAGCAGGCTTCTTAAGCATCAATCTCGGTATCTCAGTTATGGGATTCTCTGTTTAAACATCTTTCACTTCGAAGATAATAATAATGTAAATATTTTATTTAGATAAGGAAGAAATCTGTCCACCCTTATAAAACCAAGCTTGAAAGAAAACAAGCGGAGATAAATAGTTTAAATAGGGAATTAGATAGACAGTTTAAGGAGCACAACATTCTTTCTGATAAATATCATAGACTCAATAGTAGTGCGGCAGTGTTAGCTTCTTTTAAACATCAAAAAGCTGCCCCACGGTTGAGGAGAGCGCGCCTTCGATATGACGCTCTTTTGAAGGAAAACCGGGAATTGATTACCCTCTTCTGGATGTTGATCGAGGAGAGAGAAATTTTAGTTAATTTCCTATACAAGGCCTATTATAGACACCCGACCGTTGACTTCTCATATTTAGGTGATTTTAGTAGAGGTCTACTTCGGCGGTTACACAAAAAAAATACTTGGATGAATTCGGATCTGACCCGCATCCCGGAGCATGTTGGAACTTTCCTCGAGTCAGATCAATTTCCCAAGACCTTCCTCCTGAAAAACTCATGTTTTATAAGGACAAATTTGTTTTAGAATTATTTACTAAGTCAATTTTGTACGAAACGGATGAATGATTGTGAATATGCAATAACATTGATTTGTAAATATTTGTTTAGTCTTCTTTTTATACTTAGCTGCATTTTATTATGTTATCATAGAGAGAATGTTCCTCGAGCAATCTTGTCTCTAGAGATTACCCAAGTTAATATGTTAAATTGATAAGATTTTATCTCGAAAAGCATCAATTTTAAAATCTTAAAAATTGGCAAGTTATTGTTTTCTTAGAGATTTACAAAAACTTTACATGGAACATCCTCGTCTCCATTTCAATTTTCTTGGTGATGAGAAAGAAAAGCTACTTAAGGAGATTTGGATATTCTACACTAAACTAATTTGCGGTCGTGATAGCCCTCCAGTCTGGAAATTGGATTATAGCAAATATCCCTCGGTGATTACTCAGGAAGGAATTACCATTCCTTTTGACTCTACAGTTATTCTTTCCACTAATTCATTGAATAAAGTTAGAGATGCCATTTCTCATCTTTGGATATAAACCAAACGTCTATTGTATCTTTTAGTTTCATTGTTACTTGAGTTGTAACCATTTATTACGGTAATAAAGAAATTGTTCATTTTGGTTTTGACTTCATTCTTTTTTCTTTTGTATTTAAATAGGAATTATAGTTATCAACAGCGCCTCACTCATAAGTTCAGCGTCTTACTTTATCGATCTTAAGGATAAGCTACTGGCGGATCTTGTAAAGAGCAGATTTCTTGAAGATACTTTACTTGCTCGTTTTCATGGCAATACCGAAGCATTAAGATGGTATAAAAGATTCTTACTTCAGAAAACTATTGTCAGAAATCTTAAGGACCAAATTGCAAGTTTAGAAGCAGATGTTAGTAGTAAGAACGAAACAATTTCCGCTCTGAAGCGTCAAGTTAAATCGAATCCTTCAATTGACTTCGATCACAAAATGATAGAATTTTTCCAACAGATAAGCAATTTGGAGAAGAAATTGAAGGATAGTCAAGCTCAGTGCGAGTCGTTGGAATTTATGGAGGATAATATCTCGAGTATTGATTTACCAATCTCCCCTGCTACTTTATCTGTTGCTAAAACTACAAGATCTACTTCCCTTGCAGCTCAAAAATTTCCTACTATGACTAATCCTCCCCTTGGTTTAGACGAGAAGGCAGTGGGCGAGTGGTGTAGGAAAGTTAAATTCAAAATAATGAAATATTTTGACGAACAACGGAAGGTTAAATACTCACAGTGAATAAACAAATATGCTACTAGAATTGAAAAACTCAAACGTTATAACTACCACATTTTGAAGCGCGTCGCTGAATTAGAAAGGGAAAATAAGACCCTTGGAGGCACAAATAGAGCTTTCAATCACGCTTTGAAAATTAATATTGATGTGATTGATGATGCAGACATGATAAGGAAGAAAGAGAAGAAACTCAAAGAAGTTCTTTGTATCGCTATCCATCACATCATAGATCCTTTAATCGCTGAGAACTTGAACAAGGCTGCCCAAGCTTTATGAAAGATTCATATCTATGAAATGTATATATTTGCTCTATACACTTGTAAATAATTTCATAAGTTATGTAAATCATGTAAATTTTGTAAATATCACCTGGTTTGTGATCTTTTCCTGTAATGTCATCTCTAAAACATTTGTTTGATAGCTCATACCCTAATTTCTGTATTTGCTGGATCTTTCATTCTTCTTTACTATTTTGATTTCCCTGAAAAGTATGAAGCAAACAATGTTTCCTATTGTTAGCTTGAAATTGATATAAAAGTCTATCTGTATCATCCGTGTAGATTAACAATTCATTATGTCAATTGTGTGGTAATATATGAATAGTAATTGTATCTGATTAAATACCTCGAAAACCATCTTTGATCATGATGAGAAATAATTAAGAATTTAATTTTAACAATATTGCTGGAATATCTGAAGTCTGTTGGCGAAAAATTTCATCCACAACTAGGGATATAAATGAATTAGAAAATCATCCTTTGAAGTTTACCAATAGATGGTTAATAATGATTAAACAATAGAAGCCCAGAAATCATTATTTGAAAATTTGTAGTAGACATCCAATGACCCATATTCGGGCATTAATGAAATCTGAAAGTTCAGAAGCCCGAAGCCCAGATTTGGGTATTAATGGATGATGTTTAGAAGTTAAGAAACTTGAAATTCGAATTCAAGTATTTGCGTATGATGACCAAAAATTCATAATAACGATCTTCTTGATAGAAGTTGATAGAAGTCTTTGACCCAGATTTGGGTATTAATAGTGAATAATCAGAAATCAATGGTAGAAATCTCAAGCCCGGATTAGGGCATTAATAAGTGAAATCAAGTAATAGTCTCGAAACCCAGATTCAGTTATGAGGAATTGAGAGATCTGTAACCCATATTTGGGTATTAATAGATGAAGTTCAGAAATGAAAGACCCGAAACCCAGATTCGGGTAATAAGCGGAGTTCTGTTCTACTCCTTAGATTATGTCTTCTCTGACATGTATAAACTCTTAAGCCTTGTATGAAGTTGTGGTTTGATTAGCTGCTTCTCAAGCTTGGACATCCTAGTCCTCTATTTGATACGCCACTTATCGGGCTTGGACGTCTTAGTCCTTTGTTTGGTGAGCCTCTTCTCGGGTTTGGACATCTTAGTCCTTTGTAGATGTGTCACTTCTCGGGCTTGGACGTCTTAGTCCGTTATTGTCTGGTGCTCTTGGTTAGCTCATTCTTAGAGGCTGGAACCAAGGACTTACCCAACCTCCCTCCATGAGGCGCCTTGACCTGACCAAAGGCGCGGCCAAGGGAGTGTCGATGCTTTAACCTGGCTATAGCGTGGCGTGGATAAAGGATTACACTCCTCCCACCAGGAGGTGCCCTGCGCTGGCCATAGCCTGGCACGGACAAGGGCTTGTCGATGCTTTAACCTGGCTATAGCGTGGCACGGATAAAGGCTTACACTCCTCCCTCCATGAGGTGCCTTGACCTGACCAGAGGCACGGCCAAGTGCTTGTTGATGCTTTAACCTGGCCATAGCGTGGCACGGTTAAAGGCTTACACTCCTCCCTCCAGGAGGTGCTCTGACCTGGCCAACTCAGCGCGGACGTAGGCTTTGACCGTTGAAGGTAGTGTCCAAATAAAAGGAGCATTTCACTCCCACCATGTAGATTCTCTTTAAAGAAAAGTAACTTTTTATTTATCTCGTTTAGTATTTCTTTACAAACTCATTAATTTTGCCTTGACGGTAACAGTTGATTATCATCCCTTCCAAGGCTCTGCGGTGATTAGTTTTATGACCATTCATCATGTGGTAATGGCAATAGGATCCTCCTAAATTCCTTTCATATATTGGTTTCTTCTTTTTTGATGGTCAGTAGTTGAACTCATCCTTTGTTAGCAAGTAGACATCCTCTATGGATATTGTTAGATTGCACTCTTTAGGAAATCTTGACTTGAAACTTTTTTCTTGAGGATGGCTTCTAAATCTTTTATTAATTGGCTCTGGAGTTTCCCCTTTAATAATTGGTTTTCTCTTTAAAACTCTTTGGGGTCCGGTGTAGGTATTGTCCCGCTTGTGACTTGACCCCATTTGTGTGCAAAGGCACTATAATCTGCCATTATTCCTTCTTCAAAGATTGTGCCTTTGGTATAGTGTTGAATTGTTTTTCTCATTTGGTCAAATAAATTATCACTTTCCTTTTTCTTTTCCCCAAAAGCAAAGATTGGGGCGGGACCAACATAAAAAGGGTTTAAAGTCCATTTAAGTGGATCATAGGCTCAAACTTTATTTTTCCTTATGATTCTTAAAGCCTTCATCCTTAACAGTTGTTCTTCCTGGAGATTCTTATCATTAGCTGCCTCTAGGGAGAATCCGATTAAGTGTGGTTCAGAAGATCCCTGCTCGGATCTTTTAACTTTGCCAGCCATGATGAAGTTAAATCAAAAGTAGATTTGCTCGAAATAGGATTTGGTTAGAGATAAGTGGTATTGGATATTCAATAGAGCCGGAGGTTCAAGCACTCCTTTTAGCGCCAAAATGTTGACAAGAAAACTTGTTAACACCTCCAAAGTTGTTTTTAGGATGAGGTTAGTCCTTTTTGATCTTTTTTGGTTAAGTGGAAGAAGGTAAGATGTGGATAATCCTTTCAGTTCACCCTTTCGAATAGGTTCTTATTATGATAGCTTTCCCTTATTAACCTTTCGATCAAGTCGAAACGCTCAAGTTCCTTTCTTTTCGATCTTTCGAACTGAATGGAGTAGCTTGATTATCCCTATGAAACAGTCTTTTCGAAGAAGTTGCAGAAGCCTAATGGATGGCTCTAAGATTCAAGGTTATGGTCAGTTTCAAATGGTTTCGACCTTGACGAAAGCTGGAGTCTTAAGTGTCTTAGGTTTGGATTGGGAATTAAAGGTAAAACTTGTTTGGGCTAAGGTTTCGATCCATTCGAAAGTAGAAGTCCAACGTAAGGTGGCCTGGAGTCAATAACTGAAATTACTTGAAAATGCAGAGGTTTCGACCAAGTCGAAAGAGGCCTTTCGACGTGGTCGACACTTGTAAAACACGATTAGATCTGATAAAAAGCTTTCGAAACAACTAAGTAATCAAGGATTCAGAGATCTTCCCTTTATCAACTCAAAGAAGCCTTTATTGATCGATTCTTCCCCAATTCAATTTACAAATTAGGGTTACAACATTTAGAAATTATAAAGTACAAGTATAGAATGAATGAGTTTGGATCTTAAAACCAGACCTCTTGGGTCTTATTTATAGATGTGGGTCGGCACTTTCGACCCAGTGCTTTCGTCTTGGTCGAAAGGTGGCTTCAGATGCCTTCTGACTCCTTCGGCACTTGCACTTCCCTCAGCAATGCTTTCAAATGGGCTTGAATGCCTCCGTCTTCATCGAAAGAGGTGGTTGCGCCTTCCCTTCTTTATGTTGCTTTGTAAGAGATTTCAACTATGTCGATGGGTTGTTTAGGGGCTACGAAGGTGTTGAACTGGTGATGGTTTCAATGCTGTTTGTAACTTCCAAACATATGCTTTCAACTTGATGCGGAACCTTCCCTAGATATTAACGGCTTCGACCAGTTCGAAAGGCTTGGTTTTTCTTTTGAAAGGGTTGTTCCGATCATGGTGTGCTTCTGAGTGATTTGAATGAAGGCGAAACCTTTGATTTTGAAAGGTTTGGCGTGCATATGAAAGGTTGTTATGCATTATCTTCGAAAGCTGCTTCTTTAACTCCTTCAAAAGGTCTTCATGCTTACGGAAGCACCCGCTTCGAAAGGTGTTTATTGAAGCAGAAGCGTGCTTTCGACCCTTTCGACCCCTTCGAGAGGTTTTGATACTTCTAACTTTGGCCGTTGCATCCCTTCGACTTCTTCAATAGGTCTTGCTGGTTCTTTTCTCTCTTGTTCTTCTTGGCCTTCTATTCAATAGGGTTTCCACATGGTCGAAAGGATATTTAGTGGTAACATTTGCCCCTCCCACCGCGAAGGGATACCTTTGACTTTTCAAGTTAATCATCTCGAAACCTTCAATGTTTCCCGCCTTTTCATATTCCAGCATGGATTTGGGCCGTTCATTTAAATTTGATCGGGCGGCTTGCTTTTTCTGCTGATTTTTCTTATAAGCCACGTTCTCCTATTCTTCTCCTTCACTCATTTGTAATTGAAACAAACTTCGAGAAAAAGTAAAAATTATCAAACCTTAAATTATCCTTTCTCAATCATAGAAGAATCCATCTCTAAAGTAAGTCAAAAATATTTCAGGAGACGAGCTGGATGTCTCCAAGATGTATCCACGTATATTTTTTTTCCACTACATTTGTTGTTTGTATTTATCATCATTTGTGAGGAAAGGTTATTGTAACTGTCCAAGCCGATGATAAGTTAATTTACTCTGATTGATGTATGTATATTACAGTTTATCTTAGTAAAGATATGTTGTATATTATATATTAGTCGTCACGATGTGAGATTATTTTATGTCTTTTCTTTCTTTCACCCCAAACAATCTGTCATTCCAACACTTGGATGGTCGACATGTGAATACTGTGGATGTATAAGTATCGACTTTTAAGGGTCAAAAAGCCCGATCGTTACATGTGGTATCGAAACTCAGGTTGAGAAAACACTTAGGCCTTGGTGGGGTAAACTCATTAGAGATAGGATTAATAACATGCTAAAATGAGCTGAGTGTATTATATATATAAGCGTGCATTTGTTAGTGCTATAAAATTGTTTTATATTGTGTTGATTTATCAGTTGAATGGTTTATGAACTATGGTCGATACGTGGGACGCCACAGTATCAGGGGTTTCTAAATACTTGAACAACGAAAACCGATACGGTATTGTTTTTGAAATTGGTAAATGAAATAATTTTACCTAGATTCTATATTTTATATATAAAAAAATAATTTCCAAAAATTTGATATAGTTATTTATGATGTGTTTGTTTGTTAGAAAATGATAATGTTTAGTTATTATCATTAATTGTTTCATGCTCATCCAGTTACGAGCATTAACTATTCTTTGTTAAATTGAAATAACTTTATATAAGAAATTAATTAAAGAGGCTTAGTGGTTGCTTATGTGCTTAACCGTGCTTGGTTTTCATATGAAATTAAATCTCTAATTTGATTGTTTATTTATTTGATGGCTAAATAACCGACTATCAACTCATGGCCAGTTTTCAAACTATCGATTGTCAGTTCAGAGAGACCGGGATCAGATATATTATCTAAAAACCACTTCGAACTGACATAAGCGTTCAAATTGAAGACATCTTGAAAATAATCTATGACAGAGTTCTTTGAAGTGCAAGGGCTACTTGCTACTACTCCTGAGGATGTAGTAGAAGTAGTGCCTTTGGTTTGTTCAGTCCCAAAACAACTTATATAGATAAATGCTATTGCATTGTTGCCCGAAGGGAAGAGTTAGCATTTCAAGTGGGATTTGCTGAAAAGGTAAAACATAGCCTCAGACCTCACAACCGGTAAGGACTAAAGCAGGGATGTGCCACAGGGCTAAGTGGATCACTCCCATTAGGGCATGGTCATCTCTTGATCTAGGTTGGTTTTTATAGATTTACGTATGCTTGTGACTCGATACGATTGCTGGACAACAACCGAGAGGTGATCATATTTGGTACTATCCAGTAAGGGGTAGGCCAGTCCTGAGTAGTATAGGTGTAATTAAAGAAACCTCGGTACATTTTCTCTAGAGGTGTATTGTACAGAACGTAGACCCTTTCCTTGTCATGTATGGAATCCATTCTCCAATATGTGCCTTTTAGACATGATTGTATACTATGTATGTTGGAATGTAGTTAATGTAAGCATTCAACCATGATTAAATATTTATTTTAAACCATAGACATTATTATAATATCACTGAATTTTATAATGAAATGTTTGGTTATCATAAGTAAAAACCCGTCCATGTTTATGTGCTGCATGGTCTTACAAGATACCTTTATTTTCGAAAAGTTTTCTAACATTAAAAATCCATTTTATATGTGTTTCTCATGCTGGTTTACCAAACTGATCTACATTATTTTCTTATAATGCTCAGGTCAAACCGAGCATATTTCCAGATTTAGCTTTGGATGCTTTGGAGCTTCAGGAGACGAGCTGGATGCCTCCAAGACATATTCACATGTATTTTGTTTCCATTGCATTTTCTATTTATATTTATTAGCATTTGCATGGACCGATTGTTATAACTGTCTATGTTGATGATAAGTTAAGTTACTCTGGTCGATATATGTTATACCACGAATGTATTAGTGTCAATTTTTGAGGGTCAAAAAGGCTGGTCGTTACAGAGTGGGACTCAAGGGAAAGATTAAGAGTTAAGAGATATAGTGCAGGAAAGGGGCATTTTGCGAGGGATTGCAAGGCAGATAGTTCAAAGATTAAGTGTTACAGCTGCAATCAATACAGGCACATAAGGCGGGAGTGTCCAGCACTTCAGAAGACCTCTACCCTGGTGGTTTCAACTTACACATTGGACGTTGTTCCTAGCTCGAGTGCACATCCAGTTGTAGATAAGGGGAAGAAGGTCATAATCGAAGGTGTGTTAACTTTATCCAATTTACCTATTCGTAACTTATTTGACACTGGGGCATCATGCTCTTTTATCTTTAGTAAACTTATGGATGATTTACACTTAGACACTAGCATATTACAAGCCCTGTAGTTTTATCAAACACTATGGGAGGATCGGCTTATTTGTCTATAATATGTAAGGGTTTGAAATTATTTATTTTGGGGGTCGAGTTCAATTGAGATGTTTTTGTGTTAGGATTTAGTTGTTTTGGTTTGATTTTGGGAATGGATTGGATGATAATGTACGGGGCGATCCTCGATTGTGATAGGAAGGTTGTTAGATTGGGTACTAGTAGTGTATGTAGTCTAAAAGTTTATTGCAATCCTAGAGGTTCGGTTATATTGAGTTACCTATATTCATTAGACTTATCACATGATGAGTTAGATTCAATGCACGTAGTTTGAGACTACCCAGATGTCCTTTCCAAGGTTACCGGTCCCCCACCACACACACACACACAGAGAGAGAGAGAGAGAGAGATTGAGTTTTGGGTTTATCTTATGGAGAATGCCAGATTAGTTGTCTTATCTTTAAGGCATATGGCTCTGAAGAGGAGATGTGAGTTAAATAAGAAAGTGAATGAGCTGTTGGAGAAGTGGTTCATTATGAGGAGTATTTCAGAATGGGGAGCACCGGTTATCTTTGCCACCAAGGCAGACTATTCTTGAGGCTTTGCATCGATTATCGAGAGCTGAATAAGCCGACAAAGAAGAATCGTTACCAATTGCCCCGCATAGACGATCTCTTTGATTAGGTGGTTAGAGTAAAGGTGTTTTCATAACTTGACTTGGCTACCGGATTCCGTCAGTTGCGTGTAGCTAAGGATAATATTCTTAGGATTACTTTTCATACATACGGTGGACTGTATAAGTGGTTAGTCTTGCCATTCGGACGGACCAATGCACCCTCTTACTTTGTCGATTTGATGAGTCAAGTTTTAGTGGGTTACTTAATAAGTTCATGGTGGTAGTCGTGGATGACATATTAGTCTATTTGAAAAGCAAGGAGGAGCAAGGGTTGCATTTAGAAGAAGTGCTCAATAGATCCCTTGAGAATAAGTTATAACAATCATGGGATTTGAACCCCTATCGTCCCAGAAAGCAACATCATGCACTAACCACTATGTTAAAGGATCTTTACGTTAACTTTTCAAGAGGGATGTTACAGACCAACCCCTTAAAGAGCCTAACGTCCCCGTTGGCTCATCAACGCACACCACCTAGGCGTTGTGCCTATAAGCTACATCAGTACTACATTGACTGATATTCGCAGCATTACAACACACAACTCCGGCTAGGTATAGTCTCTAATACCAAATGTAACGATCATGGGATTCGAACCCTTACCATCCTAGAAAGAAACCCTATGCACTAACCACTGTGCTAAAAGATCTTTGATTTAAGTTACCAGGAGGAATGTTACATAAGTTAAAGGTGAAGTTTTCTAAGTGTCACTTTTAGTGTGAGGAGGTATGCTTTTTGGGATACGTCATCTTAGAAAGTAAGCCGACGGTCGATCCTAAAAAAGTAGTTGTAGTACAGTATTAGCATGTGTCGAAAAATTCCATGGAAGTGAAGAGTTCCTTTGGTTTGGCGAGTTACTATAGGAAGTTCATTAAGGACTTCTCTAAAATTTCTGCTCCTCTAACTTGCCTTACCAAGAAGAATTTGATTTTTTCGTGGGACGCGAAGTGCATGGATGCTTTTATTAAGCAAAAGGAGGCATTGACTAGAGCACCTATTATATTTTTAGCCGATGGCACAAAGGCATTCGAAGTATATACCGACACTTATGGTACGGGATTGGGCGAGGTGTTGATGTAGGAAGGAAGAGTAGTGAGCTTTGCCAGTCGACAGTTGAAGGTCCACGAGTGAAACTATCCTACTCATGATCTTGGTTTGTGGCCATTGTCGTTGAAGTCAGGTCATGGAGATATTATCTATTAGGAGAGCAGTTTGAGTTGAATATGGATGATAAGTCTCTGAAGTATTTATTCTCCCAAAAGGATTTGATATTAAGGCAGCAGAGGTGTATGAAGTTTTTCGCATTGTATAACTTCGATATCTAATATACTCTAGGCAAGGGCAATGTTGTGGCTAATGCCTTGAGTAGGCAGCATGCAATGTTAAGTCCTTTGTTCTTAGAGTGGAAACATTTGGAGTTCATTCCTATGTTCGATTTCCGACCATCGTCGGATATCACTCCGGGATTGTTAGCAGCTTTGGATATGCAACATACACTTATGGACCATATTGGGTCAAGTCAGGACCAAGATAATGAGCTCTTAGATATTTCAAGAGGGTTGGTAGAGGAGAGCAGTCGAGTTATTTGAGGTGTTATGCCATTGACTCGAAGGAATGATTACAGAGAGATTGTAGATTATGTGTTCCTCGTTATGGATTTGATTGACATGGTACTAGCCGAGTTTCGTCGTTCTAGGATGACCATTTATCCTGGTGGAGATAAAATGTACCATGACATAAAAAGAGTCCGTTATTAGCTGGTTATAAAAAAGCATGTGGCGGAATATGTAGCTCGATGTATGACTTGCCAGAAGGTAAAGGCGGAGCAGAAGAAGCTGGGAGGATTGTTGCAGCCATTAGATACTCCTTAGTGGAAGTGGGAGAGTATTTCTATGTGTTAGTCCCTGAGAAGAATGGTTTGATGACAACAACCTTAGAACTTGGTATAAAATATAAATACTAACATTATAGTTTAGATATATATATGTATATGCAGGATATAAACATGCAGGTACCAAGAATGAAGACTGTACAGTATAGAGATACAAGACTGATGAATTTAAAGATCAAAGGTATCAAGGTTGAAGACTCATAAGTATCAAGAAATCAAGTTATCAAGAGTTCAAGATTTTAATAGTACAAGATAAGTATTGAGTCTAGAATTATGTTAAAACTTCATAATAGCATGGAAATCTTCATTCCATATTTCATTTGGGATGGAACCCATTTCTACGTTCTTAGTGGCTTACAAACCCACGACAAGTAGCTTACAAACCTACGACAAGTGGCTTACAAACCCACGAACATCCTGGTTTTGTACAAGTTCTCGAGTCCTGATGTGATGAGATATTCTGCACAAAGAAGCTTGTAAAACTACTTCAAAATGGTTTTTCAAAATGATTTTTAGAACTACTTTTCAAAATATTTTAGCCTCAAAACTATCTTTATCATTTTTAATATTTTGATTTCAAAATTGTCATTGATTTTAAACTATCTCTTGTTTTAAATATTTAGCTTTAAAATATTTATTTACTCAGATTTTAAATCACTTTATAGATTAAGATTATATATATTAAAATTTACTTTCTAAACTCTTTTATATGTTTAAACTATATTCAAATATATTTACAAAGTTTAGAAATCGTTTTCATAAATTATAGAAACCAATTTTAATAAGAAAATCAAAATCATCAATTTTTCCTAGAGCATGTCGACATCCCTCAACCCCCCATGTCGACATGGTGTCCGTTAAATTCAAAATTCAAATTTTCAAAAGAAGTGTCTATTCGTCGTATCCTTTCACGAATAGATATGGTTGTTGATTTCCTATAAATACCAGTAGTTTTAAAAGAATTTATCATTAGATTTCACTTGTTTTCTCTTCATCTTCCACATCTATTCTAAAGAATTTCAAACTATACTCAACCGAAATACCAAGTGAATCAAACTTGATTATCTCTTGTTTGATTCTCTGCCACTCTCTCCATAAGATCTCAGTGCCATTCAGAGTTATAGGATTATTTGTAAATCAAACTATTGAGTAAAAGGTGCGGTTGAGCCTTGAAATCAATTGGGTGTGATTGTGCCTCAGAAATCAATTAGGTGATCTTGTGGCCTGGTAAATCAAGAGAGTTTGCCCTGGACCCGAATACAGGAGGGTGTACCTCGTGGCCTTGAAATCGAGGGTGTAATCTGGGAGATTATTTTTGATAAGAAATCCGTATGTTTGTACAGGACTGGATGTAGGGTAACTCCGAACCAGTATAAAATCCTAGTGTGTTCTTTCCTTTACTGCTTTTATTTATTATTTGCATCTCTATCTGATTCTGTGATTATATCTATGTTTTTGAATTGCATTTGTTGGTGATTAAATTTACATAAGTTTCAAAAAGATTTAGAAAATCCACAAAACACTATTAACCCCCTCTCTAGTGTTATTCCAGCCTTAAGATCCATAATCCGCATTTCTCACACTATGGACTTCATTGATGGACTACCTAGGAGTCGGAGACGGAATGATGGTATTTGGGTCATTGTCGACCGACTGACCAAATGCGCTCATTTCATTCCAGTTAGGAGTACGAGGACTGTTGCATCTTTGGCGACTCTATATGTAAGAGAGGTTATTTGGTTACATGGAGTTCCTTCTAGAATCCTTAGCGACAGAGATCCGCTTTTCACCAGTGAGTCTTGGAGGAGGCTTTAGGTACTGAGTTAAGCTTGAGCATCGATTATCACCCGCAGAGGGACGGATGGACGGAGAGTGTAAACCATGTATTGGTGGACTTACTTCGGAAGTGCATATTGGATTTTGAAGGTTCTTGGGAGGACCACTTTCTATTAGTGGAATTTACTGCTATCAAGTGAGTATTGGGATGACACCGTTTGAGGCGTTATATAGGAGACCTTGTAGACCACCGTCGTGTTGGCAGAACACTATGTATAGGATTACTCTTGGACCGGATATGGTGAGGGAGACATCAGAGAAGGTAGACTTGATCTATAGGAGGAAGAAAACTGCACAGGACAGGCAAAAGTCTTACGCTGACAGGAGATGCATGGAGTTATAGTACACAATAGGAGACATGGTTTTTGTGAAGGCCTCACTCCTTAGGCATGTTATGAGATTTGGTAGTTCTGGAAAGCTAGCACCGAGGTTTGTAGGACCTTTTTGGATTACTGGTAGATTTGGGAAGTTAGCATATAGGGTGAAGCTTCCTAAGAAGTTAGCGGGAGTACATGATGTTTTCCATGTGTCACACTTGTGAAAGTGCCTACATTATACAACTGTTGTAGTTGAGCCTAGTCAGTTAGAGGAGGTGAAGGTTGAGAGGGAGTCACTTATTCGTTATGCACCCATTTGTATTCTTGAGCATGGTACAAAGCGGGTCTGCAACAAGGTTATCAAGCTTGTTAAAGGCTAGTGGGGAGACGATCCAATGGAGTATACATGGGAGTCTGAGTAGAGGATCCGAGCTACCCACTCACAACTCTTTTCTGGTACGTTTTCATTTTATTCGAATAAGTATGGATGACTTACGTGTTAGGTTCTAGCTTAGTTTACCCTATGGGTAGGGACTATTGGATGTTAAGAATGGACGTGAACGTGTCAATATGATAAGTTTTGGATTATGGATGCTAATTATTTGTTCTTTGCACATGTAGGCAAATGTATTCTTGAGTAACATACATGTACACCATCACTAGTTTCATTCATGAAGATATATGCATATGGTTGTTGCATATGGATTGAATGGTTCCGCATACATGTAGAATTGTCGATATTTATTTACATAAGATGTTGCATACATTTGGATACATGGCATAAACACTTGCATTTTAGAAGGTAGGCTAGATCAAGAGATTGCCTAATTTTTGCATTAGTATAGGTCATGTGCATTCCACTCCTACATGTGCATATTGCGTCGGAAATTTTAATAAGGACAATGATTGCTGGTGGATGATGGGTGAGTAGATGGTTGTGATTATTGATTTTGTGCGCATGAGTTACATTTTCCCATCCTTGGAGATTTCGGGGACGAAATCCTTTTAAGTGGAGGGAGAATGTAACACCCCGGAAATTTAAGTGGAAAATTTAAATAAGTGAATTAAATTTAAATAAAATAAGAGAAAAAAGGAATTTTCATAAACGTCCGAATTTGGCTACAAAACTTGCACCATTGTGCTCATGCTATTTTTTGGACAATTTTCATATATAACGTTTTGTAATTGGAGCTAGTATGAAGAAGTTATAAATGTTTTAAATTTCAGAATCCAAAATAATTAAATAAATAATTAAGAAAACAAATATTTTAAAATAGAAAGCTATACCAGTGGACACCTAGATTAGGACCGGTCTACCCTTAGTGGTCAACTGCCCCTATTTAAATCGATAGACCGGTCGGCATTTTTGGAAAAGGATTTTGAGCGACCAACTGCCCGGATTTTATCATACAATTTTTGAGCGATGGAGATTAAATCGTATATTTAATGGTCAATATTAGCTTTCACCCCTATAAATACAACGTTAGTCAAAACCCTAATTCACAAAAATTAGAATAGTATGTCCAAACACTGCTCCTCTGAAAACCCAAATCTCTTCCTCCTTAAATCAAAAATTTCTCAAAATAAATAAAAATAAAAGTAGAGAGATTAAAGAAGATTAAATCAAGCGGAGATCTAGCGAACGGAGGAGATTCTAGGTGTAATTCGAAGAGGATAACTTTGGTTTGAGGTGAGTGGGTTCATGGTTAATTAGATGATTTACATACAATTAATTTTACAACACCCTATTTGATCTTAGATGTTAGAAATTGAATTAAAAACATTGTTTAATTGAATTGGAAATTTAATAGTATCATGTGAATATAATTCCTCTTTTCTAATCTAGATCTGACTAATGTTAACATATAAATTAAGGATCTGACAAATCTGAGTATACCCCTTTTTATCAAATTGACAAGTATTGATGTAACTTGTGAATTATGATGTCAAACCTAGGTTAATAGAAAATTGAAATTGAATATGGAATTTTGATAATTACAAATTATAGATTCACAATGTGGTTAACTGAAATTTAGGTTATAAATTTGCCGTAATAGAATTTGGGAACATAATCACTAATAAACGAAAACGAATGATAATCTGTAATTAAAAACAGTAAACGACGACGACCGGTCGATCGCTTACTGGAGCTGGTCAACAGCAAGTGGTCGATCGCTCTAGGAGCAAGCGATCAATCGGTTAGCATTTCTGAGTGCAGTAAGAACCTCAGCCTAAGGCCTAAGTTATGAATAAAATAGTAGTATATATATTACATACATACGTACACACACACACATATATATATATATGGATGTTAGGAATAGTAGGGAAGCTAGTTCCCTATGTGGCAATGTCGTATGCAATATAGAGACGCATTGATCGATGGAAGATTGAAGGAGGTGTTCGAGTAAATGGGTTGTCTGGGAGCCAGCTGGTTGTAAGAGTGGGTCGGAGGATGGGCACTGGACCGAATAATACATATGTCTTGCTCTGCTTGATGAGTTGGTTGTTGTTGTTGCGTCGGGATACACCGATTGGGGGCCCATTTGAGTTGTCATGGAGAGGACAGGCTCATATAGGTCCATCCTGAACGGTAGTCGAGGGAGACTTGCTAGCATGTTTATGATTCTTGAGTAGCTTATGGTAGGCCGGCCTTGGCCTAAGCCGACCCACATTGAGGTAGATTAAGCTAGGAAACCTTGATTAGCCTATCTTCTTATTTACGAAAAATTTGAGTAATAGTGTAACGACCCACTTTTCTGTACAGTTTAAGCAGCCAATAAACCATACTCGACCCACTCAAATTGTGAATAGTTAGGGGAAAGAAGCATACATCCTTAGTGATGTACCATAGGACAAACATATCTGGTCTCCCTAAGACCGAGTACATCACCCAATGCATGCATAACAGTAGGTAACGTCTAGGTGGAGCGGACTACACCCCATGGGTTTTCCAATCCTACTGGCCATGCCTCATATCTCTGTTTTAAGTCATTACCGCTGATGAGGCTACGTCCGACATTCCAGATCACGAACTGCCATCAAAACAGATCATGGAACCCCATATGGATTCCAATACCCCAATGGGTCTCAGAATCACACATGGATTCCCATATCTTAATAGATCTTGGAATCACCTACGGATTCCAATACCCCAAGGAGTTCGGAATCACACATGGATTCCAACATCTCAATATATCACGAAACTCCTCCATTGAACCGCATATGGTTTTTGGAGTGGTTATGGTACGAGTCATCTCTTACGAGTACACTCTTCCTGCCTACTAGGTGCTCCACAAACTAATCGCCGATTTCTGGAATTCTCAATACCGATTCTTTAGAAAATAACCGGACAATACATAAGAATGGGGATCACCCCTTATCCGTTTAAGTGGACGGATCTCCTCATCATTTGTCCTAGAAGAACAAAACAAGTTTATACGTAAAGTATAACACCACCGACGGTAACTGTACCATATAATCCTTGTGTTTTCTTTAGATATTTCCAGAGTTAAAATCCTTCGACGTTAAGTAGGGAATATTTTCGTACCACCAAAATTAAGAAGGATTGCATATTTTGGCAAGATTTGACAACCGATTATTTAACTATCAAATAACCAAACATTCGAAATAGAGATTACATTTCCCACGAAAACCACCAAGCCTCTTAAATTAATCTTTCATTAATTTAAAATCATATTTCAAATATTTATAAAAATATTCATATACTTATCCCATCAATATAAGTATATTCACAAGCCATTTCTTTCAAAAATACTTGAAAACGTTTAAAAGTAGATATGGAAAGTTTTGTTCAGTACCAATCATGGATCGAAGTTTATTCAATAGTTACATCGCTATCTCAGCAAATCCATAGTAAAATGTAGGCAATCTGTGCCCCTCGAATTACGCCATGAAAATCAACCATTTTTTTCCAAATTTCTTTAGTTTATAAACATCTCCAAATCTATAAAAGTTTTCTTTATAAATATCCAATTTATTTATAAACATTCTTTATAAATCAAAACCCCATTCATAAAACTTCCCCTTTTTAGATCTTTAAAACTCATTTATAATCCTTTAATAAATATTTGGAATCGTTTATAAAACTCTTCCCATATATAAGCAAACTTATTAAATAAACTCTTTAAGTCAATAAGGTTCCCTTGATAAACCATAAATTATTTAAATAACTTTAAATGACAAGTTATAATTTTTCATCCTTCTATTTCATTTTAATTAAATCTCATTTAAAATAATAAATTTAGAATCTCATTAATAATATATTAAATTAATTTTAAGCACCATTATTGTATTAATAAGTTAACTTCAAAACAATATTAATATAATAATTAGTTAACTTTAAAACATTTTAATTAACTTCGAACTAATATTAATATGATAATAAATTGACCTATAAATATAGTTAAATAACTTAAATCTATATAATTAAATAACTTTAATTAATATTTTAAGTATAGTTAATCATTTTAAATAAATAATCAAAATATAATTAAATGTTTTAAAATAATAATTAAATAACTTTAAAATAATGATTAAATATTCTTAAATAACTTTAAGAAATAACTTTTAATAATCGTATTAATAAAGTAATTAACTTTAAATCATTGTTTAAAATAATTATTGATTATCCTTAAAACATTATTGATAAATAGTTGTTACCTTTTAAATCTTATTACTAAATAGTAATCATTTTAAAAACCTTATGATAGATAATAATTATTCTTAAATTACTTTCAAATCAATAATTAATTTTTCAAACTTGAAAGAGGCTTAATGATCACAATGGTACTTAAACAAGCTACCATATCATTCAATTTCACTTTCCAAGCTAATAACTGAGATTACATAATCAATTACTGTGTAAATAAATTCAACACTTAACCGTCATTGGTTAATATATCACTTATTCAAAGTGGCGTATCAATTAACAATATATAATAAAATGTCCAAATCTATAAAATAGCAGGACGGGGATTTATTCTGCTCGTTAAATGTCAAATTATTTTAATTAGCGAAATGGTGTTTCATTCCACTAAACAAGTGTCCAAATTGCTTTATTCAATTTGCTTTAACAGAATGGTTTTATTTGGACAAATAGATAACACCCATAAGGTATAATTAATTAAACTACATTATTATCCTGATTAACGTAATTATTACCAGTCAGTATGAATTTATCATTAAATTATACTACACCAAAATTACCAACAATTTATATCAAAACGTAGTACTTGTCAACACGAGTCTATCGTAAAAATCCGCATGTTAAACGGATTTAAAATGAGCACGATATGAACTTTTAAAGTTAAACTATTCCGTAACCAAATTAATTAAACAAATTAATATAGGATTCTCACCCATTCACCAAGGCCCGGCCCATCATTAAACCAAACCCAAAATGCACTGTAGTATCTCCTTCCTCAAATTCACCTACTCCAATTCAAACCTAGGCAACCTAATACACGTGCACGGTGTGCACGTGCACACCAACTTCGACGGCCCATCGCCGCATCCAAGACCGCTTCGCCAAGCTCGACTCGACCGACACCTCACCACCACGTCCACGCCCATCACCATGATCACGACTTGCACCCCTAAATTCCACGGCACCATAAACATGCGACAAAAATTATTGCCAAACTCCACCAAATTACACCGCAACATGTCCCACTCCTCCACGAACACAACGCCATACTCCAATTTCCCTATTGATGCTCCAAGCCTCGACTAACCCAAACCCTAGCTCACAACCCACGTCGATCATCATCTCGGAAAGTCGCCGAAACTTAACCAAAAATCCTACGACACTAACGTTGTCGAGTAATTTGGCTTAGATTGGAAGAAATAATTTTTTGAACTTCATCGACAAAACTTCCTTCTTTCAGTAGATTGACGATTTCTTGATCATCGTTTGACGAAATCGGGCACCGTAAATTAAAAAAAAACTAGAGAAAAAAACAGACAACTTATATGTTGGAGGTTTTGGCTAATTATGATTGAATGGGAAGATAATGATTTTAGAAGAGGAGGAATGGTATATTTTTGAACAACAGAGGAATAATGGAGAGTTCTGTGCAACTCTATGCACATTTCTTGTCTATGTGGATGTATATGAATGTATATGTGTGTTGATTTATGAATCAGAGGGTACGAATGTGTATTAGTGTGTGTGTATATATATAAGCAAGAAAACTTAATGGATAAGGAAATACAAGAAGAGACATATGAAGGCAAATAGAAGGGAATAGGGAAGACAAGGGGTACAAGGTAGCCAAGGAAAAACAGAATTGTGGCTATGTACCGTGTAAATGTACTTGTTGATATTGGAAAAGATTTTTGGTGCCCCGCTACCCTATATTACGTCCGCGTACGAGCCATGAATGACATAAAATAAAGTACAATTGCATACAAAAATACTACATGACTACAAAACAACAATAAAGTACACAAGTTATTAAATTCTGTAAATTTTCAAAAATACCAATGTTCGACGTAAAATACGTCAAACGCCAATTTAAATACTTTCTAAATTAAAAATTATGGAAAAATTCTATAAATTAAATTAAAAATACGCCATTAAGAATCGAATAATTATTTTGAAACATAGATTTCTAATATATTTTATAAAATCCTAAATCGAATATTTAAAACTAATTAAAAGTTCTAAAAATCAAAGTGATAAAATTCCAGGATGTTACACTCTCCCTCCCTTAAAAAGAATTTCATCCCTGAAATTTCAACACAAGAACACTCAATACTATTCATAAGCCCTCATGATGTTCATAGATCATTTATGTCCAGAATCAGATTCGATCACTATTCGAATACATAACTCCACTTCCAAACTAATATCGCTCATCCGATTTTCTAGTGTGGACTTTGATCGGGCTTCTTAATTAGAAACCTTCATTCTCCTTAGATATCCATAAACAGTGATAGAAAACCTTGGTTCCATATCAAGAACCTTCATCAAGTGCTCACCGTAAAAAATAAGTAATAGATCCTTATTTGGAACGGTGTGAAACACCTCAAAGCCTCATACTCAAATATTAGATCAAAACTATATGAAGAGAAATGATCCATGTCCACCTTCACACTTATTTAATTGGTTATTCCTAATACAAATTCTATTACCATAAAATTATTTATGAAAACATTTTCATAAAAAATTCCAATTTAGGTTCAAACATTTTAGATAATACAACTTTATTTATGAAACTCTTTCATAAAATAACTTTACTTTATTAACTTGTATAATACTCTCCTACATCCTAAAAGTATATACAAAACATCTAATTTTAATACTATTCACTTTTAACTATTCAGATGGAGGTCGAAAATAATTTTGAATCTTAAAACTGAGTCGACCAATACAACTTCTTTACCCGTTCAGTTTGGTACGTAGCTAAGAAGAGTAGGATGTTAGTATCCTAACTCCATCCTAGAATCTACTTTTCTTTAGACACTCGAAGGTAAAAATGTTTACTAGCCGGTCCAATAACATCAAGTGATTTTTAACTTCCTAGATGTTAAAATTAAAAGACGCGGTTTAACAAAACAAAGTTTGTTAAACCTTCTTAATAAATTTGACCCAAACAACATTTCATCAATTAACCCATTTTAAATCAAGATACCTTTATATTTTGGAAACTTAAGAGTCAAATACTTAGATATTTATTTCAAAAACTTTTAAAATGCACTGTTTATATTTTAATCCATAACACACACACACACACACACACACATATATATATATATATAGCCCAAGTAACCCCAAAATGGAACCAAGGAACCAGATACTACCAAACAGTATTATATATTCCCTTACCAAGGAGAGTGTTTAACGGCAAATTTTCTATCGAATTAGAAAACTGCCGATAAATTTTGAATTAAATTTATACTGCAAGCGCACGGCGTACAATTTTAGTACATGGTGAGTGTAAATTTTTAAGATTTTAAAATTTTCAATTCAATCAAATTAGACCAAAACGAGAGGAAATTGTTAACTACAAAAAAAGAAGCTAAAGCTAGAATTGAAATGTGATTTAAAAACTATTAGACTAGAGAGCAATTTAGAGGCAAATCCACTCTCATATTTTTGTAAATCAACAAACAAATAATTTATGATCTCTAGCTTTGATATTAAGTGAAATAATTGTTGTATTTATCATAAGTATGGTTTGTTTATGTTATTAATTAACATAACTCAAACCATCAAACTATAATACAACAAATAAACCACTTATCAATTCTCATGAAAATGAACCAAAGGTAAAGCTATTTTAAGTATGATCTATTTACTATTGTAACTAGTAATATAGATCATTAAATTTCATTTTTACTTTCATTTCAAAATCAAAAATTAATTAGCAAATGATGATGTAAATTGTGTTTATGTTGAATAAGAATAGCTCATTTGCATAAGCAATATAAGCTATCAAACCCACTTGTATAAACTTACATCAACATTCACTTTCATGAAGCACAAACTAAAGAGATCATAAATCATAAAAATGTTGAAATTACATAAAGTTAGAGAGCTTCATTACCTATAAATTGAAGGGGTTTAGCTACACATTTGTATTATCATATAAGCATATGTAAATTTCAACATTAAAAGGCAAAACAATGGAAACAAAGCAAAAGAAGAAAGAGAGATTAACTACTAACTACTTGTATAAATATTAAAGCTACACTACTTGCATGAATGTAAATCTAAGCTATAAGCATTAAAAGAAAGAGACCATATAAATAAACATTAACATAAAAGCAAAGAAAAGCATGTAGAAAAGAAAAGAGAAAGAGACTTGGAAGCCATTTTTATTTCATGAAACATTTTCATTACAACTTGCTTTATTAATTTCCTAACTAATGTGAAAGAGTAGAAGATATTTACATGTACATAAGAGGGCTATTTATACATGCATAAAACCCTAATTCCATTTTTAGGGAGCTTCCAAAAATGCCCTTTAGGAAGTGTGGCCATCAAGTAACCATTAACCACTAATTAATCATTCATTAAATGTGCATGAAGCATAAACCTCCATCTAGTTGTCCATTAGCTTCTAATTGTAGATTTAGGCAAGTGGGTGGGGTCCTCCATGATCTTGGACTTGAATTATTTCCTCTTCATTCCTTTGTATTTCCTTGTGCATGCATATATCATCATGAATCCCTCTTCCATATGCATCAAAATATCCTATAAAAATCATAAAAATTGGCCAAATAAAAATTCTCAAATTGACACATGCACAAAAATGACCATTTTGCCCCTGAATGAAGATGAATATACGATGATTTGAAAATAATTGAATTTTGGTTTTAAACATGTTAAAATGCCCAAATATGATGTTTATTTAAATAAAAAGAGATAAAATATGGATGTAAATATATGCACATTTACGTGCACAGCAAATACCCCCACACTTATCTTTTTATTCATCCTCGAATAAAGGAAAACTAAGATAAATCCATTTTCGTAGGGAGCATGATTGCATTGAGCGTATGCAACAAGCCGTTAAACCTCTGGGTGTCCCCAGTAGGACGAGTGTTGTCTCGTGAGGGTTTTCAGCAGATACTACCCACAAAATCCAAATACAAAGTGAAAATATTTACAAAGAGCAAGATTTATTTACAATGGGATGAATGCAAGTTTTTGAAAGTATTTACAAATGAAGGATTCACTTTCAAATCGACACTCATAAGTTAAATATAGGTTTTGGTCATTATCTTGAAAATTTAAGTCATTTACTCGTCAAAATTTCCAATAAAAACGAAGTTATCGAAATAAATGGGCTATAGTTTAACTCGTTGTTTCGGTCGATGATATTGTGTTACTATGAAATATATCCTTAGTTGATTATATAAGTTTATCAAAGTGGTATTTTCATTTCTTTCTGATAACAAGTCAAATCAAACAAATTAAAATGGTGCTCGGATTTCAATTGCTTACTCTCTCTGATTTGAAAATTTTATTGATATTAACAATATTTACATATGCCTAACTCAGGTAAACTGAGGCCAGATATATTACCCGTGCACTACCTTGCGGACTGATGTGAGGGGAATACAGAGCGTGGCGAGTGAACACACAAGTGTGAACACTTATCGACTATAGGCATTATTAAAAAGAATTTTTATATACACACACCTAACTCAGATAAACTGAGGCCAGATATACCGATCATGCACTACCTTTCGGGCTTACGTGAGAAGGGTACAGAGCATGGCGAGTGAACACATGAGTGTGAACACATGACTCTAGGTGTTAAAAATATATATACATATATACAAATGTTGTTGTTTTTTCTTTAGAAAGAGAGAGTTTTGCAAAAATCATCTTAGCACCATTTAACTTTGAAGATAAAAATGTTATATCCTTTACTTTAAATTTATCACATTTTAAACAAAGATTTTCAATTAGAACATAATTCATAATTAACACATATGAACCTTCCTATGTACTAGTTAAACCATAGTTATTTGTAATCAAACTTCATTTTTATTTTTGTTAAGACAAATAAATTTTTAAAAATTTCAATTTATTAACTAAAACCTATACTTATCCCATAGTGTTTCTTCAAAAATAAATCAAAATGCTAAAAAGAAAATGTTTTTGAGATTTAGAAATTTTGAGATTTTTATTTGTTTTTTTAAGTTAAAAAAAATGAAAATTCAAAAATGCCATGAAACTAAAAAATGAAAATGAAAATGAGACTCCCCCCACACTTGATTTTGATTGTGTCCCCACAGTCAATGCACGATATAATGAGTGTAACGAGGCAAAATATGTACATATTTACAAAAGAGAGTTAACTTTCTTACTAGATGTAGCTTGGCTCATGAAAGATCATGAGCTCCTCCTCTTGGTTACCGGGCAATTCCAAGAAAGGTTTTAAACGATGACCATTGTCTTTGAAAATCGATCCATCCCTGAGGTTTTCTATTTCTACGGCACCATGTGGAAAAACAGTTTGTACCACAAATGGTATGGTCCATCTTGATTTAAGTTTCCCAGGGAATAAATGAGGTATTGAGTCATATAAAAGAACTTTTTGGTCAGGCGAAAACATTTTCCTTGGGATTGACTTGTCATGAAAAACTTTTGTTCTTTCTTTGTAAATTTTCTCGTTTTCATACGCGTCGTTCCTAAGATCTTCTAGTTCGTTGAGTTGTAGTTTTCGGTTTTCGCCAACTTTCTCAAGATCAAAGTTTAAGTTCTTTATTGCCCACAATGCTTTGTGTTCGATTTCAACGGGGAAATGGAAAGCTTTATCGTAAACTAAACGGAATGGGGACATCCCAAGGTTAGTTTTAAAAGCAGTACGGTAACCCCAAAGCGCGTCGGTCAACTTCTGAGACCAATCTTTTTGATTTTTGTTAACAGTTTTCTCCAAGATTTGTTTTATTTGTCGATTTAAAACTTCAACTTGGCCACAAGTCCGAGGATGATACGGAGTGGATAACTTGTGGGTTATCGAGTATTTTTTCATCAAAGTTTCAAAAGAACGGTTGCAAAAATGGGTCCCGTTATCACTGATTATTGTGCGAGGTGTGGCGAACCTCGAAAAGATGTTTTCTTTGAGAAATTTCACAACAATTCTATGGTTGTTGGTTTTGCAAGGAATGGCTTCGACCCATTTTGAGACGTAATCGACAACGAGAAGGATATACAAGTTTCCAAAAGAATTGGGAAAAGGTCCCATAAAGTCGATACCCCAAACATTAAAGATTTCGATCGTAAGAATGGGGTTTAGAGGCATCATATCTCGTCGAGAAATTCGTCCAAGCTTTTGACATCGATCGCAAGTTTTACAAAATTCAAACGAGTCTTTGAAAAGAGAAGGCCAATAGAAACCACACTGAAGCACCTTTTCCGCAGTTTTTTGAGGACCGAAATGTCCACCGCACGCTTGATCGTGGCAAAACGAAAGAACACTCCTGATATCATTATCCGGAATGCAACGTCGGATGATTTGGTCGGGACAACATTTGAACAAGTATGGATCGTCCCAATAGAAATATTTCACTTGGGACATGAATTTGTATTTGTCATGTTTGGACCAAGATGAGGGAGTTTCTTTAGTGACTATGTAGTTCATTATATCAGCGTACCATGGATCGATAGAAATTGAAAGGAGTTGTTCATCAGGGAAGTTTTCATTGATTGGCAAAGAAGATGGTGCATTCGGAAGACGAGACAAGTGATCGGCTATGACGTTATCGGATCCTTTTTTGTCTTTAATTGTAAGGTCAAATTCTTGAAGTAAAAGGATCCAATGAATCAAACGGGATTTAGCATCCTTTTTAGCGAAGAGATATCGAAGCGCGGAGTGGTCCGTGTACAACGTAATGTGTGAACCTATCAAGTAAGGTCGAAACTTTTCGAGCGCAAAAACGACAGCTAGAAGCTCTTTTTGGTTGTTGTGTAGTTGAGTTGAGCGTCGCTCAAAGTCATACTCGCGTAGTAAATGACATGAAGGATCTTGTTGATGCGTTGTCCTAAGACAGCACCAACGGCAAAGTTCGAAGCATCACACATTATTTCAAAAGGAAGATCCCAATTGGGTGCGCAAATGATTAGAGCAGAAATGGGTTCCTTCTTAAGACGTCGAAAGAAGAGATACAATCAGAGTTAAAATCGAAAGGAACGTCTTTTCCGAGGAGATTCGTCAAAGGACGAGCGATTTTGCTAAAGACTTTCACAAAGCGTTGGTAAAAGCCAGTTTTTCCTAGAAATGATCGAATGTTCTTAAAATATTTGGAAATGGGTAGATTAGCAATGACGTCGATTTTCGCTTTATCTACCTCAATGCCTTTATTTGAGATGGATATGTCCAAGGACTATGCCTTGTTTAACCATAAAGTGGCAGTTTTCCCAATTCAAAGTCAAATGTTTTTCTTTACATCGATTTAGAACCAACTCAAGATGATTTAAACATTGGGAAAAAGAATCGCCAAAGATAGAGAAATCGTCCATAAAAACTTCTAGAAAGCGTTCAATCATGTTGGAAAAATGCCAATCATGCATCGTTGGAAAGTTGCAGGAGCGTTACAAAGCCCGAATGGAATACGTTGATAAGCAAAGGTACCGAATGGACATGTGAAAGTCGTTTTCTCTTGATCTTCGGGAGCGATTGGAATTTGGTTATAGTCGAAATAACCATCGAGGAAGCAGTAGAATTCATGGCCGACTAAACGTTCGAGCATTTGGTCAATGAAAGGAAGAGGGAAGTGATCTTTTCGTGTTGCAGCATTTAGTTTTCGATAGTCAATGCAAACACGCCAACTCGTTTGAGTATGAGTTGGAATAAGTTCGTTTGAATCGTTCTTGACAACAGTTAGCCCAGACTTTTTCGGTACAACGTGAATTGGGCTAACCCATGAACTATCAGAGATTGGGTAAATGATTCCGTTATCGAGAAGTTTAAGAATTTCATCACGCACCGCATCTTTCATTTTCGGATTAAGCCTTCGTTGCGCGTCACGAACAGGCTTGGCATCGTCGATTAAATGGATGCGATGTTGAACAATAGCAGGGCTAATTCCCTTTATATTGGAGATCGACCATCCCATCGCTTCCTTATTTTTCGAAAGAATAAAAAGAAGAGAAGCTTCTTGGTCAAGAGAAAGATTGTTAGAAATGATGACAGGATAAGTTTCGTTTTCACCTAAGTATGCGTACTTAAGGTGATCGGGAAGTGGTTTGAGGTCCAACTTTGGGGGTTTCTCGATCAAAGAATTGGGTTGAGATTCGGACTCAACTGGAAGCGATTCAAAAGGAAGAGTGTATTCAATCTCGTTGGGAATTTCATGAAATAATTTTTCGTACTCGGCCTCGCGTTCATCGTTAAGGTCAAGTGTCTCATTTTTGAAGTTTTCGTGAATGGCACTAACTTCCAACATTTGGTCACGAGGTTCGTTCGATTGGCTTTCAAGATTGAAAATGTTGAGATCCAAAGTCATGTTTCCAAAAGAGATTTTCATCGATCCGTTACGACAATTGATTAAGGCATTTGAGGTGGTTAAGAATGGTCGGCCTAAAATCAATGGAATTTGACTCACGGGATTTGTCACGGGTTGTGTTGCGAGAATGATAAAATCAACTGGGAATATGAATTGCCCTACTCGAATGAGCACGTCCTCAATTTCTCCCACGGGCTTCTTAATCGAGCGATCGACAAATTGAAGCGTAACTTTTGTGGGTTTGAGCTCACCTAAGCCTAATTGTTCGTACACGAAGTATGGAATCAAGTTGACACTCGCGCCTAAGTCTATCAAACATTTGTTAATCGTCTTGTCTCCAATTGTACATGAAATCGTAGGGCAGCCAGGATCTTTGTATTTTACGGGCATAGATTGGGACAAGAATTCACTCAAACTGGTGGCTAAGAAGACTTTTTTGGGCACTTGAGTGTGTCGCTTTTAGGTGCATAAGTCCTTAAGAAATTTCAATTACGTAGGGACTTGTTGAACGATGTCAAGAAGCGGAATGTTAACTTTGAATTGTTTAAAAATTTCCAACATCTTTTCCATTTGGTCCGAGTGTTTCTTGGGTCGAAGACGATGTGGAAATGGAACACGATACTCGGTAGGCTGGTCTACTCGAGTAGAAGAAGAAGAATTTTGATTGACATTCGATTCAACATTTGGCTCCACAATCTGTTCAGATTCATTCGTTGTTTTAGAAGTGTCGAGAGAGATTTCCGGTAAATCGTTTGGGTTAATGACTTGATTATCGATTTGTTTACCGGAACATAGAGTTGTGATAGCATTTAATTGGGTGACATTGCTATTTTGAACAACATGGGCTTGATTTGAATTTGCGTTTTGATTTCTGGGATTTGGAAGGGGCTGGCTTGGGAATGTGCCTCGTTCACGTTCGCTTACAGATGTGGCTAATTGACTCATTTGCATTTCAAGTTTTGCAATTGATTGGTTTGTGTTTTGCATATACGAGGTCAATAAATTTTGCAAATTGCTGTTCGATTGAAGGCTTTGAGTAGTTGCTTTAGCCAACGTTTCAAAAGTTTTCTCAAGCGAAATTAAACGTTTATCATCTTGGGTAGGATGAGCAGAATTTGGTTGAAAATTTGGTTGTTGCGGTTGATTATGAGACAGACCCGCAAAGTTTGGTTGAAAATTGTTGGGCTGAAAGGGAGGATTCGAAGCATTATTCGGAAATGCTTGAAAATTGGGACGAACCATATTAGTGTTGGGATTGTTTTGGTTCCAAGCAAAATTTTGATGATTTCTCCAACCAGGATTGTACGTTGGAGAAAACGGGTTGTTTTTGGCTTTGTTGAAAGCATTGATTTGTTCGACAGAATTGGGACACTGATCGGCTATATGGTTAGGATCGTTGCATTTATAACACATCGGTTGGGAAGCTTGATTCATTTGATTCGATGAGAAAACGTTATCGAATTTTTTAATCATTGCGTCGATCTTAGCTTCCAAAGCAAAAGAAGACCCTATCGAGTGTGCACTCGATCGTGAGTAAATTGATTTTTCGTTCGAACGTTCCCATCGGGATGATTTTTCGGCGAGGTTTTCAAGAATTGCCAAGCATCATCGTGATGTTGGGCAAGAAAGTTGCCTTGGCACATTTATTCAAGCATGGTTCGTGAGCTGTTTTCGAGTCCATCGTATAAGATTTGGCAAATCATCTATTTTTCAAAGTTATGGTGTGGACATTTTATCAAAAGCTCTTTGAATCTTTCAAAATATTTTCCGAATGGTTCTCTCTTGAATTGATGAAAATTTACAATTTCGTTTCGGATTCTACTTGTTTTTTCCAAGGGGTAGAACTTTTTTAAGAAAGCTTTTACGAATTCTACCCACGTTTTAATCGAGTTCGATGGTAAGCTGTACAACCATTTTTCAGCGTAATCCGTAAGACCGAATGAGATTAATCGAAGTTTGATTCCGTCATCGGAAAGCTGTTGGAGTTTAATGGTTGCACAAACTTGTTCGAATTTAATCAAAAAGATGTATGGATCATCGTGTTCGAAATTGCCAAATTTTGGAAGCGTGGCAATATGGTTCGAATGAATTTCAAAATGGTTACCCGTAGGGGCGGGTAACGTGATGCAAAATGAAATAGAAACTCTATCGGGAAAGATTCTATCCATAAGAGTTCGAGGGGCGTTCTCGTTCGCCATTTCGGAAGGATCGTCTGTTCGAGTTAAACGATTAGTTGTTGAGTCGCGAGTCCAACGATTTGTTGTTGTGTCACGAGTCCAAGTACTTATGCACAAGTGAAAGTCGAGAAGAGAAAGTAGTTAGAAACGAGTTTAGAGAATGAAAGAAGATTTGAAAAAACGAAGTGAAAAAATTTGTTTGTTTGTTTGTTTTTTATTTTACAAAAAAGAAAACTATTTATCAAGTAGAAAACTATTTTACAAGAAAGAAAACTATTTACAAGGAAGAAAACTAGTTAGAAAACACGTTTTTTTCGCGTTCACTAATAAAATGAAGATGATTGTTAAAGAGATTCCACATTTGGATATAGAAGGGTATTTTGATCAGGGACCGTCAAATTTGGACTTGTTTTTGGCCGAATATAAGTGTTTTTGGCCGAATTTTGTGAGGACCTCTTGTCCAAACGTGGAACATTCACACTTTTATTAAAGTGTCAACAAAACACTTTCCTCCTATTGGATGAATTTGGGGAATCACATATAGGACCCCTGAATTCCTCCGATAGGAGCATGTGTTTTGTTCACGTTTTTAAAACAATTTGTGATCAAAATCACTCTCAACGTGAAATACCTTTTTTCAATCCCAAAATGAAAGACACCCTAGCCTCACTTTCCCGCCTCTGAAAAAAACCAAGTAGAAATGTCAACTGGTCAGTATTCCTTGTGATTTTTGGTTAGTTTTAGTATATTGTAGCAGTTCAATTTGGTTTCTGGTGATTAACATACGAGTTCGCTATTAATTTTTACTGTCGAATACTTTAATAAGAAGTAATCTTCGGCTCGTTCGGAATTGATGGATTTCTCAATGTGTACCTGATGTTGGCCGTTCATTTCGAACTTTTGGAGCTAGGACGTTTAAATTTTTATTGATTTATCCTAAAATAGCTTACTTTCCATGTTATTTGCCTTTCGGATTCAAAAGAGAAGGGGAAAATATGTAAATCATCCGTACTAATCCAAAACCTTACATTACAAGGGTGCATCTCTAATCATGCAAGTATTCCTCATCATTTTCAATGGTTTTATAGTTACTTCCATTTTCCAGAACATTAGATCATGGAGATTGCAGTGGATAAAGGTGAATGGGTGAGTGATTGCGGCCTGAAGGTGAGATCTTTGGGGATTGACGTGCATACATTATACATGCAAGTATGTTACTGCAGTTTAACATAATTTAGCATCAATCAACATTTTTCATGCTGTTTATATTTTATCTAACAAGATAGAAGCTTTGGGGTTGTTTTTATTCTGTCTTTACCGCATATGTTCATGAAGTTGAGCCGAATTACAATTATCCTATTTTCACTTATGATATGATTATGCATTGATTGTCTGATTCAGTTGCCTGGTAGTTTATACGGTTATGGAAAGCAGTTCCGATTAGCCCTGGTATTTCAGTTCTCCTTATCAACATAATTTTTGTAAGATAGACTTTAATGCAGTTAGTCAATATGAATTACTGTTTTTTTTTTCCAGTCGGACAATTTGAATTTTAAGAGTTCCATCTTGAGTAGATCTTGATTTTAATCTCACAGTTTAAAATATTGTAATGCAATCAGTCGAGATTAATTATTCAACTTTCGTTTTAAAGGTTTTCAAATCAAATAGATAGTTTGAATTTTAGGAGTTATATTTTGAGTTGATCTTGATTTTAATCTTATAATTCATTGTCAACACTGTTGTTATTTATGACTCTCGACACATAATACATGGAGCGTTGATGCATGACACATTGTATAACCTGCATTTTTTTTTTTTCAAATACCATGATTTATTCTAATAATAGTTAAATAAGAATGATCATCTTGTTAAACATGACATATTATTCAAACAAAACTAACATTAAAGATATTTATTTTAGTAAAGATACTTAACCGATATTCTAGATCATTTCACAGAAATATCATCAAAAACAATACAATAAACATAGAGCTTTAAGTACAAAAGTCTTACCAAAGACAAACCTATTTTATGCTATGTTGTTAGTTGTTACGAGAAGAGCAGAGTGGTAAGCACAGTAGTTTGAAAAGGTCCATGTGCCAGTAACTGATACTATATAAGATGAGACAAAGCACTATAACACATGCAAAGCTCGGATATAGAGCTTAAGTGGAACCTAATAGAGCATGAATGGAGCCTTTGGCCAATTTTGAGCAGAGACTGACAATTTTCTGAAAAGAAAAGGCATTGATGCAACTTTTTTGCATTGCGTATCAGTGTGCCCTGTATGCGGCTTGCGCCAATTTGTAAGTCTTATCATGCATGCCAAGCCTTAAAAGAAAAAGATGCTATTGTTGTGCAACAACATGCCATATGCTATGATGCATGCAATGACACAATTTTTACTTCAAATTGAAATAAAAAAAATAAAAAAATCGATTTTACAAAGTTTGCCATATTGGAATTTGATCAAATTGGCGCATAAACAGAGTTGACTATTGTCGTATAAATTGTGTCATTGCATGTACCGTAACATTTGTACAGTAGATCAAATTTTATTAAAAAGATCAATTTTATTAAAATAAACAAGCGGAGCAAATTATTATACTTATAATAGTTCGTTTCAAAAAAATTCAAAAAAAAAATGATGAATACACAAACGGTTTGTGCAGGTTCTTTTTAATAAAATTTGATCTATTAATAAAAACGAAATTATATATGCTATTTATGTGTCTGTCTAAGGGATGGTTAGAATACTGGATTTGGTTTCTTTATCACATCGGTGTCCCTGTCCTATTATTTGCTTGTCAATTTGTTTATTACCAAATATGTTTCTTACTTAAGTAAGATGGTGAGTCCAACAATGTGGCAGAAATTTCTGCCAGTTGCCATTTCTATTGCAGTAAACATTACCGATGGTACACAGGAGGGTAATCTTGTCGTGATTACTCTCATGTGTACATCTGCTAGTGTTTGCTGCCTGTACATGTAGAATAATCCTTCTATCATATCATAATCTACAGCTGCATGAAAGATATATAAAACAGAAACGAGATCAGCTATCCAATTGTTCGTTATATACTTCATTTTTTATATATGCCAAGAGGAATTTGATCTCTTTCTGACATGCATTACCTGATACACAGTTGAACATCATTTCAAAAAGATAAATTAATAGAATGCTCGGGTTCTGGAAGTTCATTACACAAGGGGTGTGATGAATGAAAGGCCATCATTGCTGTCAAAAAAATAGCACACCGCCTGCTAGTTTTCCATGACTATATCATTATCAACTATACATGGTATGTTTGAACCATGATCTATTTATTAGATATATTACCATTTAGGTAGTCAGTTTTATATATACCAAATAAGTCTAGGTCCGTGCTCGAGTCAGGAAATTAGTTACGGTTACCCATTTTGAATCGTCGCTGATAGCCAATTTGCATAGTATGTCAAAGTAAGTGATACTTGCTATGAATGCTTTAAAACTTGTTAGTAAGACTACAAATGGACTTGGATAAATGACAGATTAAGCCCATGTATTCATTCAGTTACTGACAGCTACATTTACCATATGTTAGTACAAGAGATAGCTTTATCACATGTATTTTGCTCTTATCCTACTTTTTCAAATACAGTATACATGTATTTGACATTATCTCCACCTTTAACTTATCCTGTAATTTGGGAATCAGCACATCCAACATCGGTGGACCACTTGCTTTTATGAACCCTTATATCACTAAAATTCTAGTGTGGTTTTCATTTTACCAGCAGAAATATTTTTTGTAACATAATTCACATTTCTCATTCTTTATTTCTATTTTCCTCACGTCTTGTAGGTTTTATTTGCTCTTGCAAGATGTTGATATTTATTGCTGCTGCATGCTGGATAAATAGAAGGGGATTTTCACTTCAAGGGCTTATTTGTGCAGATAATAAGTTTTAAGGACACTATTTCTAAAAAATTAGTTTTAAGGACATTTTACAGGAAAAAGATAAAAGAATTTATTATTTTCAGTTATACAGAAATAATGATAAAAAGATTTATCATTTTCCTGTATAACTTAAAAAGATAAATGAATTTATCATTATCCTGTAAATTGTTCTTAAAACTAATTATTTAGAAGTGTTGTCCTTAAAACTTATTACCTGAAAATAGAAGCCCTTCAACATAATTTCCACTAAATAGAATTAGTGTAAAAGTGGCTAGAGAAAGTCAGAGCTCTTGGAAAGTGAAAGCCAAAAAAAGAAAGAAGAATAGTAGTATGTTGGGGATTGGCGTTTAGTCAATTTGGGGGATTTTCTGTTGATGCTTTCGTTGGAAGGTATATTAATTTGGAATTTGCTACAAAGCCCGAATGGAGAAGGTGCGGAAGGGTGCGGATTACAATCCGCCGGCTGGAATTCAAGGGGGTAAAAATTTGTTGCGATTGGGATGAAACCCGCACTGATTCGATTTCGGGCCTATTTTAGTCGGGCCTTTTAGCAAATTCGTATTAATTTTCACTCTAGTCCCGCTTTTAAAGCAAGATTCAAAGTTTAACGACGTTTTATTGTATACATTTTACATGGGTTGTTTTGGGGATTGAGGAAGAATCTTTTGGGTGACACCATGGTAAAAATGTTCAAACCTTGGTTTTTGAAATAAGGAGCAATTGATTGGGGCATGGTTCGAGATTCTGACTGACATGTCTGAATTTTGCCCGTTTTGATCTGATTCCAGCACTGACCGAGCCGGAATCTTCCCAAAATACCGTTTTGGTAAAAAAGAACATAAAAGGGAAAAGAAAATCCAAATCACCTGTAGGCAGCTTAGATTAGTCATGGACAATAGATTTAGAGGTAGCAGGCAGCACGCTTGAAAAGACATGCTACATTGACCAACGAATAGGCAGCGGGCACAGTTAGCAGGGGTGAAAAAATATTGGAGATGCAGGGTATCGAACCATGTACCTCTCGCATGCAAAGCGAGCGCTCCACCATTTGAGCTACATCCCCTTTTTTGGTTTATATTTATTTTTAAAGTAAATATTATAGTCTACTTCTAAACTGAAGGTCATGGTTTGAGGTTTTGACCCAAATCTCGGAATTTTGTCATCTCATATCATTTCGATAGTTGATAATCTGAGATTGACCTTAAATTTCGGTTCCGGTGCAAAGTAGGAAAAAAATGTTTTCGAAATGTCAGGATTGAGGAGAAATAGAGAGATAATAATCACTTACAAATAGGATCTAATATTAAACTTTTTTTTACAAATTTAAACGTTCTTAAAAGTAGGATCTAACAATCAAACATGCTTTACAAATTCAAAATGCTTCTAAAAATAAACTTTCTTTACAAATTCAAAATACTTCTTTACAAATATACAAATCTTAATATCACTTGAAAATAAAAAAAATCATTTTTTAACTAATTTAAACATATACAATTTATCTACCTTAAATTTGCAATGAAAAGGAATTTCACAAATAATTCCAAAATGGCAAAGGAAGTACACGATTATGTCATGCATCGACAAAGGATAATATGTGGTAAACCTAAATTAACCGAAGTTAAAATAATTTGAAGAAAAGAGGTGCTAATTAAAGTTTTATACATTAACATAAAGAGTGATTAGTTAAAAGGACAAACTTGATACCGATTTCTGTCTCAAGGCAACCTATTTTAAAATTTAGTCTGAAGGATAACCCACTCCATTACCGACATCTTCTCCAACCCGTGCAACCCACTCCATTACCGACATCTTCTCCAGCCCACGCATCCACTCCATTGTCGTCCCATGTCAACACACCTCCTTCCATCGCCATTGCCATCGCCAACTCCCTACGTCACATTGTCGTCTCTCCATCACCACTGCATGATGTCGTTGCTACCCTAGAGTTTGCTACCCAGTTTCAACCAAACCCAAACCCTAAATACCACTTGATTTTGTCGCCATAGCACACCGGCACAATGCCGCATTGCATCAAAACCCTAATCGACAATCCAACATTGACGATGACTAAAAAAATCTACCAGCAAAAGAAATGCTAAATTAAATTAACATCAAATAAATGAAATGTTAAATTAACAGATGAACAAAATGCTAAATAATTTAGCATTCGATAAACTAAGATAGTATTACTAGCATCATATGAACATAATGCTAAATTAAGTTAGCATGGAATGAACATAATGTTAAATTAAATTAACATCAGACGAATAGAATGCTAAATTAAATTAACATCAGTCGAATAGAATGCTAAATTAAATTAGCATTGGATAAACTAAAATAGCATTCATTTTCACATGTTGCGGCCTCCACTAGCCTATGTCTATCAATGGCGCTGCCACCTACACTCGTCGTCTTCACTGCCTCGTCCTCACCCTAATTTCCGTCCGCATTTGAGTTTTGACCTTCTGGCAAAACCTTTTGACGACAACCTTCGTTCAACAAAATAAAACCTAAACTATTTCTTTCAATTTGCTAGTGGGGTTGAATGGACCTCTTCATTTTATTAATCACTAAAAAAAGATTACAAGAGTACAAAGAAGAGAAGAAAAATA
This sequence comes from Allium fistulosum, assembly GCA_030737815.1. Taxonomy (NCBI): domain Eukaryota; kingdom Viridiplantae; phylum Streptophyta; class Magnoliopsida; order Asparagales; family Amaryllidaceae; genus Allium; species Allium fistulosum. Next base: position 471,075,139 of record CM060908.1, read on the forward strand.
CAAGAAAACACAAGCAACATAGAAGAAAGATAGCTAGGGGATGTTAACCGGACCCATTGCCTTAGCTATAGATCGATCAACATCATTTAGAATAATATTGCTAGTCTTCTTTCGAATATTTCTGTCAATACGATCCATGCAAACACGCACAATGACCTCCTTATTATTCATCCCACTGAAGACTGGAAATCCTTTCTTTCCAATTTCAAATACCACCTTTTTAAGTGCAATTAAAATGCAATAGTCCTTCCACCTTTTTTCTTAACAAAATAATATATTTCAATATTGTTTATCTTGCCCGAGATCTCCTTTTCACACTTAGACGAGATGAGATATTGAATCTCGTTCATATCTCTTTTGACATCCGTCTTGCTTAAAATATTCAAATCTTATCTAAAATATGGATCGAAATTACAATTGAGATCTCATCCGAAATTATAATTTTTTTCCTCTATCATATGTTTTTAATTTTCATATAGTTCAAAATAACTACTCAATCCAATTATTATTTATTAACCCTTTGGACAATTTTCATTTTTTGTCCTGAGAAATTGCAACAAAAGACTTTATTTCTTTTCAATGCTCAAATAAAAGCATATTATTTATTCACTACCAAGTCAATTAGACTACCACTCTTCCCCAGATCGTTCATTTCCACTCTCTTTTTTTCTACGTAAATCAACCCAGTTACAATTTTTATCTTTATTTTTTAAATAATATTTTTTATTAAAAAAAACTAAAACATCAATTTTAGACATATAAGTTACTCCAAAATAAGTCTAAGAAGTATTTTAAGACCCGAGATGTACACTCGGGATAAACTCTTCTCATCCGAGGTCTCTTTAGATATGGGATATCTTGTGTGAAAACCCCAAGACGAAACGTGATCGAAATTCAAAATTTAAAATCTTTTATAAAATTGCTTGCACTAAAGTTATCGACATAAAATTATCTACATTTTAAATCACCTACATTAAATTAAAATTACTTACATTAATACAATCTTAAACTAAATTTGCAATGACAAGTGATTTCAGATATAATTCCAAAATAGCAAGGTTACTCATTATATCATGCATAGATGAGGGATAACATATAATTAACCTAAATTAACCAAAGTTAAAAATAATTCGATGACAAGGAGGGCTAATTAAATTTTTGTAAAAGTAAATAAATTAATCTTTACAACATTAACTTGAAAATTCAGAATCAAAATTATCTACATTATATAAATTATTTAAATTATTGAAAGGTTGTGACGACCGCCCATGACCCCTGCACCGAATCTAAAGATAGTGCGCTGTAAAGTGTGCCAGGCGACCATGGACGATTGTCAAGGTAAGATTTAAAACAACAGAATCTATCGTATTACTCACAGCGCATGGACAAAATACAATAGAACATATGTATAGTGAAGCTTTACAGAACAAAATGACATCTTATAAAACTCCATAATAGTTGAATACAAGCATTCATATAGTCAATACATCCAGCCTCACTACATATCTCTCAGAGAAAACAAAACAGCGGAATATCCAGTACATATAATAAGAAGATAATATGCAACCCTCCAGCTCGTCTTCGATATCAACATCGTGAGAAGAGAACAGCACCTGTCACCTGCTACCTAGTCTGCCCGTCCCAAAATGGACGAACAGCCCAAGGCAATAAGAATTAAAACATAAAGCCTTGAGTCAGACAACAGTCTTAGTGAGCAGTAAATTAACTAACAACATACCAAAAGAGCATAAAGGAAAAGGAATAGGAATACAACCCTCCCACTCCAACCTCATTCTACAGTGATAGCCCCCAGACACACACTAAGCAGAAGCAAACATAGCAGAGCATACAATTTAAAGTAAAGCAATTGTCACTCGAGTTAAGAGCGATGTTTTCCAAGTACAAATCCCAAGGTCTAAAACCAAGGTCAGATAAGCACCCAGGAAATACCGCTCTTGAGACCGAATGACGATACAACCAAACATCCATGACTCGGCTATCACTGTTATCATTGTTGCGATATCACCGTTAATTGAATGACCGGCACATTCTTTCAGCCGTCCGTCAAGGGCTAATGGTAACCCCGGTTCTAGACATAACTCCCGCACGTCATCGTGACCCGTGCCTAGGATTATCGAATCTACCCAGAGTACTTGACCATCAACTTAGTCTTTTGGGCGTCCCCATGTACTCTTGCTTAGAGCATGCTAGAACCTTCAACAACGATGAGATCTCAACCTCCTAGTCATCCTCCTCGACGACTATTGCCATACTAGCTCAAGCGCCTCTCGAGCATCCATTATCCTCAACTCGAATCATATCACCGAGTTATCAACATGCTTGGAATGATCCCGCCTGGATTAGACCAAGTCTTCATCATATGATGCCTCGCTTCATTACATCCTCGCAAAGCTTCATCTCAACTTCACATCATCAAATCTATGCATAGGAGCTTCATCATCCCGCTACATATGCCACGAGCAGCTTTTCCAATACAAGAGCCTTTCCCTTAGCTTTTGAATCACCTTCGATCTAAATCTAATCATCAATCATCTAGTTCATAACAATCAATCAAATCAAACATCAATCCAAGCAATCAAGCATTCAAAAATGATCTAAGTAGACAATTATAACAATAATGGCATTTTCGTAATTAAAGAGTTGAAAGTCCAATAAGCATGAAAACATGGATTATATCTCTACAAACTTGATGAATGAACTTGCATAGGTTAACATATGATAAAATGGATGTAACATCATCATGAACAATGGATCTATATGGATCTATACATAGGATGAAGAAAATGCATGGAAATCTCTATTTTAACACCAAATCGAGCCAACAATCCGATATACTCCTTTGGATCCGTGTGAGAGATAATCACCACTCACCAAATCACCTAAACAAACCCAAATCAACACGCTTCAGATCTGAACAGCGAAGGATGAAGCTTGATCTATCACAAATCCGCTTCAAATGAAGAAATCTCTCTTGAAAAGATGAAGATCTTCAATCTAAGCTCTTGAATCTTCAATCTTGATCTTCGATTTGGATGGAAGGAAGCACTAGATTAGAGTGGAGAAAAGAAGTGAAGAAGTGTAGAAGTCGAGCTCTCAAAATGGCAGCACTTCGTCGCTTCAAAAATCCGGATCCCAAAAAGTGAGAACAACCCCTCCTATTTATAGCAGAAATTTCCTTAAGTCGCTTAACTCGGCTATCTCCCTAGGTCGTTTCCGACCTAAGCCTCTCCGACCTAAGACTCTCCGACCTAACAGATGCACGACTTAACTCCTCAGCGACCTAACACTTAGGAAACCCAGCGACCTAACAACCTATCGACTTAACTACCTAAGACTCAGTTGGGTTGCGACCTAACACAAGACGACCTAAAACAACACGCGACCTAACACTTGAACTATCCTAGCGACCTAACAACTTAGCAACCTACGCGACCTAACACTGCTACGACCTAACACTTATGCGACCTATCTCCTTAGGTCGCTAACACGGCAACTCTTTAGGTCGCTAACAAGCTAATACCTTAGGTCGCTAACAAGCTAATACCTTAGGTCGCTAACAAGCTAATACACTAGGTCGCTAACAAGCTAATACACTAGGTCGCTAACAAGCTAATACCTTAGGTCGCTAACAAGCTAATACACTAGGTCGCTAACAAGCTAATACACTAGGTCGCTAACAAGCTAATACACTAGGTCGCTAACAAGCTAATACACTAGGTCGCTAACAAGCTAATACACTAGGTCGCTAACAAGCTAATACCTTAGGTCGCTAACAAGCTAATACACTAGGTCGCTAACTTTCCCAGCCGACCTAACCACACCCCCAGTAACCTCTAGGTCGCTAACTCGGAACCACTAGGTCGCTAACTTGCCCTGCCGACCTAGCACTTAGCTCACCGAAACTCTTAGGTCGCTAACTTGCCCTGCCGACCTAGCACTTAGTTCACCGAAACTCTTAGGTCGCTAACTTGCCCTGCCGACCTAGCACTTAGACAAATTTCCCTAAAAATCTGAAATGACTTAAAAATGCAAAAATTCCAGATTTTGACGAACTTGACGATCCGTAAAAATACGGGTCGTTACATTCTCTCCCCCTTAGGAATTTCGCCCCCGAAATCCCAAGCAATCAAAACTATTCTGTACGCCTACCATCCATAACAATCAACAAACCATGCATCCAATTCTAACTTAGCGTACAGAATTCTAAAACTTAGAACAAGTTACAATATCGCGAGATGAGACGACACCCTAGGGTCATACCTTGAAGTGTTCAGGATGAGCTGCCTTCATCCTCTCTTCCACTTCCCACGTACAGTCGTTATCATCATCACTCCATTGTATCTTGAGCAACTTAACTACCTTCCTCCTAAGCTGTTTCGTGTCGGTTTCAACAACACGAAGCGGCTTACGAGGTCTTCTATCAACTGGATCAACTTCTAAGTCTTCACAGCTATCAGCAGAAACCACTGTATTCGAGTCGTGCACATACTTCCGTAGATAAGATACATGAAAAACATTGTGCACACCCGACATCTTTTCAGGTAACTCCAACCTATAGGCGAGCTTTCCAATTCGCTCGATAATCGGGAATGGTCCAACAAATCTCGGAGTCAATTTACCTTTCTTCCCGAATCAGATAACATTCTTCAGTGGAGAAATCTTCACAAAAACCATATCTCCTACGTCGAATTCCAAATCCTTCCGACGCTTATCAGCATAACTCTTCTGACGGTCTTGGGCTGCCTTCATTCGTTGCCGAATGATCTCTATGAAATCTGAAGTCTGTCGAATCATCTCTGGCCCAAGCATCAGCTTTTCTCCAGTTTCCAACCAACCTGTTGGAGAGTTACACGGTCTTCCATACAATGCCTCATACGGTGCCATACCAATGCTTGACTGGTAACTATTGTTGTACGCAAACTCCACCAAATGAAGGTGATCTTCCCATGATCCTCCGAAATCCAAAACACAAGCTCTGAGGAGATCTTCCAAAACTTGGTTGACTCTCTCAGTCTGACCATCTGTTTGAGGGTGATAAGCTGTACTCAAACACAACTCGGTTCCCAACACTTCCTGGAAGCTCTTCCAAAATCCACTAGTGAACAATGGATCTCGATCGCTCACTATACTCTTCGGAATACCATGGAAACGAACTATCCACTTAACATACAACTCAGCCAACTTTGATGCAGTCCTAGTCGATCGAACAGGAATGAATCGTGCACTCTTAGTCAGACGATCTACAATGACCCAAATCCCTTCATTTTCCCGTTCTGGTTCTAGGCAATCCATCAATAAAATCCATCGACACTTGTTCCCACTTCCATGTAGGAACTTCTAAGGGCTGAAGCAATCCGCTTGGTTTCTTCTGTTCGGCTTTTACCAACTGGCAATTCATATACTTGGAAATGAAATCTCCAACATCCTTCTTCATGCCTTCCCAGTAGTAGGTTCTCTTCATATCCCGATACATCTTGTTTCCACCTGGATGAATTGTCAGCTTCGAGTGATGACTTTCCTTCAGGACTTCACTCCTCAATTCATCTATATCGGGAACAGCTAGTCGTCCTTGCTCTCGAAGCCAACCTTCTCTATCGACCTCAAATCTTTTATCCTTTTCTGGATCCAATCCAGATTCTAAATCACGGATAATATTGACAAGCTTATCATCTCGCTTTTGGCTCTCGCCAATCCTTTCCACAAGAGAAGGTCTTATCGATAAGTTTGCCAACATCTCAGGTTCCAATTCGCATCTAGGCCTGAAGTCAAATCCAGCCAAATACTCGAGATTCTTCCATTTAGAAAACATGGCTCCCAATCCTGCATGTCTTCGACTTAACGCATCTGCCACTGCGTTACCTTTTCCCGGAGTATAAGCTATACCAAAATCATATGATGCTAAAAACTCTAGCCAACGTTGCTGCCGAAGATTCAAATCCTTTTGGGAGAAAAGATACTTCAACGACTTGTGATCCGTAAACAACTCGAATCGAACTCCCAACAGATAATGTCTCCACATCTTCAGAGCAAATACAATCGCCGCCAATTCCAAATCATGAGTTGGGTAATTCCTTTCATGCGGCTTCAGTTGTCGACTGGCATACGCAACAACCTTATCCTTCTGCATCAGCACTGCTCCAAGTCCAGTACCACATGCGTCGGTGTAAACCACCATCTCATCATTCCCACTAGGAATAGTCAAAACAGGAGCACTCGTCAATCTCTCTTTCAGGATTCCGAAAGCTTGCTCACACTTAGCATTCCAACTGAACACTTGGTTCTTCTTCGTCAATCCTGTTAACGGTGCAGCTATCTTGGAGAAGTCTTTGATAAACCGTCGATAATATCCTGCTAATCCAAGAAAACTTCTCACATCCGATGCATTCTTAGGTCTAACCCAATCCTGGATTGCTGCCACCTTAGCGGGATCAACCGCTATTCCATTTCCAGAAATCACATGGCCTAAGAACCTCACTTCACTCTTCCAGAAGTGACACTTCGAAAACTTAGCCTTCAGCTGATGTTTTCGCAAGATCTCCAAAACAATACGCAAGTGCGTCTTGTGCTCTTCTTCCGTTCTGGAATAAATCAGAATATCATCCACGAACACAAGTACGAACTTGTTCAACTGATCTCTGAACACTCTATTCATAAGATCCACAAAATATGCTGGCGCGTTAGTCAATCCAAACGGCATTACCAGCCACTCAAAGAAACCGGATGGTGTCCTAAAAGCAGTCTTCGGCACACTATCCTTAGCCACTCTCAACTGGTGAAATCCCGTTGCCAAATCCATCTGAGAAAACACCTTAGCTTCGTGAAGCTGATCAAACAAGTCATCTATTCTCGGCAATGGATACTTGTTCTTCTTAGTCACCTTATTCAGCTCACGATAATCGACGCACAATCTCAACGACCCATCTGCCTTGGTTGCAAACACAACTGGTGCACCCCACTCGGACACACTACGCCGAATGAATCCTTTCTGTAAAAGGTCATCAACTTGCACCCTCAACTCCTGCTGTTCCCTAGGCGCCATCCGCCTAAGAGGCATCACAACAGGTCTGGCTCCTTCAACTAGATCTATACGAAACTCGATCTCACTATGCGGCGGCAACCCTTTGACTTCGTCAAAGACATCCTCGAATCTATTTGCGATCGGCACTAAAGACAGTCCATCCCGTGGAACAACTAGCGAATACATGAAGCTCATGAAGACGCCTTCCTCATGCTTACATCGTATCACAATCTTTCGCCCTTCCACATTCTCGACTGTCACCTCTAGCCTCTCACAATCAACCTTAGCCGCATACTTCCTAAGCCAGTCCATACCCAAGATAATTCCGAACCCCGCAAAGTTCAGAACAAAGCAATCACAAACAAAAGAGCAACCATGACTCGATACAACTAGACCACGGCATAACATACACAAACAAGACGAACCCCCAACTGGATTAGTCACAACCAATGGCCTATCAACAATACCCGGTTCCAAACCTAACCGGCCTATGAGTTCACTACAAACAAACGAGTGCGACGCTCCGGTATCCAACAAAACTCTAACTGGAACACCACATAGGAAAAGAGTACCTTGAACCACCACACTCTTTCCCTTCTCTTCTGCAGTAGGAGCTTTTGAAGATGACGGAACAGCTCCCAAAGTATAAGCCTGCACAATCTGCTTGTCCCTACTCGGTTCTGGACAATTCTTCCTGAAATGCCCTGGCTTGTCACAGTTGTGGCACTTCGCCGGCGCCTTCGGATTCTTGCAATCCTTGGAGAGATGGCCTTTCTGCTGACAGTTGTAGCAAGTCACTTCGCCTTTCGGCTTCTTCTGACCATCCTTACCCTTCTGCTGCTGCTGCTTCCTCTTCTTGTTTCTACCCTGCTGGGGTTTAGACTCTTCCCTGGTCACAGCAACAACAGATCCTTCCTTAGGAAACAGATTCTCGTGTCTGAGAGCTTCCTCCACAAGCTTCCTAAATGAATCGTCCAAGTGATCCATCAATCTTGGAGCCTGTACTTGATCTCCAACATCTACTGATGGCCCCGGGGCTGACATCCTTCTCCTGATCGAAGTCATCATGGTTTCGAACATAGTAACATAATCAGCAGCCCCTTCAGTAGCACGGCCTCCCCTAGCAGCTGGTCTCCCTCTTCGACTCATTCTCAATATCTATAAAAAGGAATGATTAGAACATCTAGAGAAACAACTGCATAAAGGACTCAAACCCTACTAAGCGACTATATTATATATAGTATTCATCCATCAAAATACAATTACGTCTCTCATACGTAGTTACTTCAGCGAGCGTTGGGTAAAATCGATTAACCAATGCTCTGATACCAAATGTGACGACCGCCCATGACCCCTGCACCGAATCTAAAGATAGTGCGCTGTAAAGTGTGCCAGGCGACCATGGACGATTGTCAAGGTAAGATTTAAAACAACAGAATCTATCGTATTACTCACAGCGCATGGACAAAATACAATAGAACATATGTATAGTGAAGCTTTACAGAACAAAATGACATCTTATAAAACTCCATAATAGTTGAATACAAGCATTCATATAGTCAATACATCCAGCCTCACTACATATCTCTCAGAGAAAACAAAACAGCGGAATATCCAGTACATATAATAAGAAGATAATATGCAACCCTCCAGCTCGTCTTCGATATCAGCATCGTGAGAAGAGAACAGCACCTGTCACCTGCTACCTAGTCTGCCCGTCCCAAAATGGACGAACAGCCCAAGGCAATAAGAATTAAAACATAAAGCCTTGAGTCAGACAACAGTCTTAGTGAGCAGTAAATTAACTAACAACATACCAAAAGAGCATAAAGGAAAAGGAATAGGAATACAACCCTCCCACTCCAACCTCATTCTACAGTGATAGCCCCCAGACACACACTAAGCAGAAGCAAACATAGCAGAGCATACAATTTAAAGTAAAGCAATTGTCACTCGAGTTAAGAGCGATGTTTTCCAAGTACAAATCCCAAGGTCTAAAACCAAGGTCAGATAAGCACCCAGGAAATACCGCTCTTGAGACCGAATGACGATACAACCAAACATCCATGACTCGGCTATCACTGTTATCATTGTTGCGATATCACCGTTAATTGAATGACCGGCACATTCTTTCAGCCGTCCGTCAAGGGCTAATGGTAACCCCGGTTCTAGACATAACTCCCGCACGTCATCGTGACCCGTGCCTAGGATTATCGAATCTACCCAGAGTACTTGACCATCAACTTAGTCTTTTGGGCGTCCCCATGTACTCTTGCTTAGAGCATGCTAGAACCTTCAACAACGATGAGATCTCAACCTCCTAGTCATCCTCCTCGACGACTATTGCCATACTAGCTCAAGCGCCTCTCGAGCATCCATTATCCTCAACTCGAATCATATCACCGAGTTATCAACATGCTTGGAATGATCCCGCCTGGATTAGACCAAGTCTTCATCATATGATGCCTCGCTTCATTACATCCTCGCAAAGCTTCATCTCAACTTCACATCATCAAATCTATGCATAGGAGCTTCATCATCCCGCTACATATGCCACGAGCAGCTTTTCCAATACAAGAGCCTTTCCCTTAGCTTTTGAATCACCTTCGATCTAAATCTAATCATCAATCATCTAGTTCATAACAATCAATCAAATCAAACATCAATCCAAGCAATCAAGCATTCAAAAATGATCTAAGTAGACAATTATAACAATAATGGCATTTTCGTAATTAAAGAGTTGAAAGTCCAATAAGCATGAAAACATGGATTATATCTCTACAAACTTGATGAATGAACTTGCATAGGTTAACATATGATAAAATGGATGTAACATCATCATGAACAATGGATCTATATGGATCTATACATAGGATGAAGAAAATGCATGGAAATCTCTATTTTAACACCAAATCGAGCCAACAATCCGATATACTCCTTTGGATCCGTGTGAGAGATAATCACCACTCACCAAATCACCTAAACAAACCCAAATCAACACGCTTCAGATCTGGACAGCGAAGGATGAAGCTTGATCTATCACAAATCCGCTTCAAATGAAGAAATCTCTCTTGAAAAGATGAAGATCTTCAATCTAAGCTCTTGAATCTTCAATCTTGATCTTCGATTTGGATGGAAGGAAGCACTAGATTAGAGTGGAGAAAAGAAGTGAAGAAGTGTAGAAGTCGAGCTCTCAAAATGGCAGCACTTCGTCGCTTCAAAAATCCGGATCCCAAAAAGTGAGAACAACCCCTCCTATTTATAGCAGAAATTTCCTTAAGTCGCTTAACTCGGCTATCTCCCTAGGTCGTTTCCGACCTAAGCCTCTCCGACCTAAGACTTTCCGACCTAACAGATGCACGACTTAACTCCTCAGCGACCTAACACTTAGGAAACCCAGCGACCTAACAACCTATCGACTTAACTACCTAAGACTCAGTTGGGTTGCGACCTAACACAAGACGACCTAAAACAACACGCGACCTAACACTTGAACTATCCTAGCGACCTAACAACTTAGCAACCTACGCGACCTAACACTGCTACGACCTAACACTTATGCGACCTATCTCCTTAGGTCGCTAACACGGCAACTCTTTAGGTCGCTAACAAGCTAATACCTTAGGTCGCTAACAAGCTAATACCTTAGGTCGCTAACAAGCTAATACACTAGGTCGCTAACAAGCTAATACACTAGGTCGCTAACAAGCTAATACCTTAGGTCGCTAACAAGCTAATACACTAGGTCGCTAACAAGCTAATACACTAGGTCGCTAACAAGCTAATACACTAGGTCGCTAACAAGCTAATACCTTAGGTCGCTAACAAGCTAATACACTAGGTCGCTAACTTTCCCAGCCGACCTAACCACACCCCCAGTAACCTCTAGGTCGCTAACTCGGAACCACTAGGTCGCTAACTTGCCCTGCCGACCTAGCACTTAGCTCACCGAAACTCTTAGGTCGCTAACTTGCCCTGCCGACCTAGCACTTAGCTCACCGAAACTCTTAGGTCGCTAACTTGCCCTGCCGACCTAGCACTTAGACAAATTTCCCTAAAAATCTGAAATGACTTAAAAATGCAAAAATTCCAGATTTTGACGAACTTGACGATCCGTAAAAATACGGGTCGTTACAAAGGTATAAAATTATCTACACTAATTATCTCCAATTATCTACATTAAAATTAGAATTACCAACATTAATGCTACCTTAAACTAATTTTGCATTGACAAATGAGTTCACAAATAATTTCAAAATGACAAGGAGTACACAAATATATCATGCATCAACAAAAGATAACATATGATTAGCCTAAATTAACTAAAGTTAAAATAATTTCATGATAAATGTTGCGAATTTGGTTTTTCTACATTAACTTAAACAAATTAAAATTTACTTCATCATTCTAAACAAATTTAGATCAAATTATATTGCGAACCTCGAGGACATCAAATGGGTGTCCTGCTTGAATAAAGTTTCACTCTTACTATAAAAAAAATTAGATCAAAATTATCTACATTATCTAAATTATCAAGAGCTATAAGATTATCTACACTAAACTTATCTACATAAATATTTACATTAAATTTATTAATATCAAAATTAACTATTAATCATTTACTAAGTATTAATCAATTATACAACTATTGATCAACTAATATTAACTAATTCAACTATTCTACAATATTAACCAATCCAACTAATATTATAATTAACTATTAATCATCGATTATTAAAATTAATAATTGGAATTATAATTAAATTTCAAATTAAAATTAAAATTAAAACTAGAATTAACTACATCATCTCAGTAACCTTGATTACAATAAAATTAACTAAAATCAAATTATCTACATTGTCTCGTTTATTTATTAATATTAATATTAAAATTAATTATTAATATAAGTGTTAATCAATCATTCAACTATTAATCAACTAATATTATCTAGTTAACTATTAATCAATTAATATTAACTAGTTTAACTATTCAACTGTTAATCAACTAATATTAAAATTACAAATAATCAATGATTAATTTAACAATTGAAGTTGAAATTAAAATTAAAATTATCCACATTGTCTCAGCTACATTAAAATTAACTAAACACAAAATTATTTAAATTTCTTAGTTATTCATTAGTACAAAGATAAAATTTACATTATTAATATCATATTAAAAATAACTTAATCAATTATTCAGTGTTAATCATTCAAATTTAATCAACTAATATTAATTAATTCAACCACTCAACAACTAATATTAATCAATTCAACTGTTGATTAATCAACTAATATTAAAATTAATTTTTAACATGTTATTTATATTAGTTATTGAAATTAGAGTTAAATTTGAAATTAACTACATTATTTCAATCATCTTAACTACATTAAAATTAACCAAATAAAAATTATCTACATTATCTCAATTATTTATTAAATTAAGATTAAAATTATTAATATTAAAATTAAAATTACTATTAATCATTTATTAAGTGTTAATCAATTATTCAACTGTTTATCAAGTGATATCAACTAATTCAACTATCAATGAGCTACTATTAACTAATTCAACTATTAATAAACTGATACTATAATTAACTATTAATCAATTATTAAGTGTTAATCAACTATTTAACTATCAATCAACTATTTACTATTTATAACTTTAACCGACTATTAATTAATTATTAGTATTAAAATTGAAACATCAAATTAACTTAAATGAAAATTAAATTGTCTAATATTAATTGATTATCTAATCAAGTAGCTTAAATCAAAATGGTTAAATTTAAATTATCTAATATTAATCAAATTAAAATTACCTGCGATGGAGAAGGAGCAAATTGGTGGTGGTTAGTGGGAGAGGCATTATTGATGCGGTAGGTTAAGATGATGGTGTCATGCTATTAGGGTATGAAGCTTAGGCAGAGGACGACAGCAGGTAGGAAAATCGATGGATGCTGTGAGGAAGAGGACGACAACGACAAACTAAGGAGTGGGAGAGATGACAACAGGTTAATGGTTACCCTAATTTTTTTGTATGGGTAGAAGTGAGAGTATCGGGCTAGGTTGGGAGAGCTAAGGAACAAAGATTACAACGTATATATATATATATTTTATTTAGAAATTTAATTGACATCAATATGGTGTTGGCATGTCTATTCCTTATCGACGCCAATTATTAATTATTTACCTAATTTTATTAAATATTAGTTTAATTTTATTATAGTATATAATTTATATTAAATAACGTCAATGACCTCTAGCTCAAGTGGTTAGAGGCATGACGTTTTAGACAAAGATTATTTACCTAATTTTATTAAATATTATTTTAATTTTATTATTGTATATAATTTATATTAAATAATGTCAATGACCTCTAGCTCAAGTGGTTAGAGGTATGACGCTTTAGACAAAGATTCTTATATTAAATAATGTGAAATAACAACCAAATCATATTTCCAATATCCAAACAGTTTTTCGATTATAACATATTTAAAATCGAGGATAGATTGAGTCAAAATGGCACAATATCATATATTGAAGCTTCTCATATTATATTAAATAATTTGTATTGTCGGGTTTTAAAATTTTAGAATGTAAACAAAATTTAAGTTCAAATTGGTTATTAAATTAATTATTAATTGAAACTATTAGCGTATAAAATCAAATAAACTATAAGATCGATGATCAAATTAAATTTAAATAACACGATATTATATATTTTAGCTTTTTGGACAATATTAAGGGTTATGTATGATTGTATTTTGAAAATTTCAAACGTAAACAAAATTATTAGTTTAAACTTGTCGTTTCCGATAACTTGTTCCTGAAATGACCAGTTTGAATTGACAATCCTACTTAAGTTTTGAATTTTCAAAATCGGATCATTCAAATTCTTTACTATGTATGAGAAGCTTAAATATATAATATTGTATCTTTTGACCTCAATTTGATTATCGAAGTATGTTAATTGAAAAATAATAATTCCAACTCTTTAGGAGTTTCAACAAACACATAGAAATAACATTTATTATGTTTAAATATTAATAAACTATACACCATCAAAAATTGAAAACAATATTTAACAATAATTGAATAAAAATGAATAACAGACACATATACATATATATGAGCTAGGATCGATAGCACCCTTTATTTAGCACCATTTGCAGCCTTCTGATATCAGCCACATATTTATATTTAAATATTTGGTCCATGTGACAGAAGAGAGAGAGAACAAATATTGAAATAGAAACTTGGGTTGATATCAGAGGACTACAAAATGATGCTAAATAGAGGGTGCTATTGATCCTAGCTTTATACACACACATAATGTTAAAAGAGAAGCTTAAAGGGAATTTTCTAAGCATTCCCTACCTTAAGAAATTTCCCTATGCTATGTTCTGTAAAGTTCTCTCCAAAGCTTGATGCCAATTAAACATCAGTGCATTGTTACTTCTTTTCTTTAACCAAGCAATACTCGATCACTGCCCCGCTTCCACTCAAACATGACCAATAAAACTTTACCTTATAACCACCTGCTTGCTGCTGAAGTCATCTGACAAGTTTTTCAGTGTCAACATTAAGCATCGGTTTGGAATACTTTCATGATTTACTTCCTACGACGGTAAAGCTTCCATGTAGATGTAATACTATTTGTGATGTGTACATCTTCTGCTGATTGAGTAGGCTTGTATTAGTTACGTATTATGAATTTGGAGGTAAATTTTATCCATAGCCTTGAATTTTTGTAGTACAGTTGCTTTCTTCTTCTTCAGTGGGTTCAATCTGGATGTTTGCAGAATTTCTTATTTGGCAGAATGTCTCAAAAACTACTGAAGGTTAGTATTTATTTAAGCAATTGCAAATTATTATTATGCTACTGCTCTATGTATGATACACATGAATACTCATCATTTATGAGCCCCATAAGTGCCTAAGCATAGGACACCGCACCAAAAATTGTCCTATACTGCATGATTAAACCCTCTTTTATTTGATTTGCTACATTGTTGACCCACCACACATGTTGCACTGTCTATTTCTACAAATGACAAAAGAAGGCTGAATATTTGGTAGCTTCTAGTTGGAGCATATGTATATAGTTGATGGAAAATTTAATTTTTGTGGGGACGTTAGGACTTGGAAACCAACAAGTCATCGAACAAAGTGTTTGCTTAGCTGGCCCTAACTTATTGTCACTCTCTTAGACAATACTTTGTGAAAGGAGGTCACATTACAGATATTATTTACAGGGGGATTTTCATTTTAATGGCTTCATAATCCAGGATAATAAGTTTCCAGCACAGTACTTTAGAATAATTAGATTTAAGGACATTTATCATCTTCCTTTAGAAAACGATATTTTCTTTTATCATTTACCATTTTCCTTCATAAAAATGATAATTTCTTTATCTTTTGTCCTTCGGACTATTTATTTTGAAATGTTGTCCTATAAACATATTACTTTGTACCGAGAAGTCCTTCAGCCTAATTTTTTGTTATTTACAACATTTTGATTAAAGAGGTTATTGTGCTAACGGTTTTACTTTATCTGAATGCACTTATTAATGCGAGTATATTACCTCGATGTCTCTCTTTATCCAATGGATCCCTAAGTATTATGCTCGACGATTACCAATATTATATTGGTTAGGAATATATTTGACGGTAGTTTTGATCGTATGCCAGTTAAAGCTTTACAATTTTATTTATTTATTACTGGGATTGCTTATTAGTAAATGGTATGGACAGCTTAACAAATCTTATTTCAATCGCGTGATTACACAATGAGTTCAAGATAGTTGGTGTATGCCAATTCCATGTTCTGGACCATTAGGATGAAAAATATTTTCTGTGTAGCAAAAATTACCACTTCAATTTTAGTTTATTAGTCATTAATTTTATTACAGAAATTCGGCTTCTTCATATGTTAGCATGACCTATTCTTTTTATAGCTTTACGGTTTTTCAAGTCTGAAGATTATGAAAACTTGGCAGTCAATTCTACATAAAAGCATGCTACTTCGAATTTTTTTCTCTTCCTAATGTAAGCATACAACTTTCGTATCTGTCATATCTTACAACATTAATTTGTTGATTATACTTGCACCTGATCAATTTCCTTTTTCTTGTATCTTGCAGGTTCAACTTCGCTATTACAAGAAGATGATATTATATGTTACTGCTTGCTTGATTATAACATGAGAAGTACAATACATCTGACCACCAAATGTTTTATAATTGTTAGTTTGAAGTTTAATCAGGTATATTCACATTTTACCAGTGTTATTATCCTGCTGTATGTAGCAAATTTTGACTTCAACTCCTTGTTTCATGGTACATGGTTTGTTTTCCAAGTAGGACTTTTATATTGCGGGTTCACTTTAAAAATATGCTTCTGCAAAAACTTATTCCAATAATAAACCAATTCCAAAACTTATTATGAAAATATGCCTTTTTGTTTTTCCTTTTTTGTCCATGTGCATTTTTAGAATGCGCATGTACAAAATCAAATTTTTTATGTGCGCATTCTGATAATGAGGTTGTACAAAAACGAAAAACAAGCCTATTTTCATAACAAGTTTCCGACGAGGCCTATTATTGAAATAAGCTTTTTTCCGGAGGCTTACTTTTTGTATTGCATTTTGACCGCGCATTATATTTTGTGCATGTTCTACTGGTCAAAGAAGCTTGTATTAATACATGCAACTTTGAATGTACTATGCCTAGAATCAGCTAATTGTCTTTTTTGGAAGCATGCCTCAAAACTTTCTCACATCTGGATATGATTAGATGGTTCTTAATTATTGACTATTCTAGTTGTATTTCTACTAGTATAACCACATAACGGTCAAGAACCAGCTGTTCGATTTCATTAATTTTAGTTAAACAACAAATATTTATAATAATATGTTGGAAAATTTTTAGAATCAGATAGATTTAAGAATACATTTGTGGAGAGAACAAAATAAATTACGTTGAAGAGATTTAAGGGGAACGTGTTTCCTTTTTTTTCGCTTCACACTATTTGGTCAGTAACGGTCGGTTTGACAAGAATACTCACCATTGTGAGCCCAATTTATGTGCCTAACTTGAGGACATCACACATTAACACCTAAAATCATTTTCTATTGCATGATCAATGCACTTTTTCATTTGATCTGACTATACCATTGTTGATGCGATATGCTTGCTAGCATAATCTATATCTATATACAAAAACAAAAGCAAAAATTGAATATTTACCGGCTATTAGGTGAATCATCTATAATTCCTAGAATTTTTTTACTTCTGTGGGCGTGTTTGATAATTGAAAGGGATGGCCATGACCCCATGATCAAGATATATACTGTATTTAAGGGTAATGCTAATTAATGTGGAACGTTCATTCCTTTTGGATTAATGAGGTCATATTTCTAATGAAATTTATCTTAACGATCAAGTATGACTTCTGGGTATGTATATATATCTTGATGACATTCCCTATTCCGCTGGTAGACAAATATCCTTTCAGAAGTTGTTCGACAACTATATCATGTGGCAATGAATGGCTGAACAAGGGCATTTTATAGAACAGAGGAATGGACTTAAGATGATAGCATGTCAATGATAGCATAAGAATGAAAATTCCTTTGGTTGCCTAGTAAATGGAGCTCTACAGAACAAGGAGTGATTCAATATTGTTTGAATTGTGTTGTCACACAGTTTCCCTTCATCTTTTAGTGTGGCCTTCTGATTTTGAAACTTTGTTTTAACTATTAAGTTTGAAGATAATGAAAGCTTGTCGATCATTACTGAAAGAAACACAGTTCATCAATCGTACCGAATGAAACACTAATGTTTTTTCTTCCGACCAAGTCTATTCAGTTTCACACAGTTTCATCATTTTTTAAATTGATTTTTATGCATGCGTAGGGGTTTGAACTCAAGACCTCGAGCAACAATTCGAGGTAGATGTCTATCATTTTGTACCTTACGAAATTATCAGTGCAACTCAAGACCTCTAGCAACAATTCGAGGTAGATGTCTATCATTTTGTACCTTATGAATTTATCAGTGCAACTCAAGACTTCTAGCAACAATTCTCGGTAGATGTCTATCATTTTGTACCTCATGAAATTATCGGTGTCATGCATGTGCCTGAACAAGAAATTATCATTTAGTTTGATTAACCCAATTCAATGAGCTTATGTTGCCCACTAACAGGCTTGGTGGTGTGCCATGTGCTCTTACAGTTGATTCAGTGGGATTCTGGGTATGAACTCTTCCAGTCATTTTGATTTGTGAGAAATGTCTGAACTAGTAATCTAGATTGTGTGTTCTAAATTGTAATGCATTCTATTTCTAGATGCAGTGAAGAGGGCGTGTGGGCACTCATAATTCATCATATCAAAGGTTCAAAGGGCAACATTAAATATACAGCTTAAACTTCTTCTCATGCATAAGATTGATGAAAACTAGTCAGTCAATTCTACTAAAAAACATTCTACTTCAATTTTTCTTAATGTAAGCATGTAATTTGTTATGAATTTTTTAAGGAGCTCTATACAATTGTATTTTAGAAAAGAACTCTATCTTGAAAATTCAAAAATAGGTTGACATTATGTTGACAACAATATGTAAATAAAATTCATCAAAAAAAAGGGCCACACACACACAAACATATAGTCCTTACAATCATTTTATCCATCTTCATACATTTTTTCCCCGTTATATTGCTTGGTCTTGTCCTTTTTTGTCTAATGTTTATTGTAGATCATTGAAATACAAATAATCTATCATCATTGCCTTTTCAAATTATCAATTTTTTCTATCAGTACTTCCCTACCCGTCTTCTCCTTATACATTTTTTCTTCGAAAATTTATGTAGTTAGCTGCTTGTGATACATATGTTATGATTTTTCTAAAGAGCTCTACACAATTATATTTTAGAAGCTGAAAAGAGTGAAGATTAGAAAACAAAATATTTTTTGCTCTTTAACCCTTTTTTGTTAAATCCAATAAAACAGTTACAATATGGTTCAATTAGAATACCAAACTCCAATTTTAGTTACTTTTTGTGGCTAACTGTAACTACCTGAAATTTTCAACCATTCGTATCCATACATGTCGGAATTGAATTGCTCAAAATATCAGATTGTTAATTTAAAATTCGGCAAAACTCAATATATACAGTAAATAAATAATCACAGAATCACAGACACAAAGTAATATAACAATAATGCAGCGGAAACAAAGAATAATAGTTCATGAAGCTACTATATAAAATAACAGAGTCAAACAAGATACAACAGAATTTATGAATACAAAGATGTCTCAATACAATAGTCAAATACAAGATCTGAATACATCTCTGGAATTAACTGAATGACTGAAAGAAGAATCAATAGATGGATCCAAGCGAAGCTCCAACTCCAAAGGTGATTCTCGAATACTGGTACAACTCAGTCTGACCCGAGCGTAAAGCAAAACACAAAACACTCGAGTCAGGACATACATACTTATACAATGTAAACCAACTCAAGTGAACTGTAATAGAAATGCACAAGTAACTTAAAGAATGCTTGGGATCGCCCATTCTTTAAGGATCCGTTACACTATTTACTATGTAATAATATACGCTATTATAATAGTGTCTAATAGTAAAATAAACTTACTTTAAAATAGCGTTAAGGCTTTACATTTTCCACCTTAACACATAAATAGTCCCAATAGTCTATCCAGTATCAGCATACCTCCAGATCGGAAGGCTATCCTAAATACTCCACAGGCTACGACACAAAACCAAACTCGTACAAGGTTCGTTAGGGTAGGTGACACGACACAACTAGACAATGTCAGGGTAGATATACCAATTACGCATCCGGGCTGGTGATAACGCATAGCAGCCACTACCGCCCACCTCGGAACACACTCCCAAATCAAAATCGAGGATGACCATCAAATCAATCACAAAGTAATAGAATGGTATACGATGGAATGTGTCCGATTAGAGGAGCTACCTCATTGGCCCGTCAATCGCTCCTGTTTTAGCCACCTTATGCCAACTCACGGGAGTCGGGTCTACGTATATACCTCAATAGGAATCGTCGCCACCATCCTACTTCATTCTGGAATCTCCACCGCGTACATGGTTGTTAAAGTGGTTTTCGGTATCGACAGAGAGTATGTCCATATCCGATTCCGGTCTCTTTAACAACCAATCGTTATTATAACCCGTGGTTATAAATTCAAAAATGATTTATATTTTCAAATCCAAACATATCTATTTTTAAACCATATCAAAACAATACCATTTTCTCTTCAATAATATCCATTTCAAAAATCATATCACTTTCCAAAGTTATAATGCTTTCAAAATCATAAGTCTAAAAAAATCAAAACGCTTTGGAAATCAAAACCTTGAAATTTCAAACACTTTGAAATCATATCTTAGTAATCATAACATATCCATTAAACCATTTAATTTAAATTCAATATGCTTTCAAATCAAATATTCAATTTCCAAAATTATAGCATTTTCTGCGTTCATTCATTCAATTACAAAAATTTCAAAACATTGTATTTTCAGAAACAACAGTACCTATAAGGTGTTACAGTAGATATATTAGTATTTCAAAACATTATCAAATTCAGAAACAATAGCACTTATAAAGTGCTACAATAGGTATATTAGTTTCAAAACAGTTCAGCTTTAGGAACAACAACACTTACAAAGTGTTACAGTAGATATATTATTAGTTCAGAATATAGTTTACTTCCAGCAACAGCAGCACTTAGCAAATGCTGTCTTAAAACCACAGCATTTTAGAATGCTACCAATACTAATTCCAAATTTATTATAACATTTCAGAAACATTAAAACTTCAATTTTAACAAATTTTAACTTATAAAATCATATCTTACGCTTCAGAAAATATTCATTTAGATGTCATTCAACTTATGGTTTAAATAAAATAAAATTTTATAAATAAATCTCCAATTAAAACCATAATTCATTTATTATGTCAAAATACCCTATTTTACTTAACTTTTATTTTAACCAATAACTTAACACCTTATTAAAAATACCCATTTCACAAATAAAATATTCTTATCACTAAGTTAAGCTTAAAATTCCATTTAACACTAAATTTTCAATTATTAAGTCAAATCAAAATTTACATTTTTATCATTAATTAATTCATACAATTAACTTATAGAAAATCACCATAAATTTATTTAAATCCCATTTAAGTTAAAATCTCATAAATTTTTAAATTCCAAATACTCAAAAAAATTTAGAAAACTATCATGTCAAACTTAAGTTCAAAATCACATATTTTTTTAAGATTTCAAAATACTTAAAATTTACAGAAAATTATTATATCAAACTTAAGTTCAAAATCACATATATTTAATATTTCAAAATACTTAAAATTTCAGAAACTATTATTTAAAATAAACCACAGGTCTGTATAATATTTTCTAACCTAGGTCAAGTGATACAGATATGCATCACTTCAATTCGTAATTTAAAAAGAAAAATCTGGGTTCTATCATTTCAAACCCGTAATCCCAAGTCAAATACAATTGAAAATCGCTTGAGCCTATCATTTCAGCTCATACGATTTTCCCTTATTCTAAAGTCCGTTCGGGTATGTATCATTTCAATCCATAGTGAAAGGGAATTTGCAGTGTGAGAAACAGAAAATAAAATAAACAGTATATCATATCATATCATATCAGGTGATGTAACAGGTATATAATCAGATTATAACATCATATAATCATATCACATGCATATATAAATTTATCAACATAGCATATCAATACTACACATCCACTTGTCATCGTTTCACAAATATATAAGTACGAATGTCTAGAGTGATAGACTCACCTTAGAGCTAGAGATGGCAATTCAAAACACAACAACAAACTCCGAAAAGCACGATAAAGCACGAATAGGTTTGAGTGGATGAAGAGCCAAAATCCAAGTCTTGTAAACAAATAATATACAAACATAAGTATAAGATTCAATACAAAAGAATAGAAATTAAAACAATGCAAATATATGAAAGAAAATGACATAACCTTTGCTTTAAACATCAAGTGGGCTCGGCCATGGTCACAATGGGCTTGACCATCAACACATGGCTCGACCATGCCTTAATTTGATGCAAGTATGCTCGGCTATGGGTTGTTCGAGTCAAGCAAATGCACGGCTATGCTAGAATGTGAAGAGATGTGAAGGGATGGCAAGTTACAATCAAGTGAAGGCAAAAGGTCAAGGGGATGCAACCACTTTGGGTTCGGCCTAGGCAATCATGGTTCGGCCTATGGTTCAGCAGGGGTCAGGTGGTCATTAGGTGGTGCGGCAGTGGTCAAATCAGGCCGTCATGGCTGCTGGCGGTGGAGCTAGTGGTGGAGGCCGAGGCAACAAGGTGAAGGTGTGGTCATGTGTGAAGGCCGGTTAGGTTTCTTGCATGGATCGTGATGGTTTGGATCATGGTGGCCACGGCCTGGGTGTGGAGATGAGATGGTTGCTGGTTGCTGGCCGATCAGATGGTGGAGGAGGAGGAGGTGATGGGGGTCGGCAAGGGGTTGGATGATGGGGAGACCGAGCATGCTTGTGAATAAAAGAGGAAAAAGAAAAGAGAATAAAGAAGAGAAGCCATGAAAATGAGAAAGAGGAGATGAGAATTGTTTTTGTACGTGAATGAGATGAGGAGTTTTTTGTTTTGCACGTGAATGAGAAAGGAAGTGGACGGCTAAAGAAGTGGAAATGAATGGCTAGGCAAATCAAAAGGCTAGAAAATGAAAAAGCACCAATTAAAACCAATAACTCAAGTCCTTTGGAATTTCCAAGTCCAAATCAAATAAAAGAAAATAGAAAGTAGATAATGGAAAAACAAAAATAAAATATAGAGAATAGAAATGAAATAGAAAGTGTAAAATAGAAAATAACAAATAAAATACTGAAAAATAATTGCGTGTAAAACGCTGAATTACATTCAATTTAAAAAATATAAAACAGAACTTGATAAAACGAAAAGCAGGACGAATATCAGAAACAAACACAGTTTCAAAGAAAAAGATTAGAAATTTAAAATTTAAAATTAAAAATTTCAACTGAAAGTCAAAATTTGACCAAAGTTGACCAAAATATAAAATTTCCAGAAAATCATTATTTGATTATATTTGGAAAATAAATTATAAACAAAATCCAAAATTTTACATTGTTAAATCCCAAAAATTCAAAATTTAAAATGATTTAAATTCAAAGTTTCAAATAAATTCTATTTAAAATATTTGTTAAAAATATTGGTTGTTACACTAACCTTATACATCCTTATTTATAGTTGCCAACAATTAATAATAACCATGAGATTCTTTTTTTTTTCCCCAAAAATAACTTCTAGGTATCTTGACCATTCAAAATTATATATAACAATATATTTCTCTAAATATGAAAGATTTTTTTTTAAAATATATCTATCAAAAATACCTCAAAGTTAGTAGGTGGCATTGAAGATCAAAAAACACGAGCGGAATCATCCATATCTGTAGAAAAAAGGTCCAAAACTCCATTTTCAATCTGCCACTAGTCGACCTATTTCCTACCACTGGTCAAGATGTGGGGGCTTTGGAATTTTATTCAAGTGTCATTCGTCTACGTATGGCTCTCGACCAATCGACGTGTGGGTTGCTATCCTACCATTTTTCGTAGACTGTTTTGCTCATAACTTCTTTGTTGATCTCCGATCCGTATACCGTTTTCAACTTTGCGAAGCTTGTGATCTCCTATTTGATTTTAGTATAATATTATGTCATATTCTTAAAGTAATTTTCATATTTGTCACATCTTACAAGGTTATGTGGTTGAATATACTTAAATAAATTATTATTCTGTACCTAAGATACAATCTCTTACACTCTAGTCGGTATACCATGTTGAGAAATCAAATTTATTCAAATAAAAAGAATTTAGGCCCCGTTTGGCTTGTCGTTTTTAGTTTTGTGTTTTCGTCTATACGAAAACGCGACCGTTGTATGTATAATTGAAAAACAAACAATTTTGAAAAATGAAATTAACATATAAAATAGAAAACAAGTTTATTTTGTTTTTCGTGTTTCGAGAGATAGTAGAAGCACGGAGAACAATCAAACTCTTTTGTTGTCCGTTGGTTGTTCCAACGGCTAAGAATTATAAATCTTCTTCTCTTATTTCTTGTTATTTCTTAGTACAAGTTGAAAACAAAAAACTCAAAATATAAAATGAAACCAAACGGGCTCTTAGCTTTGTGGTTGATTTTAGGAAAATAGTTATAATTCTATCGATTGTCATTATGCACACCACGATGCTATAATGAGCCATACTTAATGTGAGCGCTGTCTACTTATGTTATAGGAAGGGTATAGATGGATTCGGTTGCAAGACCGATTAAGTCCATATACCATTTAAATGGCTGACTGCCTCACTTATATCTGGTGCACAAGTTGTTATATTACATCTTATACCCATTTGTGCAAATACAGGAACCATTTTCTTGATATCCATGCCAGAAAACCAATCTAGTCATTAGAGAATCTATGTATCCAAACATCAGTAGGACACTTGTTTTTAAAAATCCTATGCCTGTTTGCCATGAAATTTGAGTTTTCTTTGTCTTTCCAACAAAAGATGTAGACGAGAAGGCGAGAGTGAAAAACCATAACGGGAAGATGAATGAAGAAAGTTTTGATATTTCTCAAAAAAAGGATGAAAAAAAAAAAAAAATCGTTTCCAATTTGATACGTTTAAAGCATTTTTCCAAAATAACCGTTTTTCACCCATCCTCCCCTCTCATGCCTTTTAAAATACATATTGAAAATAAAAGACACAAAATTCAAAGTTCAAACAAACGGACCCCTATTATCGTTGAAATGCTGATGTGATTAGTCATTATACATGCAGAATTATTTTACCTTCATAAAATAATAATTTTCCACCTAATCAAGTTCCATTTTTTGCATCTTGTAGGTTCATCATAGCAAGAACATGATATTTCATGTTAGTGCTGGTATAATTAAAGTATAAAAAGTGCAATACATTTGACTGCCAAGTGTCTCACTAATGTTTCTTTGTACTAGTTGAATCAGGTACACCTAATTTTATCAGTGTTTTTTTACTACTAATTTTGTTTTGGCATTGTATTAATTAACTTTTTACTCTGACTACTCCTTATCTCCTGATATTTTCCATGTCGGCATGGTACATTTCCCAGTTTAAAATTATATTTTGCATAAACAGTGGATAAAGTGCACATGTTCTGCTAATCAAGTAAGCTCATGTATCAGTTACACGTAACTTTGACTGCACTACTGCCTTGAGTTTGTGATAACAACTGTTAAGTTTTAAGTGGGCTATCTAGCTGTCTAAGTAGTTAATTGTCTTTTTTGGAAGCATGTCTCAAAACTCACATTTAATTATGGTTTCCTAATCATGGTTATGAATTAGTTCATTTATACAAGAATGCTCATCATTTGTGAGCCCAATTTATGTACCTAACCTGAAAGACATTGCACATTCACACCTAAATTTCATCTTTTATTGCACGATCAATCCACTTTTTCATTTTATCTGATCATAGCATTGTTGTCCCAGCACACGTGTACACAGTCCATATCTATAAATAGAAATAAAAAATACTGAATATTTGCTGGCTTTCAGGTGAATCATCTATAATTTCTAGAATCTTTTATTTACTTACGGGTGTTTGAGAGGGACGGTCATCAAACTCTAGACAACCCACGATCAAGATATTAGCATCTTAGCTGGAGCCTAACTGATCTTATTGTCTCTTTCTTGTACTATATTTAGAACAAGGCTAATTCTTTTCATATCAGCGAGGTTATGTTTCTAACTAAATTTTTCTATGTTGGGGTGTCTTGTATTGCAAGGGTGTAATTGGCGTGGATTGAAAAGAATAGTCCCACGTCATAAAAAATAATAGAAGTTGAGTGACACACACGCACATATGAGTTTGGTCACATCTAACAACAAAAGATTCTTCTTGTTAAAAGATTAGGATCAGACTCTATGTTGACTCTATGTTCCCCCACTGAGTGATACGCGGACGGAGTGATGTGCCAATGAATGTATTAAGATGAAAGTTCATCCGAGTTTGTCACTGAAACTTCAAATTTTTTGTAGAACAAAAGAATGTCTAAAGTGTCATACCTATTGTCACTTAAACTACTAGTCCTTTAATGTGAACGGTTTTAAAGCTTTGTTTTAACTTTTTAAGTTCATATGTAATTTAAGTTCAAATGTAATGAAAGCTAGCATTGTAAGTTGTTTTACTTTCAGAAAGCTAGTATTTTAAAGCTTTGTCTTTACCTTTAACCTTTAGTGCACACAATTTGTAAGTTGTTTCACTCAACACAAACGCATGGAATTTTCATGTGCAAAATACTAGTATTACGTTTTGGCTTCCAGTTGAATTGATTGACATTAAACTCTGCATTGAAGAAAATAATGATATACAACGAGACTGCAAAATAATTGTACATGATTATATTGCAAGACATTCCAAGATATAACATGTTCATGGCGTTAGATCACATACTTATATATTCCAGCATAAGCTATAAGAATGGATTAACGATTGAAACCATTGTCCGTATATTGGTAGTTATTGTAATGCAAACATATGGGATCAAGATCAATTATCAATAATTAAATAGTTTAGGAATCCAGGATCAATGATTAATGCAAAAAACAATATCAAAAGCAACGTCACTCTACTTGTCCAACTACTGCACTTGTAAAATCAAGGACTTCCATATATAGTGGTTGATATGTGGGGGAAGAAAGTAAATACTTTTTTTGATTTACAAATGTAGAACATATATAGTGTGTGTACTAAAGAACCAAACTCTTAAACAGCATAAAATCCTGTGATTTAACATTGGTACTCATAAAACCGTAAAAGCGTAATTTCAATCAGTAAATGTCTTATGTTCAAATGATCTCAATCTGAGTTGATTTCCCTTATGAACACACAGTTTGTTCAAAGCATCATATAAAAGGGTCATAATAGGCTCACCGTAGTTGTATTTCATATCGAAGTTTACCGGTGCCTCTATATATCCACAATCAAGCGCCGACGTTGGAAAAAGAAAATTTTGACCACCCTTTAAAAAAAAAAAAAATCTGGCAACCTATTCTGCGTCCTCTATATGTCAATCAACTAACAACATATTCCTTGCTTCTTTAAGTTTCGACATTTTAATGCTGTAGTTACTTTATCATAAAACGGGATATTGATGCCAAAGTAAGAAGTAGTTCTACAAATCTTACCCTTAGCCCTTTGAGCTGGTGGGCCTAGTAAACTAAGTTATTTTGCAAAAGTAAAAATTTAGTTCAACATAAAAAATATACCTTATCTGCCGAATGTTATTGCACTGAATTTGACAATAGAGAATCAAAAACAACATTTATCCGAATTAGCATATAAAAATTTATCGCGGTCAAGCTTAACTTGACAAAACCGTAGTGAAATGTGCATGTTCTTTTCCACCAACGCTCTGTCAAGGTCAAACACAATTGTCGATCACAATTCATTTGCCTATTGATTTGAAAGAAACAGTATAGATTCATTGTAGTTAAAATATCGGTAATTTTTGGGTGTTGTGATGTATTTTTTTTCCATCGGCGAATAACTATGTTTAATGATCTATGACACGTCATGTAATCACTATCCCTGTAATATGTTTGCGCCAAAATTGATCACAAACACCCAATTGTCGATGAAAGCACCCGTTTACAATCACAGATCACAGATAGCAAATGTGTAGAGAATATAAATATGAAGAACACTTAGAAAATTAAAAGGAATGCAGTAAAGACACAAGGTTTATAGTAGTTCGGCTATCTCCGGCCTACGTCCACTTTGAAGAGTTGCTGTTTTATTGATTATCACTCGCTGGTTACAAGAGTACAATTGATAATAATTGAGTTACAATGGAGTTCAGCAGAATAACGGCGTAAAAGAACCAGAAGCCCCCTTTTCTGAAGCTCTTGGACTGCTATTTATAGGTGTAGGCTGCAAATATCTCGTCCAGATCTCGGAAAACTCCTTCTCTCACGTGGGTGGGCCCACGTGATCGATCCCCAAGCGTTTGGACTCGATCCATGATCGATACGAACGAGACTCGTATCGATCCAAATCTTGCCCCATCGAGTCGAGATCGGTCATGGACATTCCTGGGGTTGTACACAAGCTCCTGTGAAAATTTGGTAGCATTTGGACTTGTAGATTTTGAGATATGATCGATGCAAGTTTGGATTTTCAATGGGCTATCGAATTCGTATCGGTTTGTTCGTATCGATCCCAATCGCATCGCTCCTAGGCACGTGCTTGCTAGGTGACGTGGCGCTAACTTTTTGGATCGATCCACTTTTCATGCCGAGTGACCAAGTCTTCCCCTTAATTGACCTGATGCGCTCCATGCTTCGCATCGATCCAGGGATGCTTACTTTGTATCGATGATTCCATAGCCTTTTCGTATCGATAGTCTCTACTCCAATTCATATCGATATAGACTTAAACACTTCGTATCGATACCTTTTAGGTTGCCTCGTATCGCTCGTGGGTGGTATGCTTCGTGTCGATCATTGACCGATCGATACGAATTATGTAAATGATGATCGATACGAGTTGTGCGTAGCGATACGAAATGTCACTAGGTGACGGATACAAATCGGAGTAGATGTGATGGATACGAAGTTGTGCCTCTTCCATGGATACGAACCAGCGCTCTCTTGATGGATACGAACCAGATGTGTGCTTGATGGATACGAACGAAACTTCCTGGATGGATACGAATTAGAACATTGCTTGATTTGCATCGATCATATCTTGAGCATACGAACTCCGATTGACTTGAAATTTGAAATGTAGTCTTTTCTAGCCTTGTTCATCATTCCCAATCGATCCCGCCATGATTGGAGCTCGGCCAAATTTTGACGATATCGATCATAGTCTTGTTCCCAATCGATCTCTAATACCGGTTTCCATCATTTTTAGCCTATTTGTTGATATCCCGGCCTTGACCAAAAGGCGGGATAACATAATAAAAATTCAGTTTGTGCTTATTTAAGCATAAAATTTACCTAAAATTACAAATAATGATATGACACTGTGGGTGAAACATACGTTTCGCCAAAAAGTAAGTTGAATAGGATGCTAATTGCTTTGTTGCAGTCGATTCAGATCCATATGCATATCTATAGTAGCACATCTTTTTTAGGTCAAAATTTTTGACTTTAAGTTGAATACTGATTACAATGATACAAACCTCGCACAAGGAAGTAGACAAATACTTTCTTGAGTAATGTTTTACTTTAAGTGGTTTAACGAATACCTAACTATAGTCGTAACACGAGCATCATGTCATATGATTGAGCATAGTCAAAGTATAGTTTAAATACTTAAGATCTACAGTACTCCCAAGTGTAAAGACTACATGTTACATGAGATCATCTTTTGATTTAGTTGTATTTAACTTTATAGAAGATTCTTGTAGAGTCGTTCTGTGATCATTCCTAATAATAAGTACGTAATTCATTAGTGTCTCCAGCGGTCATGAAACAAGCAATGTTAGATGAAATTTTTCCTCAATTTATGGACACAGCTGCTGCAAAGATGGCATGGGACACGTTAGAGGAGGAGTTTCAAGGAATTGTGAAGGTTCGTCTAGTTAAACTACAAAAGCTTAGAAAAAAATTCGAAAATCTTAAAATGAAGGACGACGATGCTGCAAAATGTTACTATTCTAGAATAAAAGAAATAGTAAATTAAATGAGAGTTTATTGAGAAATATTTTATGACAAGAAAATAGTCGAAAAGTACTAATTTTTTGTATAGAAAATATGATGCGATAAGTTCATTGATAGAGAAAACAAAAAATTGGAAAGTTTACCACCATCTAAATTAATGAGCTCTTTCAAAGGCATATAAAAAAGGCGAGATATACAGAAAATTCAAAAAAATGTTTTTCAATCAAATTTTAATTTACAGTCTCATAAAGCAAAGAAAGGGGAAGAAAGCTACAAGAAAATCACAAAAGCAAGAATAGTCAAGGGAAACTAATTGACAACAATGGAAAATATTCTTCATGCGACATTTGCAAAAGAAAAGGTTGCTTGGAGAAAGATTGTTGATTTAGAGGACAGCCAATGTCAAAATTGTAAAAAATTTAGGCACATTGAAAGAAATTAGCTTTTCAATTTTTTTTACCAAGCTAGCTTTTCAAAACTGAAAAATAATGAGAGTAACCTCTTTTATGTCAGCCAAGGTGCATTAGGAGAAAATAATGACGTTTGGTATCAAAATAATTATAGTAACCACATGACGAACGAAAGCAATCCCTAAACTCGATAAAGGAAATGCAGAAGTAAAAAATGGGTAATAGTGAGTTTATGGAAGCAACTGAGAGGGAAACAGTTGTCACTAACGCTCAAAAAGGCAGAAGATACATCAACAATGTACTACTAGCTCCTAACGTAGAACAAAACCTACTTAGCATGGGTCAAATGATGGAGAAAGAACGCATTTTGCATTCAAGGGAGATTCTTGTAGAATCTATGACAAGAAAGATAAATATCTTGAAATTGCAAACATAGAGATGGAAAAGAATATATGTTTTCCAATACAAGAGATATGCAAGCAGTGTAGCAATGCAAGCATATGCAGATGACTCATGGCTATGACATAAAAAGTTTAGACATTTCAATTTCTAAGGGTTAAAGATCCTCCATCATAAAAAATATGGTCTGAGATGTTCAATAATCAAGGAGATCAACAATGTTTGTGAAGGATACATGGTTGAAAACAACATCAACAATCTTTTCCAGTGGGAAGAGCTTGGAGAGCCAAAGAACCACTTGAGTTAATCCATACAGATATTTATGGTCCAATGCGTACTTCCTTGAATAATTAAAATCGGTATATTATTTTCTTCGTTGATGACTATACGAGAATTATATGGGTTTGTTTTTTACGAAATAAGTCACAGGTTTTTAATAATTTCAAGAAATTCAAAACCCATGTCAAGAAACAAAGTCGTCACAACATATAGGCAATTAGAGATGATAGAGGCAAAGAATACACTTCAAATGAATTCAATAAGTTTAGCAAAGATGAAAGTGTAGAGCATTAACTCACAGTTGGATATGTATCAGAGCAAAATGGAGTCTTGGAAAGTAAAAGCAAAACTATCATGGAGACGTCGAGAGCCATGTCATGGATAAGGGCATTCCAAAAAGTTTTTGGGTAGATGTAGTAAGCATTGCGGTTTATTTGCTAAACAGATGTCCAACAATTGCCGTGAAGATGACACCTATAGAAGCTTGAGCGGAAAAAATCATCTGCGAAGCATCTCAATTTTTTTGGTTGCATATGGTACACACATTCCAAAAGAGAAAAGAGGCAAGTTAGATGAGAAGAATGAAAATGAAATCTTTTTAGGGTATAGCACTCAGTCAAAAGGCTATGAGTCTATAGCTTAAGAATGAAGAAACTCATTATTAGCCGAGATGTGAGATTTGATGAAGATGCTGCATATTTTTGGAAAACAAAAGAAGTTGAAAGAGAGTATTAACTTACCCATATTTCCAACACTAGAGATTGAGGAGGACACTGATCTAACTTGGTCGACAGCTCCAACAACAATACAATTAGGAATAATACAAACACATAATCCCCTCCAGATTCGCTGCCAAGATGAACCAAATCTTTAACCGAGATATACAAGACATGCAACTTGATGATTATGGAACCAATTTTTTTGTAGCAACTTATAAACAAGAAGTATAAAGAAAATCTATGACGAGGGGATAAAATGGTTGAAAAAATGAAATATGGAGACTTATAGATCGTCCACAAAACAAAGATACTATAAGAGCTAATTAAGTTTATAAAACAAATTTAACTCAGATGGCTCGATCCATAAACTTAGAACAAGGTTAGTTGCTATTTGTGTCAAAAATAACCAAACATCCAAGAACAAAGATCTGGTAGAGTTTAGGACCATGAGTATGATCATAGCTTTGTTTTTAGAAGGTGGGATCTCTAGTTGACAAAATGTTAAGTTTTTACTCTAATTTAGATCATAAATCATAGATAGATGTACTAAAGACCACGAAGTAAAGTGAAAAAAGTAAATGACACGGAATTTTTATAGTGGTTTGGCAATCTTTGGACTACGTTCACTTTATATCTTTACTGTTAATAATGAAAATTCAATCAATAGGATTTCCACTTTGTTGTTTTGAAATTTCGAAAATATCCTAGATAGTATCCGTTGACTAGTTTCCTAACCAATCTCGGAATGATACAAGTGCATTGAGAAAAACAAATGTTGGTTGCTAATTACTAGGCTTAAAAATAGAGAAAACGAGGAGTTAAATATGCAGCTGAAAGGTAAATAACACAAGATGTAGAGTGGTTCAACAAATATACCTACGTCCACTGTGAAGTTCTCTTACTATATATTTCTTTTACAATTATACGGAATAATAAGAAAAAAAAGGCAGTTAAGACTAACAAAGCTATGTAATCTTAAGGACTTATGCGGTATCAAGAGCACTGATGTGTGTAGTATTCAAGATTCTTGAATGTTTCAACCAGAGTATAACCCACTTGAAGTTGCAAAACATGGGGGTATTTATAGCAGCTGAGGTGGACGTTGAGATTACGCTGTAGAGCTGGTAGGAATGTGCTTGATTGTTCATTTGAATGTAGAGGCGGGTGGTCAATAGCTGTAAATCGTGTTTGAAGATGTGCGGTGGATGAGAATGTACTCATTGCCTCTCTGTACTAGGCGTGAGCTTGCAGTAAATGCGCATTTAATGCTGATAGTAAGACACATCAGTTTAGTTGTTCAATACGATGCTTAGGATGGATGGATGAACAACTTTGTCATTTACTTGAGTGCTCACATGGCTGGGCTGGCCAACCAGCTGTCGGCAACACAGAAGAGACTTGGAATCTTGTAGAGATGGGGAAGACGGTTAGTGAACGGGTGCGAGGCGGTCGGAAGGGAGGTCTAATGCCGGTTGAAGTTGGTTGTACTGAAGCCATGTTAAAGTCAGACCATGCGAGGGTCATTTTTGCATGATGTGCTGCCTGGGGCAGGCATGAATAGGAGCCAGTCTTTGGCTGGTGTGACGTCGGGCAAATTGTGTTGGCTTTCAGTTGCCGTTGGAAGTAGTTCGATATATAGGTACCAGTTGGGACCGAACCGGACATGGTCCAGATCTTGTTTAAGTGTGAAGACTGCTTTGGGATGAAACGACCGGGCCTTATATTGGCGCTTTGCTAAGTAGAACAGTTGGTTTGAGACAAACATGAGCTTGGACCGGCTTTTGCGGGTTAGTGGCAGATCAGTTGAGCTTGTTTTGATTGGAGCGGACTGTCTTTACGTGACATGCTAACCACTTGCAAGATAATTGAACAACAATATCCCTTCATGGCCACCCATCAACAAAATCTCACCATCAGGTTGCGGCCTCCAGCTTCACCCCTTTTCCGACTACCTATTAATTGATTTGTACCATCAATTTGCATCATACACCACCAACAAGATTGCTTGAAATAAGTGTTGTGATCATCAAAGTTTTTACACTTATAACACACATTCCCTATTAAAATTTATTAAATAGTAAATACATTTAGCTATTAGATGTACATACGTTCGATTTATACTAGTCTTTCATCAGGATTCTTCAATTTACAATTGTTACAATGCTGGTTAGATCTCCGCGGATCGGTTTCAACAATTGTAGATTACTAGATCTTTGATTAAGAAAGCTCTAAAGTCTTAGATCTTGATGTTAGTCCACCATAACTTGATGGTGGATAATGGATTGGATTATTGAATGTGATTGGATCAGATTAAGATGACTCCTTGTTGTCCAAAATTTCTCAAGAGTTTTTTTTGGCTAATCTTGTTTGGTAGTTTCTAATGCTTCAAACTTGTCTGTCATTACCGCTCATCAAAGGGCATTTATAGGTATGAGGCTTCTTATAAGGTATGAACATATCGTGTATGACTAATTCGATTCTGTAGATATTTGGTTTGGTAGATATTCGGCTTGGCAAACACACTACCTGATCGTGTTTTCTGTTCGGCACTTGCTCCTTGTCAGACCGTTCTGCTATTCCTTTCCTGAACGACCTTTATATCATAACATCTTCGTTTTAAGTCGGAACTGATTGGAACTTGGACCATTAACTTGTATCATCGAGTAGAATACTTCAATGCCTTTGCATTTTCGATTTGGTTAAAGTAGATAGTAGCTCTTCAAGTTGGAGCTCAAATCAATTAGGTAGTGGACCGATTTGAAGAGAATCGTATCTTTTAATATGCAGCTCGGATTAAGATGTGGTTTCGACCTAGGTGCATGTCCCTACCTTAAGTATATTTCTCAACTGGATTGGGTGTGTTTAGAGATTGTGCCAAATTTGCTCCTAACACTTTATCCCAAAAGCAAGCTTTGTGGAAATGAAACATGCTTTGTTCGCGATCCAATCGTTGTGGGGAATGGTGCAATTGAGACATGATTCCATAATGCTTTGGTGCGACCATTCGTTTAGCCTGTAAATCAAGAGGTCTATCTGACATGCAGCGGTCAAGAACATCCGTCATTGCCCAATCATTAGTCTTTTCTCACACTCATGTGGCTTTTACATATTTGAATGACAAGGTGCTATTATGCCTTAAATATTTCTATTAAATGTCAATCAATATTTATTCATAAAAGTAAGTCATACCTTTATTTTGAAGTCACCATAATCTACGAGGGTACTTATTCTTTGGAGTATTATGTTTCATGTTCAGATGAAGTTAACCTATCTCTGGGCTTGATGAAATTACACTTCACTAACTTTGGCGGAATCTGGTCCAATCTCTAGAACTGGTAAAAAATTACACTCCATTAACAACTGCATACTTTACTGTATATGGTAAATTATACATTGTTTTTGGAGTTAAGAAACAATATACTCCTTTGTCTCTGATGGATTTTAACCATATTGTCGGGGCTAGGAAGTTTATACTCCGACATCTCTGACATAGTTGAGTTAGTTTATACCCGCTATCTCTGATAGAGTTGGATAAATTTCTACTTCATTGCCACTTGCATAGTTGAATAACTTTATACTCCATTGTCTCTGACAAAGTGTTCGGATTTATACTCTACCTTTCTTTTAGAGGTGTATGACTTTATACTCCACTATCTCCGGCAAAGTTTGGGAACAACCGATAAATCATTTCAAGCATTTGACAATGAAAGAGGTTTACGACTTCTTAGTCAGAAGGTGTCCAATAAGTCCAACTATTCACTCATCAACATAAGGGACTTGCGTCTTAAGACCGAGAGACATTCGATGAACCCGTACAGTCACTCGTTAAATGGTAAGGACTTACGACTATTCTGTTTTTCACAATTTGCATGCATATCTGTCTCTAGATGCCTTGTTGAAGAGGGACATGCTTTGACGTTTGTGGGGATCTAACACTCTGTCCCCGAGTGTGGTTTATACTTCCTCCGCGAGAACTCAGTCCCTTCGAGGGCCCACAGACTGAAGTTTGCGGCATCTCGATGAAATTACATGAAATCAAATCGTATCCAAGGGTTCGCATCAAATGCGTCTTGGATTTTAGCCTAGAGCATATTTGTGAGATCTATCCTCAAGCTTGGTCTTTTGCCATTCAAGTGCTTCTTTGGGTGCTTGGTGAGCCACGCCATGCCCCCGCAAAACTGATCAACCACCCGTGGATTAGTCGGTCCAAACCCAAGCAGTTCCATTTCAACAACCAAGCCGGTAGTTCCAGCATTAACATTGACTTCTTCTGGGAAAGCTCATGTTGGACCGATGGGGGCTGTTTGGTACCGAACCGAATTGGTTTGGGCCTTGGTCAGTTTGGTTGAGTGGAAGTCTGTATCTCCTTGGCTTCTTTTTGCCTTACTTGTTCTTTGGCATCCATTAGTGATGGGTTGCCAATAAAATTCTCAATTCAGTCTCTCTAGACCCGCGTTGGTGCTGCTTGCTTCATACATCTAAGAAATACGTCCATCATCTTCTACTATTTAGCTAAGAAAGAAGCTTTCATATTTTTTATTATTGTCTCCACATCTTCCTTGGTCAGATAGTTGATCGATTTACCGAACGTTGCTTTCTAGGGTTGAGCAATCTTTGGTTAAACTAAATAATCCAACCAAAGCAGTTTATTTCAGTCGGTTTGATTCATTTTTGAAACTAAGTTGGTTTTTAATCGGCCCATAAAAAATTTAATACGGTTATTTATCATATGTCAAAATTACTATTAAAAAGCATAATAATAAATAAAAGTACTGTAATCATATATTTATATTTTATTTTAAAGTATAATGAATATTGCAAACATAAAATATGAATCAGTTTTAGTTCGGTTAAATCGGATAACCAACCAAACCAACAAAATCTTAATTCGATTGGTTTGGTTTTCATTTTTATTGGTTATAGTTCGCTTTAACAATTCTCATCATACAGACCAATTAAACCAACCAAACGCTCACCCCTAGTGAACATGCCTCTCCCCATCCAACAACGTCCTCATAAATCATTGTTTCCTGGCTGGTAGCTTCATGATCTGAATTGAGTTCTCAGTGAAAGCATCAAATGTTTGCGTTAAAAATGACTAAACATCCAAAAATTGAGATCTGGTAGAGCCTGTCACCTTGAATGTGATCATAATGCTAGTTTTTAGGATGTGAGATCTCTAATCGTCAAATATGTTAAGTTCTTGCTCTGATTCAGATCACAAATCAACGACAAATGTAGTAGAAAGCAAGAAGTACAGAAAAAGTAAATAATACACTAAATTTTTATAGCACTTCGACAATTTCTAGTTTACGTCTACTTTATACCTTTTATAATGATCCTCTCATTTACAATTGTTACAATGTTTGCTGGATCTTCCCAAATCGGTTATAATAATTGTAGATTACTAGATCTGTTATTGGCAAAGCTCTGGTGCTGTAGATCTTGACATTGGTCCACTACAACTCGATGGTGGATGATGGATTGGATGATTGAAGCCGATTGGATCAAATTAAGATGATTTTTTACCATCCAAAAGTGCTCCAGAGTTTCGGTTGGACTAATTCAGTTAGGTAGAGATTCGGTTTGGCTAATTCGATTACATAGAGATTCGATTTGGCTAACTTAGTTCGATAGTTTCTCGTGCTTCAAACTTGTCAGCCATTAATGCTCATCCATGTGGTAGTTATATGCAGGGCCGGCTCCAGGGCTAGGCGGAGCAGGCGGCCGCCTAGGGCAACCCCCTCTCGAGGGGGCAACAATCAAAGAAAAGCATGTTAGAGGTGAGTATTAATTTGTAAAGAAATATGTGTTGATGACCTTTGATTTGTAAAGATTCATTAGCTTGGTTGGTTGTATGCGTTGGCCTCCTCCGTGAGGTTACAGGTTCAACTCCTGCAGTGAAATTTTTTTTCCCCCACTCCCATATATTTTCTGTTCTCTGCCTAGGGCAGCCCATATCGTAGAACCGGCCCTGGTTATATGTATGAGGCTTCCTAAAATTAGGCACTTTCCATGTATGATTAATTCGGTTCAATAGAGATTTGATTTGGTAGAGATTCAATTCGACAAGCACACTGTCGGACCGTTCTTCATTTTCGACACTTGCTCCTTGCTGGACCTTTTCTGCTATTCCTTTCCAAATCGATCTTGTTTATGTCATATAGTTTCTTCGTTTTTAGTCAAAATTGAGTGAAATTTGGACCAATAGCTCTGTAGCATCGGGTATATATAACACTCCAATGTCTTTGGATGTTCGTTTTGGTTTAAGTAAATAACAGCTCTTCAAAGTGGGGTCCAAATCGGTTAGGTGGTGGATCAATTTTAAGATGATAATATTTTTCAATCTGTAGCTTGGGTTGAGATGCATATTCGACCAAAGTGTTGTTCCTGATCTTAAAATTTCCCCTAATAATTACCAAAGGATATACATA
The DNA here is from genome assembly GCA_030737815.1 of Allium fistulosum. Taxonomy (NCBI): domain Eukaryota; kingdom Viridiplantae; phylum Streptophyta; class Magnoliopsida; order Asparagales; family Amaryllidaceae; genus Allium; species Allium fistulosum. The sequence continues at coordinate 471,113,230 of CM060908.1, forward strand.
ACAATATGACATCGAATACAATGAGAAATTTGCTACAGTTGCACACTTCGATACAATCAGAGTTAGGATCATAACTAATATATATATTTAATTGTCATGCTTATGGCACACCACCCGAAATACTATGATGGATAGTTGATTCAAATACGTTACACATGAAGGTGGCATGATGAAAAACAAGTTCCACCCAGAAAATATAATACTGTATAAATATAAAGAAATTACTATTCACATTGAGTAACTGATTTTGTAAAGGAAAATTCTATTCGAACCCGTAAAAATGTTGAGTTGCTCCCAAATATTGAAAAAAATGATGAACCCCACGTTTTGCTGAGTTGTCCCCATATAATTTTTTTTCTTCCAAAAATACCCTTTCACGTGGTTGCTTTACGTGGTGCCCTGAAGGCACCACGTAGTTGCTCTACGTGGTGGTGTATAATTTTTTTTTTTAAAAAAGTAAAGCATAAATTTAGACAAAAATATTTGGAGGAGTATTTTGGTCCTTGATTTTTTTGTAAAATCAGGAGGGCAACTCAACATTTTTAGGGGTTTGAATAGCCCCAGCCTTGTGTGAATAATCAAGTTGTTCTCTGAAAACAAAACAAAATGCTAACAGTCAGCATAAATGAATGCTACGCAAAGCTTCTACCCTTCAGCTGGGTTGCTCTAATAAGACAGTAACAGCGGAGATGTTCCTATCCTAAACTTTAAATAGATGTTTCATCCATTAGAGGACAGAACTACTCATCACACACTATGATGCAATCATATGATATGACTTTGGATTTGATATGCGTGGGCCTTGATCATGGACATATTCCTGTATTTCAAAAAAAAAAAAAAATTATCGTCTGTCTAATTTTCGCTGTGGATATTGAGCATGCCTTAAGTTTGATTTCTATTCAGGACTCTTGATATTAAACTTAGAAATTAGGAGTAAATCACTTTGCTTTGTTGTATACTCATCAACTGCTATATTTTTTACTTAAATATAGCAAAGACGTAAAGCGTAAATATGATTGGTTTCATTTTAATTAATTTGAGCCAGTGCCTAATATGAAGCCGAAAGGTAATTATGTAGACAGACTTTTATACTCTTGTTTAGTTTGTGTGTATGCATGTATTATGCTAATAATAATAATAATAATAATAATAATAATAATAATAATAATAATTGTGGGGACAATGAGGAACAATGCTCTCCACCACTCATTAGAACAGTGAGCCAAGGTACTAGAGAAATACTTTAGTTACATGGCAAGCTACCTATCACCAGAACACCATTAAAATCATCATTAATAATATTATTTGGATTGAACACATGTTATTAACCTAGCCTTTCTGTTTAATTTAATGCTAGCTCATCTCTTAATTGTCAATCACCAACTTATAAAAGATTATACAAGCAAGAATCATGCCTCCAATGCATGTTCTCTGGCACCAGACACGTCTATACACGGAGAAAAACAAAAAACTAATGACACCTCAGAGACTATGCTTTTGTGTTAATTAAAGGGAACAAACCTTTTAATCCTTATCCTAACATCAACGAGTGTGTATCTCTGTAAATTATATTGATTTAGTCCTCAAGTTCATTGTTAATTATCTTACACATTAGCATTGATCTTATAGTTATATATACTTTTTTTAATTCTTATGACAGTGTTCTTTATGATTAGTTTGGATTCCCTAGGGTTCCCTACAAGGAAACACATGGCTAAGGACAGCTCGGCTATTACCCTCTTTACTGCCTAGTATTTTTACCTACCATGTATTCTGTATTTGAATTTTGTTGTCTTGTCTTTTCGCAACAAATATTGTGTAAATTATAAGCAACAAATCAAATAAATAAATTTTCAGAAAAAAAAATGCACGGTTCCAATTGCTTGAACCTAGAGTGTCATAGTCCAATTCACGGTACGGTCATGATATCTACGAATGTAACACATGTTTTAATATCACGAATAGGCTTGTTTTAAAAGTATTTATAAGAATAGGCCTGTTTTGACCACGTCCGCGAATTGGCTGGAGGAGACTTTTGAAAAGTCGCACAAAGTCGATTTTTCAAAAATCGCCTGAACAATAATTAGGTAAAACTATGGGCCTGAATATTAATTATTGTTCAGACGACTTTTGAAAAATCGTCTTTGGGCGACTTTTCAAAAGTCGCCTTCAACCAATTCATGTGGTTGATCTCAATTGTTTGGGATTAAACGATGATGACTTTTGGGTAACAAATGCTGAAACTTAAATAACGGTTTATGTGGTTATAACTTGGGACTTAGGTTGCAGCAAATAGTAGTACAACAAGTCTTAGATAGTATATAACATACTACACATGTCCAGTGATTCAAATCATGCTACGTACAATTCGAACATGCGACCCCTTTCCAAAGTAATGGTACACTGATAAATTACGTATGTTTCATGTGATTTAACCAAATCACAACTATTAGCAGTGTACCATTACTAAAGCATCTCTACACTAAGGGGTAATGTGTATATGTGACTTTTCATAGGTCTACTACATGATGATGATAGGTTGTGTGCTTAGTGTATGAAAACTTGAAAACAAAGGATATATGAGTTGGGTGAGCAATAGGGGGGGACCTATGGGCAAGTAGGAATGAGCTGTAAATTGAAGTGCAACGAAGGCTCAACAGAATAATCCAGGTTGTTTTGATGAGAAGGAAAAGAAAAAAGATGGGAAAGTAGGAGAGAATTAGGATTAGGGTATGGGGGGTGGTAGCATGAGTAGGTAATTTGGTGTTTTAAGTTATATATACATCATGTGAGTCCATGTGCACTTTGAGTTTCATTAGAACATGCACATATTATTTGTTTTCTTGCCCTAATTTCCCTCATCATTTCAAGGCCCAATGCCAATAATACTTCTATATATACACTTGCCACCTTGTCCAGACTCTTTAACCATTTCCTTACCCATTACATTCTTCTTCTTCTTCTTCAGAATGGTTAGTAGTATACAGCCTTTGGAGCAACACACTTGTGGGTCTCAAAGGCTTTTTACAAGGAGGAGGATACAGAAAAGGAGACAGGATGTTCTAGAAGGTTCTGGAAGGCCGAGGAGCAGGCTCGAGAGGAGGCTAAGGGAACTAAGGAGGCTGGTGCCTTCGAGAGAAGCTGTAGGGATCGACGGGCTTTTAATGGAAACGGTGGAGTACATAGCCTGCTTGAGAATGCAAGTTGAAGTGATGAACCTTTTGTTGCAAAAATTGCAAGGAAATTCTGATATGTGATATGATCTGCCTTGGTTGGTAATTTGGTAGAGATTATTTAGCATGAACTTAGCTCTGTATTTAAGATGTCTACATGAAATGTATGTGTTTAATATTGCATTTATTCATATTATTTTTATTTATTTATTTTGCTTTTATTGGGTTGTTTGTTTGTTTCTCTTGGGTCTAATAGTTATCACTTTTTGATTTTTTTTTTTTTTTTTTTTTGTATGTAAATTTATATTGACTTTTTTCTTTCTTACAAATTCACAGTTAGGCTGCCAAATGAATTCTGTGTATGATGATCTAAACTCTGCAGTTCCACGAATCAATATGTTTTTAGTAGTTTGTGCTAATTTATTTTAGTAGCTATTATGAGTTGAAGTTCATTTGGCTAGACCCTAGTAATGTTTCGTACAATTGAAACTGTATATAAATTCATAAATGCACCGAATATCTGTAGTAGAAACTAGGGCTGTTACGGTAACGGTAAATTTACCATTACCATACCATTACCAGCCAATCGGTTACCATTTTGAAGTGAAATCGGTATACCAGTTTAATCGGTATGGTAACGGTAAATTTACCATTTTTTACGGTAAATCATCTGTAACATTTCTTCAATACCAGCGGTAACGGTAATTTTACCAGTCAATTTATAATACATGTATATTCAGTAACATGCTTTATTATAGGCATTTAGAACCAAGCAAATGATTAAATTTAGTTTATTAACCAGGTGAAATAATGTTAAATACACTTCAGTTCTTTCTTATTTATGTCTTTTATTAAGTAACACTATAAATTGTATAATGAAGCACCGTTATGGTGTGAATACGTGTTATATTACTAACCTTTTTTAGACAAACGGTAATTTACCATTACCAGTGTAATGGTTACCAGATTATCGGTATACCAGTCTTCGGTATACCAGCCTATCGGTAACGGTAACGGTATAAGCAATTTTCGCTTATCAGTAAAAATGGTACGGTAATGGTATTTGTGAAATGGTAACGGTAACCATTACCATAACAGCCCTAGTAGAAACCAAGAAATCTTGACTTCAAAGAAATACCGATGAGAAATTTCAAAATATCTATTACTGGGCTACAAAGACTGGCATGGTATTTGGGAACATGAAATTCAAGGACAAAATTTCTCAGCATTTTAGCCTTAAGGACTGATCTTCAGTATTTTAGCGTGAAGGACAACTTTCTCCAGGTATTAGTTTTTACAGTTTTTAGGTATCAGTTTGCAGTTATCGGTAGCAGTTTTTAGGTACCAGTTTTTCAGTTTTAAAAGAATGTTTGTCCTTATGAATAATTTTGAAAGAATGTTTGTCCTTATAATTTTTTTTTAAAAGAATGTTTGTTGTGGTTAAAATATTAAGGTCGTGTTTTTATAAATTTTTGTTCTTTTAAATTAATTTCCCTGTAGGAATGGGTACAAATAGGAAAAGTTTTTGTGAATTCATGAACGTATATTTGTATATAAAGCTTAGGTTTTATGGACCATCATATTTATTTATTGTTCCCAAGAGAAATAGGAATGGTCCTTTATTTTACAGAGCACGTGTTAACACGTAGGCAAAACAAAGAACCATCAATTACTACAACTCACACGCTACAACTCGCATAAAATAAGATAATGACGTTCTTATTACATAAAACACAACTCAACTCAAAAGAGGACAAACATAATCTAGAAAGAGTTCAAGTAGAACCATAATAGATTGAGGGCTTCGTCTACGTATAAGACATGAAAGTGGTAGTGGTGGAGGAGGAAATGGAGTGAAATCCCAGAACTTGAGAGGAAAGAATGAAAATCGAGATAAATGTTGTAACATCCCGAATTTTGGAGTGGTCCAAGTATGAAGTGCTTAGATGTTTGTTTAGATGCTTAGATGAGATGGTAAACCTTGACTAGACAAGCCTATGTGTATGGTTACGCGATAAGCCTCATCTAGTATAATAACCCGTCCTTCGTAATATCTTGAAATCAGCATCAAATGAAAACGTCTGACTTTCGAATACCACAAAAGACAGATTGTCGGGAAAGAAAAATTTAAAACAACAATATACAAAAACATATCGATAGAATCTCACAATGGAATGATAAAATATAATATATTGAATATACATAGACAGAAAATGATTACAATATAGAGAGTCGGAATGGAATATCTAATACATCAAGTCTCATATATAAATAACGTTCGTCATGTACTACCACTACAATATCAAGTATATACGAAGTATCAACCTCGTCTTCGTAGAATGCTCCAGCTGTCATGAAAGTGTATCTCCAAAAGCACCGACTCCCAGACTACTCAATCTAGTACTCGAGATTTGTCATGATATAAACAAACAAAAGCGAGTCAGACAAACAAAATAATGTACCTTTATAGCTTTATGCTTTATTTGTATATAGTTTAAAAAAATATACATATTGATATATATTTATCAGTTACTTCCGCTAATGCAGTCTCTTATGTATTGTTTATTCAGTTCTGTTTATGTATATTCAGTATATTATATGTTATCATATCGATGTGAGTTAAATGTACATGCCTTGGTTATATTGTTTAGTTTCTTTCATTTTACCTCGACAGACTACCTTTTGCGCTATTTTTGAGTCAGACGTATTTCTAGAAGTTGATTCAGTATACTACGATGGGTGAGTTATTACACCTAGCTCCTGACGGGGATTTGGTGGACACCTACATGTATTTTTACAATAGAGGTTGAAACGAGGATACATGCCACAAAGTCAAGAGGGGCAAGGGGCTCCATGTAGATGCCACCCTTGGTATAACAGAAATGGATGTAGAGCTCCTTATAGTCACCCTTAGCCAACGATTATCATGAACATTTCCACGATTGATGACATAGTTAAGACGTAGCAATTGAAGAGTTTGCTCATAGAAGCGCCTGATGCAAGGATGAAAGATAAAAGACGATTTAAAGTATGATGTAGATAAATGAAAGAGATTCACATTCAGATGATGAGAATATGAGTCCAGGTACCGTGAATATACTTAATGCTTGAACTCCAACGGATTTCAAGACGCCAATAATGGAGCCAAACAATGGCATGATATATATCGGGGTGAATCGACATGTATACTAGAAGGGTTAGTTGACCCCCCGATGTTTACAAAATTTGTTACAAGGCAAAGATCAGTTCTTAGAAACCAACTCCCCTCAAGTTTACTTGTTCTTTTACACTAGTAGATTTCTATATATAGGACCCATATTGTTTTATTTGTAAAGAAAGATTATAACCATTTAAAAGCATATAACCAATTTTGTCATTTGCATTTCTTTGTCTTGAAAATGTACAACCAAATTTTGAATTCTAAAAAGCAGCAGCTTTTCAGCTTCTGCTTTTTTAACAAGCTTTATTTGTTTATGCATGTTCTAATTAGTGTTGCGTTTAATTTTCTTCGATGAAGCAAAACTTTATGGGTGTATGCCATATCAAAGACAAGTTATTTATCGATTTGTTCACAAACTCATTATGTTGGCTTTGACTCTGTTATAGCTAGCTGTAACGACCCACTTGTCTCTGATTCAAATCCTTCTGGGTGAAAATATGCCTCAAAGACTGATGATCCATAAAAAGCTCAAACTTAGTTCCTAAAGATGATGCCTCCAAAGCTTCAGAGCAAAAACCACAGCAAGCAATTCCAAATCATGAGCAGCATAATTGGCTTCGTGGGTCTTCAACCGACGACTGGCATAAGCAATGACCTTCCCATCCTGCATCAGAACAGCTCCCAAACCTTCACGACTAGCATCGGTGTATACCGTTAATCCCTCATTTCCATTTGGAACGGTAAGAACTGGTGTGGAAGTAAGCTTGCGCTTTAACTAATTGAATGCAGCCTTACACTTATCATTCCATATAAACTTGGCATTCTTTCGAGTCAAAGCAGTGATAGGTGCAACAATCCGAGCAAAATTCTCAATGAATCTCCGATATTAACCGGCAAGGCCCAGAAAGCTACGGATATCAGATGGAGTTCTAGGAGTTTCCCAATCCTGAAATAGAATAGGGAAAAATAAGAACTACAAGAAAGATAGAATAATTAGGTTACAAAAGAAAGATGAGAAGGGTAGACTTACATTGATCGCAGCGATCTTGACTGGATCAACAGAAACTCCATTACTAGAAACAATATGTCCAAGAAATCGGACTTTATCTTTCTAGAAATGGCATTTGGAAAATTTTGCTTTCAATTGGTGACTTCTAAGAGTCTCCAGAACAGAATTCAAGTGGACTTTACGCTCCTCCTCAGAATTAGAGAAGACAAGAATATCATCAACGAAGACCAAAACAAACTTGTTAAGAACATCACGAAAAACACGATTCATCAAATCAACAAAGAAACCAGGAGCATTAGTCAAACCAAAAGACATAACTAACCATTCATAAAAACCATTCTCAGTACGGAAAGCAGTCTTGGGAATGCTTTCCTCAGCAACTCTGAGCTAGTGGCAACCTGTGGCAAGATCAAGCTGAGAGAAAACAACAGCACCATAAAGCTGATCGAACATGTCATTGATACGAGGCATAGGATATCTGTTTTTCATAGTGAGCTTGTTCAGCTCCCTATAATCAACACACATCCTCAAAGAACCATCGGACTTAGTGATGAAAACCACTGCTGCTTCCCATTCGGAATGACTAGGTCTGATCAGACCCTTGGAGAACAAGTCCTCAATTTGCTTCCTCAACTCAACCTTCTCACGGGGTGCCATTCTTCTGGGGGGAAGAACTACAGGTCGAGCTCCAGGAATAAGATTAATGCGGAAATCAATTTCCCGCTTAGGAGGTAAAGAAGAAACTTCACCAAATACATCGGGATAGAGCTTAACCACAGGGGTTGAATCAAGATCACTAGGAGAAGAATCCAGAGAAAAAATAAAACTGCCTGCAAAATCTTGAGGCATACTGCACTGAATCACCAAAGAATTACCCCGATCATCAACAAGAGAAATAGTTCGGGTTTTACAAGAGATAACGACTTCATGCCTCTTTAGCCAATCATCTTCAAGTAACAAATCAAAAGCATCGAAACCCAGAACATAGAAATCACCAGAAAATTTATGGCCAGAATAGAAGAGTTTCACTTGATTACAGATCCTACTAAGGTTCGCAGGACCCCCAATAGGATTAGTAACACACAAAGGTACAACAACAAACATAGGTGAAAGGAGATGCTCAAACTTATCACAAAGGTCCACAGAAATAAAACTATGCGAAGCTCCAGTATCAAATAAAACACGAACAGGAAAATTAAACAGAGAAAAGGTGCCCTGAAGAGTACCTTGGGTATCACTAGGAGCAGATGGAGCCAGAGTGGAAGAAGTCATGGAAAAGACTCCAGATGTCTTGCCCTTCTGATACAAAGGACAATCCTTCTTGAAATGACCAAGCTGCAGACAGACATGACAGAGGTTGCTCCTGGTATCCTGAGGTGGAGGAACAGCAACACCAACTGAAGTAGGGCAACTATTGGCATAATGTCCACTCTAATCACACTTGAAGCAGGTGATGGAAGATAGGTCGATAGGATGCTTCCAAGGAGTAGATCCTAAACCAGGATTCTTGAGCCAATTCTGCTTCTGCAGATGAAAATTAGGCTTCCTCTTCTTAGAGTTGCCAGAACCAGGCTGAGATGGAGAAGCACGAGGAACAAAAGCTTCCATAGAAGTGGGATTCTCATATCTAATGGCCATGTCCATTAACTCCATGAAGGTACCATGAACATGAGAAATGAGATGATCATAAAACTCTGAGCGAGCTCCAGCTATAAATTATCATTCTTCTTAAGAGAGGTGTCAATCAAGCCAGGACAAAACTTGGAAAGTTCATTGAACTTTCGCTCATACTCAGAAAATGACATGCTCCCTTGCTTAAGATCCATAAACTCCCTGTATAGCTGGGACTTTCCGGCTTCGGGCATCCACTTTGCCACAAAAGCCTCCCCAGAAAAGAGATAGATAAGCTTAAGATAGATTTCAAAGAGAAAAGCTGAACAGAACACAAGACTAACACAAGAAGATACCTAAACTGATCCCAAGAAATATCTACCTCCACAGTCTGAGCTGTGACAGACTCCCACCAATCCTGAGCTGCCTCCTGAAGCTGCCAAGCTTCTAACTGACGCTTCTGAGCATTAGTAATCTCCGAACCAGTAAAAGTCCTCTCAAGACTCCTCAATCACTGCTGAGCCTCTACGATGCTCTTAGATCCAGTAAACTTGGTGCCACCAAGATGAGTGAATTCTTTGCAAAGAGTAGTGAACCTGATGGGTGCAACAGGCTCGAGAATTGGGGCAATACCACGACCCCTACCTCTGGCATTCCTACGATTCATCCTGGAAAATCAAGAATGAATTTTAGGACAAAGGTAAAACAGAAAGACACAGATAAGATTCAACTAGAATGGAAATCCTAATCAACGAATTCAAATAAATAAGGTGGATTTGAAAGGAATGAAGTTAAGAAATGAGATTTTAAAACAAGAAAATTTTATATCCAAAATAATCCTTTAAAAATCCTTTAAAATCATTTGGAAAACATTTTATATTTAAAAATACGTTCTCTCATAAAGAAATGATTCTAAGATTGATTTCACCCATTCTAGGGCATTTCTACCCTATCTCTAATGAGTTTTTGCTCCATAGGCTAAGGTTTGCCTAAAACCTGGCTCTGATACCAAATGTAACGACCCACTATTTTGGACCATTCAAATCGATAATAAAACAACATATGTCAGACTTGAATAATACAAAACAATAGATTGTAAATAAATTTGAAGCAAATAAAATCAAATCACAGAATCACAAACATAGAATATCAGAATTAATTACAGCGGAAATAAAAATACATAGTGGTTCATGAAGCCACTACAATACATAGTCTCAAAACAGATACAAAATACAATAGTTTGAAAACAGATACAACAGAAGTCTGAATACATAAGTCCACAGATACATAAGCAAAGCTAAATAGGAAATAACTGAAATGTAAATAGACAACTAGATAGACAGACAAACTCCAGAAATCTCTAGCTCCAGAAGGTGAATCCAAAGCTGTAATACTCAGGCTGACCCGAGCGTGAAGCAAAACACAAAACACTCGAGTCAGGACATACATACTTATAAAAATGTAAATCAAATCAAGTGAACTGTAATAGAAATGCATCAATAACTTAAAGGATGCTTGGGATCGCCCATCCTTTAAGGATTCGTTAAACTATCTACTATGTAGTAAGATACACTATTATAATAATGTCTAAACTAAAGTAAACTATTTACAAATTGCGTTAAGGCGTTACCCATTTTCCCCTTAACACATTTTATAGTGCCAATAGTCTATACAGTACCGTAATACCCCATAAACTGGAGCTACTAGAGGATACTCCATAGGTACGACACAAATCAAACTCGTATTAAAGCACGCTAGGGTAGGTTACACGGCACAACTAGGCAATGCCAGGGTAGATATACCAATTACACTTCCGGGCCGGTGGTAACGCAAAGACGTAGAAATCGCCCACCTCGAGCCACACTCCCGAATCAAGGGGTGCACCCAATCAATCACAAAGTAATAGAATGATATACGATGGAATGTGTCCGATCAGAGGAGCTACCTCATTAGTCCGTCAATTACTCCTGTTTTAGCCACCTTATGCTAACTCACGGGAGTTAGGTCCATGTTTATACCTCAAAAAAATCGTCGCCACCATCCTACTTCATTCTGGAATCTCCACCACGTACACAGTTGTTAAAGTGATTTTCGGTATCGACAGAGAGTATGTCCATATCCGATCCCGGTCTCTTTAACAACCAATCGTTATTATAACCCGTGGTTATAAATTTCAAAATGGTTTATATTTCAAATCAAAACATATTCATTAAAACCATTTAAATATGAAGTCATTATACTTTCAAATCAAATATTCAATTTCCAAAATTGTAGCAATTTCTAAGTTCATTCATTAAATTATAACATTTCCAAAACATAGTATTTTCAGCATTCGCAACACTTAGAAAATGTGATAGTATATGTATTAGCATTCGAAAGTATTGCCTTATTCAAAACAGTAGCACTCAGAAAATGCTGCTGTACATATAGTGGTAATTTGAAAAAAAAACAATGCATTTCAGAAACAGTAGCACTTATGAAACGTTAGTGTAGATACAGTATTAATTTGAAAACCAATACCTTTCAGAAACAGTAGCACTTACAGAACGTTACTGTAAGTATAGTGGTAATTTGGAAAAAACAATACATTTCGGAAACATTAGCACTTACAGAACGTTACTGTAAGTATAGTGGTAAATTGGAAAACACTACATTAAAACCACCGCATTTCTGAAACGCTACAATTACTGTTATAAGTTTATTATAATAATTTAAAACAATATATTTCCAACTTTTCTCATTTTAACTTATAAAACTTATTCCACTTTTCAAAATTATTTATTTGGATATTACTCAACTTATAATTTTAATAAAATAACATTTTATTAATAAATATCCAATTAATTTATAATTCATTTATTAAGTCAAAATTCATTATAAATTGCTTAACTTTTACTTCAACAAATAACTTAATATTTTATTCTTTAAAATATCCATTTCATAACTAAAAATATTTAATTACTAAGTTAAGCTTAAAATTCCATTTTTAATCAATTTTTTAATTATTAAGTTAGATCAAATTTAATTTTCAATTTAAACCATTTATCAACTTATAAAATTTTAACTTATAGAAAATCACTATTTAAATCATTTAATTTCAATTTAAGTTAAAATTTCATATTTTTACATAAAAAAATACTTGATCATTTTTAGAAAAATCATTTTAAATTAACCACGGGTCTGTATAATATTTTCTAACCTAGGTCAAGTGAATACGGATAATATATCATTTTAATCCGTAATGAATTAAAATCTTGGGTTTTATCATTTCAAACCCGCAATCCCAAGTCAAATAAAATAAAAATCGCTCGAGCCTATCATTTCAGCTCATAACGACCTTTCCTTATCCTAAAGTCCGTTCGGGTATGTATCATTTCAACCCATAGTGATTCTATACTAACAGGGAACTTGTAGTGTGAGAAACAGAAAATAAATAAACAGTAAAACATATCATATGATGTCAGGTGATGCAACAGGTATATAATAAGGTAATATCATCATATAATGTCAGATAACAGGCGGATGTGAGCATATAACATAGCATATCAACTACTACAATTCAAGTGACATTGTTTCACATTTATATAAGTAAGATTTTGTCGAGAGTGATAAACTCACCTCTAAAGCTAGAGATCAAATTCAAAAAACAAATACAAACTCCGCAAAGCACGAAAAGGCACGACTAGATTCGAGGAGAAGTAGCACCTAAATCCAAATCTTGTAAACAAATAAAAATATAACCATACATAAATATATAATTCAACACATAAAAATACATCAAAACAATACCCAAATATAAATCAAAATGAGTAAAAATGGGTTTAACCAAACAAGTGGGCTCGGCGACTTTGCAAATAGGCTCAACCATCATCACATAAGGCTCGGCCATACATAGTTTGAGGCATCTAGGCTTGGCCATGGTCCCAATAGTGCACGGCTATGGACTGAAATGAAGGGTATGTGAAGGGATTGGCAAGTTAAAAGTCAAGTGACGGCAAAAGGTCAAGGGGATGCAACTTTGGCTTCGGTCATGGTGCAAAGTGGCTCGGCCTAGGTTCATAGTTTGGATCAAGTCTGGTCACGGCCTGGAGTGTATTCTGGTCATGGCAAAGAAAAGCAAGGAGGTGGTGGAAATGATGGTGGCCGAAGCTAAAAGGAAGGGGATGATGGTATGGTGGTCTCGGCTAGGGTTTCCACAAGCTTTGGTGATGGGGTTTTGGATCAGGAAGGTCACGGCCTGGGTGGGTGTGTTGATGAGGAGATGGAGGCCGATCATAGTGATGATGAAGTGGTGAGATGGTCGGTAATAGGGATGGATGGTGATGGTTATGGCCGAACTTGTAAAGGAGAACCAAACAAAAGAGAAAAGGAAAAGGAAAAAGGAAGACATGAAACTTACAGGAATTGTTTATGTTAGGAAATGAAAATGAGAAAAGAGAAGATGAGAAACTTTGTTTTGTACGTGAGATGGAAAGTGGAAATGAATGGCTAGGGTATGGAAATAGTTTTGAACGGCTAAGGCAAAGGAAAGGCCTCTCTTCACATTGAAGAAAAAGAAACTTGTGTCTTTTGAATTTCTAAGCCCACTGGCCAAGCCCACTTGCAAACAAGTTCAACACAAATAAAATTTCAAAGCCCAAACAAATAAAAGATGGAAAATAAAGTAGAAAGATGAACAATGAAAATACAGAGAAATTTTTTGTGTAAAACGCTGAAATTTTTATCAATTTTAAAAAGTTTAAAACAGAATTTGACGAAACGGAAAACAGGACGAATATTAGAAACAAATACTGCTTCAAAGAAAAAGATTGGAAATTTAAAATTCAAATTTACAAATTCAACTGAAAGTCAAAGTTTGACCAAAGTTGACCAAAATATAAAATTTCCAGAAAATCATTATTTTATTATATTTGGAAAATAAATTATCAATAAATCCCAAAATTTCATTATAAAATTCCAAAATTTCAAATCTAAATGATTTAAAATCAATGTTTTCAAATAAATTAATTTAAAAATATTTGTTAAAATTTATGGGTTGTTACACTAGCTACCATTGAAAGAAGGCTGTTTGCTATGAAAATTGTAAAGAATAACTACAAATAAAACTGATATTAAGTTATTTTGTATATCAAAATAACAATTTGATCATTATGATTTTTCATCTTTAGTTTATGACCCCTCTCATAAAACACCCTGGCTTCGCCCCTGGATCCTATGGTGCATTTGGTAAGAGATATCCAACTTATTTGATTTAAATGAGTAGGTGTAATGCAAGTGATTCCAAATATTCTTGATAGATTTGGCAAAATTATTGTTCTGTAGACTAGAGAGATGATCGATTAGTTCCTGGGTAAAGTTGTTCAAGAGATTTAAAATTCAATCAGAGTACATGTGCAACAACCTAAGCATGCGATACTCTCGTTGATATCAAATAGCGGGATGATGGTTGCATAATAGCGGCAGATGTCATTGAGATACGAGTCCATATTTGTTCATGTGTGTTCTGTTATAGGAGTATAGAAATGATCCATCTTTGATGACGTTCTAAGAAAGAATTAAGGCCATCGATCTAAAGGACTTTTTACAAGGTTGATAAATACATCTGTTTAGTGGAAGCTAAGAAGAAACAAGATAGAGTTTTACAAATTATCAAAGAAGAATCCTTAAGGAAGAGTAAAACCAAAACACAAGAAAATGAGAGTGATGATAAAGGGAAGCAAAAGGTTGGCGAATAAGGCAAACCTAAAAAAAGGGATAACTAGAAGTGCTTCAAGCCTGTAGGTGCACGTTATACGAGCTGCGCTGACTTACAAAATTCAGTAGGAAGCGTATTCTTCACTACCCAAGAAAGATTAGCATTTTATAAACTACCACCAAGTTAGAAAAAAAAGACAAAGAATGATATGTAATCAGGAATTGTTTTCTCAATTCCATTAGCCGCATGACCATGATACAAATGAGTAACAATATTTAAGAGATATTTCTAATATTACATTCAAAAGAATAAACTTCAAGAGTTTGTTAATAAGCTAAAGAAAAATAATCAGAGGGTATGCCATCCCAACAATAACAATATACTAATGCAAACATCATCAAAATGAGTTTTGCAAGAACACCTCAAATCAGTTCCACGTCATAAAACATTTTGGAGGTCCACATGAGGTGGACAAGGCAAATCAAGTTGCATAATGCTTAAGGCATGAAAATTTAAAGTGGAAATTAGCCACAAGGGCCTCTTTAGCAAGTGGAATTAGTTTCTAGGACACACAACTGAAATAATAACTTTCAAGGACAAAACGCAAAATAATTAGTTTCTAGGGCCTAAAAACCTATGAAATTATGTCCTTGAAAGTAATTGGACTGCTGACTTTGTCCTTGAAAGTAATTATTCTGCTGACTTTGGCCTTGAAAGTAATTTCTTTGAATGTGTGTCCTAGAAACTAATTGGACTACAAAGTTTGTCCTTCTGGTGAAATGCCCCAAATTTAAATTGGTAACTTGGTTAAGGACGGTTTATCAATAGCTGTGTATAAACGTCCTCGACTCGAGAAGGAGGATGTTCGCTTCAATAGAAGAGATCTTGAGACCATCGATTATCCTTACACATATGCATTGGTTACCACAATTATGATAGGAATAACTCGGGTATAAAGGATATATGCCTATAATGGTAGTTCGATTAACATCCTATCCAAAATTACATCTAATCAATTTAGACTACCTGAAGAAGATTTATTTACATGTACTTCACCCATTCAGGTTTACAAATGATGGCACACTGCCATTAGCTATCACCAACTACCACTAACAGTCGAATAACACCAAGAAGCAATGAGAAATATCCAATTTGTAATGATGTATGGTCCTTCATTCGATAGTGCATTTATTGGGAGACCTTCCCTCTCAACGTTATGGGAAACAACTATAATTTGGTGCTTAACAATGAAGTTCACTGCCGATAAGAAGGTTGATATTGTATGAGAAGAACAAGGAACTTCAAACGAATGTTACGTAACACCATTAAATGACACTTGTGCACACATCAAAAAGAAAGGGGCAGAAGTTAACTACTACAACAAAACCTTGAATGCTTTACAGCTACAGTTGAGGCCTTTGCTCAGATATGTTAGTTCTTTACCTAATATTAGTTATAGAAGCAAAAGCAGTAAAGCACTATATTTTTATTTCTAAATTTAAATGTTAAGCTTAATTATTTTAAACTTATATAGATTTTAAAAATTATTTTAAAGTATAAAGGGTATTTTAAAAATAGAGAACTTTAATTTATTTCAAGTTAATACAAGTGGGAAAGAGGTTTTTATTTAAATTCTTTTGAAAAGAATTTTGAGGAGTTCTATGACTAGAAAAGTTCTGTAAAATGAATTTGGAAATATTTTGAAACTAGTGTAACTCAAATTTGAATTATTTTCAAATTGAAAATAATAGGCATTTGAAAATAATAGTCTTTAAATTAAATTTGGATTTAAAATCCTATATGATATATATATATACGATATGAATATTTAATTTGGATTTTGTAATAGAAAAGCTTTTATGGTGCGAAGTTGATTTATTTAAAAATAATTTGATTGAATTTAAATCATAAGAGATGAATGAATTAATTATGTAAGCTTGTCTATAAAAGGAATTTTAGAGAATTATTCAAAATGATATTGAAAGTATTTTATAAATGAATTTGAAATTCATTTATTTATAAATACAAGTATATAATTTTGATTTAAATACCAAACCGTGTTCAATAATACTTGGTTGAATTTAAAATGGCTATTGCATGATTTAAAGGAAGATAATTCAGGTGTGTGTAGGTACGTATATATGTTATGGAAATTTACCTATTTAGGGATTTTTTTGGAAATTTACTTATTTCACCCACTGTTGATCGAGTCGGTTCCAATAATGATATTAGAGACCAAATGGTCTATGTGGTCTAATTAGTCAATATTTGGGGTCAACTAATTAAACTTATCTATCTGATCGGTGTCTAGAATAGTAGTTTCTGGGCTTAGGGTTGAATATAAGTATTCTTCCTTCCTTGGCTACTAGCCTGGCCTAATGGATGGAGTAAGTACAAATTGTTAGCTCATTTTAAGACTCAAAGTTATTTTGGCCTTGGGCTAATTTTTAAATTAAGATTTGAAAACTTAAAATATATTTAAATTTAAAGGTTAAGGTTAAAATATAAAAGGAAATTTTATAAATGTTATTAAATAAATTTAAAATATTTCAAAATTGTTTTGAAAATAAATTTAATAACTTTTAAAAACTTTATACTTAGTTAATACGATTAACTAAATAATTAATTAATTAAAAGCTAATTAATTATAATACATATATGTGTGTGTATCTATGTTTGTATGTTGAGACATACACGCACATTACTATAAAAGCTATAATATTTATCTTAAAATTATCTAAGAAGAATCATATAAAATTTTCAAAATTAATAAAATCATTTAATTAAATTAGTTAGTTAAATATTAGATAAATAATTAATAAAATGTTAATATATATATATATATATATATGTTGATATATAAAACCATAAAAGTTATAGTTAATTATTCATCTTAAAAGGTTTAGGATGAATTAATTTTTTTTCTAAAATTTTAAACAAAATTTAAATTAATAATTCATTAAATTTTAGAATTGAAATTAATTAAATAATAAGATTACAATTAATTAAATATGATTTAACTAATAATATACATATGAATATTATATAAGTTAATTAAATTATAGTAGTTATAAATAAATTAAACTTATATATGTATAGACATAGTATAAAATGGAACTATAGGAAGTCCAAAAGGATTTTTGGAATAAATACAAACATATGGTATGTATACTGTGATTTCATATGTATCCTACACTTGTATAGTGAAGGTATATATTAAGAAATACATTATTCCTTCAATCGATATTACTTAAAATATATTAAAGATTATGAACCTTTAATA
Source organism: Allium fistulosum (assembly GCA_030737815.1). Taxonomy (NCBI): domain Eukaryota; kingdom Viridiplantae; phylum Streptophyta; class Magnoliopsida; order Asparagales; family Amaryllidaceae; genus Allium; species Allium fistulosum. The sequence goes on from CM060908.1 coordinate 471,131,164, forward strand.
TAGTTGCCCTCTATCATTTATATATTGATACATTACTTGCATATGCACTTGTTGTTGAGCGAACTCAATCTAGATCTGTTATGTGTAGTACTACTAATATATTTCCTAGACAAGGTAAGATACGTGCATGTATTTGTTGAGAAAACTAAAGGTATATGATTATACTTAGGCCGTCAAGAAACGATATGTAAGAGAGAATTATCTCTCTTGATTTATTGAGCAAACTTAAGGTTAAGGTCGACATTAGGGCAAAGACCATGGTTAGAAGTTGTATATGATACAACCGATAAAATATTATCCATCGCTTGTAAGCTTATGGTTTGTTTAGCAAACTCAAGGTCAGAATCTCAAGGCAAGCGAGCCCTAAATGGATCTTTTACAGCAGTATGAAAGATGTTGGAATTATCTAAAAGAATATACACAGATACCATATTAAAGTGTTTAATATGGGGCATCTGAGAAGGATTCCTTGTGATGTCTTATATGCTTTGTTGTCCGTTTAAATTTGATTTGTTGTCTTGGATATAATATACATATCAAAATTTTATATGTACATATTATTACCTCTCAGTAATTTAGAATTTTTAATACAATTTAAACAACTAGTTGAATGATATGATCTGTTTTAAATTGATAAATTAAACCAAAATTTATATATGTACAAAACTATGTTTTATGGTTTGAATTTATGTCCTAATACTACATATAATAATATTCTAAATATATTATTCAATTTAGTGATTTAATGTTTCTGGTTGGATTTTAATCAATCCTATAATATAAAGATTTTTGATATCTTATTTAATTTTATGTATGAAATTTTGGTTTGTAATATTTTGATTGTTTAAATAAAAAATAATTTTATAATTGGGTTGAAATTATATATATATATATATATGTATATGTACACATATTTATGTGTATATATTCGCAAATACATCTTAAAGGTTTAATATATTTTAGATGTTTGTTTTGAATCAATTAGAAATTATTTTTGCTTAATCTTTATATATAGATGTATATACATATATTTATATTTACATTTATATTATTAAGGCATGTATTTTAAAAATAATTTTATCCGTAAAATTATTTTTCATTGAATAATTTGAAGTTAGGGCAATAATATGTACATATAAATAACAAATATATACATGGTAGATATAAATCTCAATATCTACATATGTATATACTGAGAGGAATGCGGATTATGGATCTTAAGGCTAGGAATAACACTAGAGGGGGGGGGTGAATAGTGTTTTTAAGAAATTACTAAATCTTTTTGAGTTTATGTTAATTTGAACACAAATGTATGCAAGATTCAGACACAGATATAATCACAGAAACAAACACAGATGCAGAAATAAAGTAAATGCAGTAAAGGAAAGAACACACCGGATTTTATACTGGTTCGGGGTTACCCTACATCCAGTCCCGCACAACTAAGTACGGATTTCCTTTCAAAAGCAATTCAACAATTACAACCCTCGGTTTCAAGGCTACGACGTACACCCTCCAGAATCACAATCCTCTGGGTAGAGATACTTGATTTACGGGCGACTAGTTCACCTAATTGATTTCCAGGGCTACAATCACACCTTTTCTCGCTTGATTGATTTCCAAGGCTACAATCACACCTTTTCTCGCTAGATAGATTACAAAGAAGCCTATAACTCTGAATAGCACTTAGATCTTGTTGAGATAGTGATAGAGAATCAAACCAGAGATCATCTAGTTAGATTCAATGTTGATTTCGGCAGAGTGATGATAGGATTTTGATTAAGAAAATGTGGAAGAAGAAGAGAAGTGAAAAACCAGAAAAACTGATTAAAAATTCGTTGAAACTAACCTATATTTATAAAAGAACAACAGTCATGTCCATTCGTGAAGAGTTATGGCGAATAGACACTTCTTTTGAAATTTGAATTTTGAACTCAACTGTCACCATGTCGACATGGTCACCATAGGCATGTCGACATCCCAAAGGAAATTTTGATGTTTTGTTTTTCTTTGAAAATAACCTTTATCTTATATTAAAACTATTTTAAACTTTATAAATATACTTGATTATAGATAAAATACATAGATAAATATACATATAATTTTACTATAATTTTATATTTAAATCTGAGTATAAATATATTATATTTAAATGATAGTTTAAAATGAACGAAGTTTAAAAACAAGAATATTTAAGGCTAAAACATCTTTTTGAAAATCATTTGAAAAGATATTTTTTAAGGCTAAAACATTTTGAAAAACAGTTTTGAAAATCATTCCGAAGTAGTTTTGAAAATCATTTTGAAGTAGTTTTGCAAGCTTCTTCCTGCAGAATATCTCATCATGTCAGGACTCGAGAACTTGTACAAAACCAGGATGTTCGTGGGTTTGTAAGCCACTTGTCGTAGGTTTGTAAGCTACTTGTCGTGGGTTTGTAAGCCACTAAAAAGGTAGAAATGGGTTCCATCCCAAAAGAAAAATGGAGTGAAGATTTCAGTGCTATTATGAAGTTTTAACAAAATTCTAGACTCGATACTTATCTTGAAATCTTGAACTCTTGATAATCTTGATACTCATGAGTCTTCAATCTTGATATCTTGAATCTCTATACTGTACAGTCTTCATTCTTGGTACTTGCATGGTTAAATCCTGCATATACATATATATCTAAACTATATTGTTAGTATTTATATTTTATAATCTTATTCTAAGGTTGTTGTCATCAAAACCATCATCTCACGGACTAACATATACCGATCATGTTATTGTTTGTTGCTTTGGTCATTTTAAACATATTGTCATCTCTTGTATATTGATTTGACGTAGTATCAATTAAATGTTTGCAAAACAGGAAATGTGCAATTAATCAATGGTGCCACCTTCCTCTCTTTTTTTTAGATCTCGATGTGATTATATTTGGTCTAATTTCATTTTTATTTTCATTCTTAAATACCAAAATATTACAATCACTATATGCTCCACATGTATGTCACATCATTTAGTAGAGTATATTTGATGTATTCATACTTATTCAAATAACATGCTTAACTAACATGGATTTAATTAACTATAAATAAGACAATCTTAATAAAATATGATTTTATTAAAACAAATAGACCGGATATAATATTAAACATTTGATTTCATAGGCCCACTATGATCCAATTAAGGAATTTTTTTGAAATATACCCATTCACCCACTGCTAAACGGACCGAGTTCCTTGAATGATATAATAGCTTAAATGGTCTATGTGGTCTAATTAGTTAAGATTTAGGGTCAAGTAACAACATTATTTATGCGATGAATGTCTAGAAAAGTAGTGTTTTGGCTTGATGTTGAATAATCAAGTATTGTACCCCCCTTGGCTACCAGCCTGGCCCAATGGATGGAGTAAGTAAAAAAGATTTGCCTAGGTGTAAGGTCTAGAGTTATTTGGACATTGGGCTATTTTTCAAATTGAAAATTAAAATATCTTTTAAATTTAAAAGTAAATTTTAAATAATCTTGGTCAAGATGTTTTGAGAAAGAATACTGATACATTCGTTGAGACCAGATTGTGTTATGCACTTCAAATATTGGGCAGTGTATTACTTATGGCTGTTGGGGGCACCAAGGGGTTACATACTCGTAATTATTGGATAACCATGGAATGACTCATTCGAGAGTTTCGTATTGGTTGATTACAACTAGGTTAAACAGGAAACTCAATATGAGGATGTTGCGCTATAACGATCTAAAATTTTTAACGCTTCAAATGAGAATATTTAATCTATTTAAATATTCTGATTTGATTCAAATTTAACAAATAATTAGAAAATCAAATTTTAATATAATGACTTGATTTTTAATGACGTATTTTTATTTTAATTTATATGAGTTTTCCTTAATTTATAAATTGAAAAATATTTAAATTATCGGTTGATGATTTTTCGGTAAACGATCGTATTTTTGAATTTTTATAGAATAAGACAAATAGTGTATATTATTATTATTTTGTGATTGTACCATATTTTGTGTGCGATCGTATTTTTGTTTTGTTGTTTGTGGATCGTATGCGAATAAATTGCTGTGTAGCGAGATATCGAAAATTGAATAATAAACCAAACATCACCTTAGACAATTCAACTACTCATACTTTTCTTTCTCCTCTCCTCTTTTCATTTTCACGGGCCAGTAAACAGAGAAAATATAAGTGCAAACTTCCATTCAAAAAAATTCAAATCAAAAGAAATACTCCGTGAAAAATTATAAAATAAAGATCTTTGAACTCGTGAGGCATAGTTCTATAGTTTTATAGGTTTTTGGTTAAGTGCGACATTGTTTTGGGAGATCGACAGTTTTGTCGAGAGCAAGCGGAGACTAGGGTTTCACATTGAATGAGATTGAGGAGGAATTAGCTTGAAGCAAGGGTGGATTGGAGTTTATAGTGGCAAGAGGAGTCGGCGGTTGTAATATGGTAGGTTGCGATTAATGGAGGAGGAAAATGACATTGTCTTGGTCGCATCTAGGGTTCCAAATTGGAATGGGCAGGAGGGGATCGAGCGTTGATTTTATGGGTCGGGGAGGTTGCTCTCGCATAGAGGAGTACGTGGGATTCGATGGTGCGTCGATTTGTTGATCGAAGAGGAAGGTAGGGAGGAGAGAATTAGAGGCTATGGTAGGTTTGGCTACAGGATAAGGCAGGAGTTTGAACTGGGGAAGATATATTTGGAGGGGTAATTAAGTTTAAAAATGCAATTAGCAAATTAATTATATTATTTAAATTACAAATCTTATAAAATGAATAAATTTCTCACACGAGGTCCAATCGAGACATAGTCTTTTGTATTACCTCGTAATGGCGATATCTATGCGATGGAGCTAGTTTTGTCGAATTTGAAACAAGTGAAATTTTAGGCTAAAATCGAATGCTTATGCATCAACTGGAATTTCGGTGACTTATCTTATATATGAATGATTATCATAATGATATATTGTGACGACCCGGAATTTTTGTATATTTGAAATGTGAATATTTAATTTATTTTAAATATTCGAAGGTTAAATTTTAACTTTAATTTCAATTATACAGTATTTATTTGAATAATTAATTATTAAATTTAATTATCGGGATTGGGTAAAATATTGAATCTTGATTTTAAGCCTGTTAAAAATAGTTCAAAGGTTCAGAAAATTTATATTGTTAATACTGAAGATGATAGAACTTTTAAAATGGAATTTTAAAAGAGTTTTGTTCAGTTTTAAAAATATATCGTTGAAATTAAATTTAAAAATAGCTATCCGAGGCATAGTCTCGGATTTAGACGAAACCAGTTCCATTTAATTCGTAATATTAAATTATTGCCAGATTTCAAATTTCGTAATTTTCGGAACTACCGTGTGACCGTACGAGTTAGAAACGTCTAGACAATAATTAATCGTTTTAAATTTAAATATCCTTCGTCTTTTCATCTATCAGATCTTTTTCAACTCAACCGACCTTATCTCTTTCTTTCTTCATTCTTAAGCCAGGTAACGGAAGAAAATTTTAGAGCACGTGTTCACCTAATAGAACACGCGTCCCCCTTAAAAGTAAACAACCGAACACTTCATCATTTTCGTTCAAAAGAAAATAAATGGCCAACCGAACCTTTCTAATATCTTATCCCTTTCTTCCCCTCTCAGTTAAATTGAGTCTCTCTTCCAAGCATCCAAAAGAAATTTTTTAATGGCCGACTCAAATTCGTTCGAGAAAAGAAAGGAGGAGTGACCGCCTCGTTTAAAAATCAAGTGGGTCGGGGTGCGATCGAATCTCGAGGCCAAGGCGATTTACATGGAGGGGAGCGTTCAGAACTTGGCTCGCATGTGATGTCGACAGGGAGGTTCCACAAAAATCGAGCAATTGGGAAGGGGCGCCGCGATTGATGTGTCGAGGTATTGGACTCGCGATGGAAGTTTCGAAACATCGTCAGGGAACTCGCGATCGAATCGCGACTGTAGTGGGAAATCAACGACTCGTGGAGGCCACGATGAGGGGTTCGAAATGAATTCGATTTGATCGATCGAGTTCGATCAACGGCGCTGGTTTGGAGATAGTTAACCTTCGACTGGGATTAGAGATGCTCGTCGATTTAGGATTGTTGTGGTCGCATCGTCGCGTGGTATCAGCCTGTTCGAATCGTGATAACTGGCAGTAAGGTATAGTTTTATATTTATTTATTTTACTTATCTGAATTTACTAAGGATGTATATATTTACAGAAACATATATATAAGGTGTAGGCAAGGCATGATGTTAATTTAGATATGAATTGTATTATGAATTTATTTAAATAACTCAAATTGTTATTTTAGAGATTGTTAAAGGGAATTAGTTTAAAATTAAATCATCAAGTGGACTAACTCACTAGTAAATTTAATTAGCAATTAAACTTATTAAATGGAAAATATATTTTTGGAGATGGATTTGTTTAATAAACCTATTTACTTTATTTTGTTGCTAAAAAGATATTTTTAAACTATTAGCTTGAAATAAATTATGGGTTATGAAATTTATTAAATCGGTAGTAGATTGATCGATAAATTCATATAAATTTTTGTTCAAGGTCAAAAGTCGGGAAACCAAAGCAGTATGGAAGTGGATTACAAAACGCAAAGAAAAAGGTGAGTTAATCTCACTCAGTTAGATTTAAATTTAAATGGCTAAATTTAAATAATTGATTGGATGATTGCATTGATTGATGTGCTATACTATATATAGTAGTATATAGCAATATATACATATTGGCATATGTATATATTTGAGTTGTTGATATTCCCGCATTTATATATAGCGGATGAGACCCTATGCGCCGCATAATAGCGGATGATTTATATAAATCCCATATACCGCGATATTCCATTTTGAAGTGGAATTGGTATTGTGCTAACGTTTGTGGATGCAGGGAAACAGGTTGGAGGGATCCAACTGGATTCCTCAAAATTATTTAGATTATTTAATATCCTGTTCTATGAATATTGATATCCTGTGATGATTTTATTGATGATTGAAATATTGGATGATATGGTTGGATTGAATATTTCAATAAAAGGAGTTATCAAAATATATTGAATTGGATTTTGAATGAAATAAACGAGTAAAATTTAAGTAAATAATTCAAGTGAATTGGAATAAGGGAATTTCGAAATAACAAGGGAAATATTAACTTTAAACTAAAGTGATATTAAATTTAAAGAATAAAGGATTTATTTTGAATGTAAGGATTAAATTTAATTAAAGGCTAAAAAAAGGAATTTTGGAAGTTTAAAATTGGTATTTTCAGTTAAAAAGGGTTTTAACTCAAATAAAGGAATAAATCTAAAAGTTAATGTATTTTGAAATAAATGAAGTAGTAAAGGAAATTTATTTCAAAGTAAAGTAAAGTAAATTGGAAAATCAATTGGAAATTGATTTAGTTGTTTAAAATTGGAATTTTAAAAGAGAAGTGAGATTTTGGAGATATAAACTGGGTTTATAAAGTAAAATAAAATATCAGTGGATATTTGAATATAAATTCAAGATGGGGATTTATAAAAAGATATGGGTTGGTTTAAAAATAAATGTTGGTTTATTTTTAAAAGATGGAAATGAGAAGTGTATTTCTCTGGATAGCCAAGTACGTTTTCAAAGCAATTTTAAATAATAAGTTAAAAGTTTTAAGTATGTTTTAAAAATCATGTTTTAGAAAATTGATTATTTCTAAAGTAAGTATTTTCAAAAATATATTATTGTAGTAATTATATAAAAGTGATTTGGTATTATATTTTAAAAAGAGAAATTTAGTTATATTTGTAAAGTGGTTTCATTTTAAATATTTCTTAAGTATATATTTTGTTAAGGTATTAAAGTAGTTTTTTTTTTTTTTTTTTTTATTTTTAAATTTCAATATTATTAAGTATATTTATAGTAAAGTGTTTTAAGATTAATTTAAAATCTAAGTGTTTTGTACTTGGTGTTTCAGAGGAAATAAATATTTGGAAATGTATTCCGTAAGCGGAAACTGTTTGAAATTGTTTTCAAAAGGAGTTTGAAAATTGGAAATATATCTTGGAAAGATATTTGGGCAAATAAATAATGTGGGAAATTATTTATTGTGTGATGGTTGCTTGTGGATGTTAATTGATAGTTAAATAACCGACTATCAATATTGGCCAATGCGCTGATCGTTTCGAAGAGACCGGGATCGGGTTTCCGTATACCGGGATTCTAGGTCTGGAGACTCGAATACCACTTCGATTCGGTTTGTACGTTTCGGGTAACGTGTTCGAAGTCGAAGATGGAGCAGTGAAGTACAAGGGCTAGTCGCTACTAATCCTGAGGATATTTCCAAAATGGATGTAATAGGAGTAGTGCCTTCGGTTCCGTTCAAACCCAGGACGGACTGGTATGGACGAATGCTTGCGAAACATCGTCAGCGGACGATGGGCATTCTAAGGGATATGTTCTGAAAAGGTATCGTTTAGCCTCGAACCTCATCAACCGGGAATGACTGAAAATCAGGGGTTATGCAGCAAGGCTTCGTGGGTAGCTCCCACTGGAGGGTAAGGTCATCCCTGTCTAGATGTCCCTTTTTATTTCGGCTTAGTGGTGCGGTTGCTGATCCCAACCGTGGGGTGATTTTATTCGGGATCATCCAGTAAGGGATGGTTCCGGCCTTGTGTTGCAGGGGAGCGGGCGTACTCCTCGGTACTGTGATCTAGGCCACGTACTGTGACAGGTGGTACCCCAGTGCCTAGTCATTCGTTGGAAATCCATTCTCCCTACGTGCCTGTACGGTTTTGATTGTGCCCAACTATTGCTGAAACGTGAGATGCAAGCATTTCAGCTAGATTCTAGTTTACTTTCTGTAGACACTATTATAATATCAGAGGATTTTGATATAAAGTGTTTTAGCTATCGTAAGGTAAAAACCCGACATGTTTATTTGTGGCGTGGTCTTACGAGATGCTTTTGTTTTCAAAGGATTTTTGGGAAACTTTAAAAATCAATTGAGTGTGATTTTCTCACGCTGGTTTTCCAGACTGACTCGGGTATTGTTTTATATGATGCTCGGGTCAGACCGAGTATTATTAGGTTACAGGATATGATGATATGGAGCTCAGGAGACGAGCTGGATGACGATACGTACTCTCGTACTTGTTATTATTTTTCCGCTGTGTATTCAGTTGTATGATATTGATGTGATGTACTCTGATGATGTATTTGGATGTATATATATATACAGATACAGTTTGATTTGTGTAAAGATCTGTTGATATATATATTATATTTTATTCCGCTGCGTATGTGAGATTCTGCTGTTGTTTTCTATTTTTCTTCTTCTACCTCTTCTTCTTAACTAAAATGGTCCGGTTTTTCGTGTTAGAAAAACTCGGGTTGTTACACTTGGTATCAGAGCGAGGTTAGCGATAACCTTGGCTCTGGTGGGAATTTTGAGAGTACTAATAGATATGAGCGCGTATTTGTTAGTAAATATAAAATGGTTTTATATTGTGTTGGTTGGTTTATTGAGTAGTTTATGGATTCTGGTCAATACGAGTAATTAACGTTATTGATAGGGATCTCTAAACACTTAAATAGAACAATTCGACACAGTATTGTTTTAAATAGGGTAAATGAAATAATTTTACCCAACTTACTTTTGTATATGAAAGAAATAATTTTTAGAAAATTATATATTTGGTTGCTTGGTTGTTAGAAAGCGATGATATTAAATTATTATCATCGTTGTGTAAAAATTTAATCAGAAATTGGAAACTTATAACCAAAGTTGGAAGAATAAATTTATATATATACAAATGAGATTGTAATTTTGAACTGAAATTCCAAAGTAATGTTTGAATATTAAATTGTATGGGTATTGAATTTGGAATTTTGAGAAAGGTTTGAAATTCCTTGAGATTTGAAAATGGTTTTCAAGGGTTTTGGGAGAAATAATAGTGATATTATTTCAGAAATATTTTTGAGTTGAATTTGAAATCTTGTGAGATTTGGAAATTAAAAGTATTTGAAATGTTTTTAAAGAGATGAAAGCATTAAATTCTCTTTCGGTCGCTGGAAAATAACTTCGATGATGACTGCAGCATCATCGATGTTCATTTTCGAGTCTCCAAAGAAAAATTGCTACCCAACTGTTTTAAATTGGAATTGTTTGTGAACTAGGTTTGGTTTTAAAATTCCAAAGGGAAATGAAAATTGTCAAGGGTTTTGGATGAAGTTGATTTCAAAAGTGATTTTGAAATTTTGGAGAATTGTTTAAACTCTGGAATCATATTTAAAATGTTTATATGGAATAATAAATATGCCAAACTAAATAAAATATAAATCCTGTAGTAAAGTATTAAAATGTGAATGAAATCGATTGAAAATGAATAAAATATAGATATAAATAAATTTGGGACTTATAAAATTTGGAAGTAAAATAAATAAGCCAAATAAAACTGTTTGTAATAGTAAGGAATATAATCCAGAAATTTAAATTATAAAATAGATTGAACACTTGAAAATAGTAAAGTGTTTTTGAAATAAAAATCAAATATTAGAAATAAGTAGATTGGAAACGGGTAGTGAATCTAGAACTCGAGTTCTAAATTAAAAGTTAACATGAAGTGTTAACAAATTAATTATAATTGAAATTGTATCATATAAAAATGAAATTGGGTTAAAATAGAAATGGTATGAATTGCAAATAGAATCCAACTAAGTGGAAATAAATTTTAATCGAACTAAATTTAGGTGAGTTTCAGATAACATTTAATTGGAATGCGTCGAGCTAAATAATTGTTGTGAATGAATTAAGATAAAAAGGAAATCCACTTGGTAATGAAGATGAACCTAAGTAGTTAAAGGGTTCGAATTCAAAATGCAATGAAAATGAGATTGTATAAATTTATTGAGTTAATATAAACAATAAAATTTGTTTTGAATCAATTGTAATGATATGAGTTTGTTTGGACTTAAAAATAAATTGAAGTTAAGAAAGGAAGTTGTAAAATCATTTAAATTGAATGGGATGGTTTAAATGTTGTTGGGAAACAATTAAAATTAGTGTTGAAACATTTCATACGTGTTTATGGAAGTATATAACATGCATTGTAATAGAATCCATATTTTAGCTATTTAAATATAAGTGAAATGCTATGAACTTCCTATATTTGTCACTTACACTTTTAAATTGAGTTAGTACAGGTTCAGGGAAGCCGTATAGCTGATTTTGGGTTACATTAATTGCTAAATAATAAGCCGCTTGCTTTAAAAATGCTAAAATAGAGGTACGCCTACGCAAAAGAATTTAATAGGAGATATGAACTGCATATATTGATATATATTGTGATTTCCGGCCTGAGGCCGATGTATATACATATTTGTGCATCCTGCGATATCGCAGAAGTCCCTCCGTACAAAGGAGACTCTGCCAAAATTTTCTAGAAATTTTGAGAGTTAGAAAATTTTTGAAAATTTTTGGAAATTTTCACTGACAACAAATGATTTAAAATTTGTTAAACAAATAAGGTTGAAACCGAGTATTGAAATCTATTTAAAATATGAAAGTAAAGTAAGTGAAATCGAAGGAACTAACGAAAGTAAAGCTTGCAAACAAATTTTTAATCGAGATTTAAATTAATTAGTAAGTGCAACTAATTCAATATTCAAGTGGAAGATAAATTGAATTCAAGTGGAAATGTAAAGGCAAAAGTGGATAGAAATGAATAGGAACTTCAATAGTGAAGTGAAAATATGTATAAGCAGTATGTAAAAGGTTTATCTTAAACTTAAGAAATGAATAGTGAATTCTTAAGAAAATGTGGTACTGAAAGTATGCTAAGTGAATAATTGAATTAAGGTGAGACTGTAAATTGTGAAATGAGATAGTTGTGAATAAAGGGATAACAATCAAAATGAATGTGAATAAAGGAGAATTGATATAACTAATAATCAATTAGGCTAATTACGTAAGGTGTACGTATATTATTTTATTCGCATAGCTATTTGATCCGGATTCGAACACAGAATTTCGAGATAGTTTTATCGATCCGAATTAGGATTTTTCACTCGATTTTCGACGGCGAGCCTGGATATGGGTTGTTGATTGATTCTGGATATTCTCTATCATAGTTTGTGACTATGCAAGGAGAATGACGGTTTCTGATCGAGAAACCAGATCTAAGTCCGCACTAAGAAGTCGGGTGGACGATACTAGTTCGGAAGTGAAATTGTGTGATCGATTGAGCGATCGAATGTGATATTGCGTACGGATGATATATGTGCATCGTACAGGCTTAAGTTAAGTAAATATTGAAAATTTGTAAAGAAGTCAATAAAATGACTTTAGAATTGTGATTGAATATTATTGCTTAGTAGGATATACAGGTGTATAAAAGCAAAGGATAAATTGGGATTTTTGATTTAGAAGATAAAATTTAATGGCCGACAAAAAGGTATGTATTTGAAGTTCTATATGAAATTTGATTGGGTTTTGGATCCAGCCACTTGGCTTTTTGTTTTCTTTTTGAGATTGGGAGGCCGTAGAGCCATTTTGTAGTAGTACCGAGCTAGCCGCGCAAAGGAGACGCTGGCGAAATTTTTCGGAAATTTAGGGAGTTAGAAAAATTTTGAGAAATTTTTTTATAGTTCAAAATTTGAATTCAAATTTAAATTTGAATGGATAAGTAGGTGATATGAGTTGAACTTATGAATAAGTTTGGGAAGTTAAAAGATGATTAGTGTATCATTAATAAAAGATTGTTATGGAAAGTTGTTAAAACTATTTGGATGGGGAAAAAGAACGGGTATCGAATCATTTCTCTTAACTGGTAATTTCGGGGACGAAATTCTTTTAAGGGGGGAGGAATGTGACGACCCGGAATTTTTGTATATTTGAAATGTGAATATTTAATTTATTTTAAATATTCGAAGGTTAAATTTTAACTTTAATTTCAATTATACAGTATTTATTTGAATAATTAATTATTAAATTTAATTATCGGGATTGGGTAAAATATTGAATCTTGATTTTAAGCCTGTTAAAAATAGTTCAAAGGTTCAGAAAATTTATATTGTTAATACTGAAGATGATAGAACTTTTAAAATGGAATTTTAAAAGAGTTTTGTTCAGTTTTAAAAATATATCGTTGAAATTAAATTTAAAAATAGCTATCCGAGGCATAGTCTCGGATTTAGACGAAACCAGTTCCATTTAATTCGTAATATTAAATTATTGCCAGATTTCAAATTTCGTAATTTTCGGAACTACCGTGTGACCGTACGAGTTAGAAACGTCTAGACAATAATTAATCGTTTTAAATTTAAATATCCTTCGTCTTTTCATCTATCAGATCTTTTTCAACTCAACCGACCTTATCTCTTTCTTTCTTCATTCTTAAGCCAGGTAACGGAAGAAAATTTTAGAGCACGTGTTCACCTAATAGAACACGCGTCCCCCTTAAAAGTAAACAACCGAACACTTCATCATTTTCGTTCAAAAGAAAATAAATGGCCAACCGAACCTTTCTAATATCTTATCCCTTTCTTCCCCTCTCAGTTAAATTGAGTCTCTCTTCCAAGCATCCAAAAGAAATTTTTTAATGGCCGACTCAAATTCGTTCGAGAAAAGAAAGGAGGAGTGACCGCCTCGTTTAAAAATCAAGTGGGTCGGGGTGCGATCGAATCTCGAGGCCAAGGCGATTTACATGGAGGGGAGCGTTCAGAACTTGGCTCGCATGTGATGTCGACAGGGAGGTTCCACAAAAATCGAGCAATTGGGAAGGGGCGCCGCGATTGATGTGTCGAGGTATTGGACTCGCGATGGAAGTTTCGAAACATCGTCAGGGAACTCGCGATCGAATCGCGACTGTAGTGGGAAATCAACGACTCGTGGAGGCCACGATGAGGGGTTCGAAATGAATTCGATTTGATCGATCGAGTTCGATCAACGGCGCTGGTTTGGAGATAGTTAACCTTCGACTGGGATTAGAGATGCTCGTCGATTTAGGATTGTTGTGGTCGCATCGTCGCGTGGTATCAGCCTGTTCGAATCGTGATAACTGGCAGTAAGGTATAGTTTTATATTTATTTATTTTACTTATCTGAATTTACTAAGGATGTATATATTTACAGAAACATATATATAAGGTGTAGGCAAGGCATGATGTTAATTTAGATATGAATTGTATTATGAATTTATTTAAATAACTCAAATTGTTATTTTAGAGATTGTTAAAGGGAATTAGTTTAAAATTAAATCATCAAGTGGACTAACTCACTAGTAAATTTAATTAGCAATTAAACTTATTAAATGGAAAATATATTTTTGGAGATGGATTTGTTTAATAAACCTATTTACTTTATTTTGTTGCTAAAAAGATATTTTTAAACTATTAGCTTGAAATAAATTATGGGTTATGAAATTTATTAAATCGGTAGTAGATTGATCGATAAATTCATATAAATTTTTGTTCAAGGTCAAAAGTCGGGAAACCAAAGCAGTATGGAAGTGGATTACAAAACGCAAAGAAAAAGGTGAGTTAATCTCACTCAGTTAGATTTAAATTTAAATGGCTAAATTTAAATAATTGATTGGATGATTGCATTGATTGATGTGCTATACTATATATAGTAGTATATAGCAATATATACATATTGGCATATGTATATATTTGAGTTGTTGATATTCCCGCATTTATATATAGCGGATGAGACCCTATGCGCCGCATAATAGCGGATGATTTATATAAATCCCATATACCGCGATATTCCATTTTGAAGTGGAATTGGTATTGTGCTAACGTTTGTGGATGCAGGGAAACAGGTTGGAGGGATCCAACTGGATTCCTCAAAATTATTTAGATTATTTAATATCCTGTTCTATGAATATTGATATCCTGTGATGATTTTATTGATGATTGAAATATTGGATGATATGGTTGGATTGAATATTTCAATAAAAGGAGTTATCAAAATATATTGAATTGGATTTTGAATGAAATAAACGAGTAAAATTTAAGTAAATAATTCAAGTGAATTGGAATAAGGGAATTTCGAAATAACAAGGGAAATATTAACTTTAAACTAAAGTGATATTAAATTTAAAGAATAAAGGATTTATTTTGAATGTAAGGATTAAATTTAATTAAAGGCTAAAAAAAGGAATTTTGGAAGTTTAAAATTGGTATTTTCAGTTAAAAAGGGTTTTAACTCAAATAAAGGAATAAATCTAAAAGTTAATGTATTTTGAAATAAATGAAGTAGTAAAGGAAATTTATTTCAAAGTAAAGTAAAGTAAATTGGAAAATCAATTGGAAATTGATTTAGTTGTTTAAAATTGGAATTTTAAAAGAGAAGTGAGATTTTGGAGATATAAACTGGGTTTATAAAGTAAAATAAAATATCAGTGGATATTTGAATATAAATTCAAGATGGGGATTTATAAAAAGATATGGGTTGGTTTAAAAATAAATGTTGGTTTATTTTTAAAAGATGGAAATGAGAAGTGTATTTCTCTGGATAGCCAAGTACGTTTTCAAAGCAATTTTAAATAATAAGTTAAAAGTTTTAAGTATGTTTTAAAAATCATGTTTTAGAAAATTGATTATTTCTAAAGTAAGTATTTTCAAAAATATATTATTGTAGTAATTATATAAAAGTGATTTGGTATTATATTTTAAAAAGAGAAATTTAGTTATATTTGTAAAGTGGTTTCATTTTAAATATTTCTTAAGTATATATTTTGTTAAGGTATTAAAGTAGTTTTTTTTTTTATTTTTTTTTATTTTTAAATTTCAATATTATTAAGTATATTTATAGTAAAGTGTTTTAAGATTAATTTAAAATCTAAGTGTTTTGTACTTGGTGTTTCAGAGGAAATAAATATTTGGAAATGTATTCCGTAAGCGGAAACTGTTTGAAATTGTTTTCAAAAGGAGTTTGAAAATTGGAAATATATCTTGGAAAGATATTTGGGCAAATAAATAATGTGGGAAATTATTTATTGTGTGATGGTTGCTTGTGGATGTTAATTGATAGTTAAATAACCGACTATCAATATTGGCCAATGCGCTGATCGTTTCGAAGAGACCGGGATCGGGTTTCCGTATACCGGGATTCTAGGTCTGGAGACTCGAATACCACTTCGATTCGGTTTGTACGTTTCGGGTAACGTGTTCGAAGTCGAAGATGGAGCAGTGAAGTACAAGGGCTAGTCGCTACTAATCCTGAGGATATTTCCAAAATGGATGTAATAGGAGTAGTGCCTTCGGTTCCGTTCAAACCCAGGACGGACTGGTATGGACGAATGCTTGCGAAACATCGTCAGCGGACGATGGGCATTCTAAGGGATATGTTCTGAAAAGGTATCGTTTAGCCTCGAACCTCATCAACCGGGAATGACTGAAAATCAGGGGTTATGCAGCAAGGCTTCGTGGGTAGCTCCCACTGGAGGGTAAGGTCATCCCTGTCTAGATGTCCCTTTTTATTTCGGCTTAGTGGTGCGGTTGCTGATCCCAACCGTGGGGTGATTTTATTCGGGATCATCCAGTAAGGGATGGTTCCGGCCTTGTGTTGCAGGGGAGCGGGCGTACTCCTCGGTACTGTGATCTAGGCCACGTACTGTGACAGGTGGTACCCCAGTGCCTAGTCATTCGTTGGAAATCCATTCTCCCTACGTGCCTGTACGGTTTTGATTGTGCCCAACTATTGCTGAAACGTGAGATGCAAGCATTTCAGCTAGATTCTAGTTTACTTTCTGTAGACACTATTATAATATCAGAGGATTTTGATATAAAGTGTTTTAGCTATCGTAAGGTAAAAACCCGACATGTTTATTTGTGGCGTGGTCTTACGAGATGCTTTTGTTTTCAAAGGATTTTTGGGAAACTTTAAAAATCAATTGAGTGTGATTTTCTCACGCTAGTTTTCCAGACTGACTCGGGTATTGTTTTATATGATGCTCGGGTCAGACCGAGTATTATTAGGTTACAGGATATGATGATATGGAGCTCAGGAGACGAGCTGGATGACGATACGTACTCTCGTACTTGTTATTATTTTTCCGCTGTGTATTCAGTTGTATGATATTGATGTGATGTACTCTGATGATGTATTTGGATGTATATATATATACAGATACAGTTTGATTTGTGTAAAGATCTGTTGATATATATATTATATTTTATTCCGCTGCGTATGTGAGATTCTGCTGTTGTTTTCTATTTTTCTTCTTCTACCTCTTCTTCTTAACTAAAATGGTCCGGTTTTTCGTGTTAGAAAAACTCGGGTTGTTACATATATAGTAGTTATAAATTATTGTGTTGTGTTTAAATGATTTATTGGTTTGGTTTGGTTCAATATCCGCTTTTAAAAGCGAATGACATTTAAAACGAAATACAGGGAATTTTATAGAGAAATTTGGATTTCTTATCGTAGTGATTTTTAATTCCAGTTATATACTTGTTGATTTTAACTTTAGTTATATACCTGTTGTATGGATGGTTAAATGCTAAAACTTGATAGTTTGACCATATTGGATGTGACAATGACACATGTTAAAAGTTGAACATTTTTAGTGAAAAAGGTAGTAATAGTATTGATTAAGTGATATGGTAGCTATTGGCCTCGTTATAGTATTTTAAAGTACAATTAATTGCTATTTTGATTTGGAAATGGTTCCGATTTGGAAAATGATTTCTAATCTGACCTATTTGGATTTTCGGTGATATTATATTTAAAATGGGTTTTTGAACTGTTCTATTTTACTTCAACTTCTTTTATTATTCTTTTCTAATAGACGTATATATGCAAATGTTTTTAACATTATTTTGGAAGTATTTATCTTAATAAAAATGTTATTATAATAATGAATGTTTATTTTAAAGGAAAAAAGGGGTTAATCTTTTATTTTAAAGGGATTCTGTTTTAAAAAGAAGGTAGAAATATTTTGGAATAAATATTTGTGAAATGTTTATATAAGGTGTCATATAAAAGGATAGAGTTATAGATATTATTTTATAAATAAAAAGATAGTTTTGTAAATGGTATTTTATAAATAAAAGAATGGATTTATAAATGATATTCATAAAAGGGAAATTAATATGATTTTGATAAATTGGAATAATAAATTCCATTTGGGAATTTATGGTGATATATGAAATGATTGTTTTATGAAAGTATTTGGTCTTATTCTGATAACGTAGATTTATGTTAAGTATAAAAGAATTTTTATAATTATATTTGGAGATTTATAAAAGGAGTTTTTACGGTTATATTTTGAGATTTATAAAAGGCGTTGTTGGATCTGGACTAGCCTGTAGCGGAAGTTATGGGTGAATTTCAAAATTTTACCCTATTGGATCTTTATTGAGCATATGAAGTCTAACTGAATTAGAACATTTCTAAATTTCACTTAAATTAAATCATTTATTTTATTTAAATTCAAATATATTAAGATATAAAATTAATTTTATTTGATTTAGTTTATACATAAATGTATCATATACATATATATATGTGAGTGCATGTGTAACATAATAATCCGTGAAAGGTATAATATGCCCATATGTAGATGTTGGGATTTACATCGCAACATACATATTAGCTCATTTTGTATGTCATGTATGTTGTCCAAATATGTGCATGTATATGTGTTACAAAATACACACACACACGTGTGTATAAATATATTATATATAATACATGAACATAAAATATTTATGTATAGATAAATATATATATATATATATATATATAAAGAGAGAGAAAAATTATTTAGTTTTGCAAACAAAATAATTTTAGTATTTTAATTTGTATATATTATGAATAAAATAATGTTTTCATCCATAAATAATTAACATAAAATAATCTATTGATGAAAATTCAAATTTTACAATTTTAAAAAATCTGAGATCATAAAATAGAGCTAAGAAAAAATCTAGAGATTTTTCAAAGTTGAAATATTATTTTAAAAAAACAAATACATTGATTTCCACAATAATTATTTAATAAAAAATAATATATTATTAAAAATTTAAAATTTTAGAAATTCTAGGATCACAAATGAAAGGTTACAAAAAATTTTGAATTATTTTCAATTAAATTATTATTTTCAATAAATCATAAACAGTTTTTTCAAAATAATAAACTTTATTAAAAAATTCCTGAATTTTTTTTATATGTTTCTGAAATGATATAATATTTTTATAAAATATAAAATTTAATTTTTAATGTAATAATTATTTTATATATAATAAACAATTCAAAAACTCAATAAATGTTAATTCAAAAATATGAATATATGTATGATAATTAATTTTTGAATTTTTAAATTCATATTATATATAAATACAGGAAAATAGGCGTAGGGAAGAAGTTGCGAAAAAATTTAGTCTCAGGGACAGCAAGTTTGCTTTTTAGTCTGAAGGATATTTTTTAGTGTAAACAGAAAATGATAGTTACAACTATCATTCTGTGATTTACACTAAAAAGTGTCCTTCTGCCTAAAAGGCAAACTTCTTGTTCCTAGAACTAAATTTTTCTACAACTTTTTCCTTAAGCCTAAAAACCCCATATAAATAAGTGTACTAAAATTTTTAAATCATATATATATATATATCTTATATATGCATATATGCTATTATGAGAGAGAAATATACACTAATATATATATATATATATATATATATATATTTATGAGTTTATTAATAAATATATATAAAACAATTATTAATGACAAAAATTGAATTTGTGCAGTAAACAACATTTGTCTATACATAAATCTAATAGTATAATAAACAAATTATGCACATAACCAAACTGATTTGTGACAACTCATCTACTTACAAAATCTCACCTAACTAAACATATAGTAGCAATACATTTAAACAGATATGAAATTTATCATTATAGGACCATAGAATATAATTTAATTATTGTAATATGAATTAAAATTATCAATTTAATAACGCTTTTGAATCCACGTTGAAGCAATGACTTTCCTTCCTTTTACTGTTCTTGATTCGTTAGATTGCAAGTCTGGAATCACCAACCTCTAACTATTGAATAGTATTATTTTAATTTGAAATATATTTAAGAATTTTGGAGTCGATTGAGAGGTTTTAACCAGCAATGTAGAAGGTAATGGTGGCCAAAAGGTTGGTCATTATTTTAGATATATATATATATATATATAGGGTTGTATTAGTGAGAAACGAGGAAAACCTTTTTACCCATTCTCACTTGATCTCAACCCATTATCTCTAAGCCAATTCCCTATGTTTTAGCCACCCCTAGACCTTCCCAAAATCGAAATTTTGCAGCCCTAATGATGGGCCTTAATCCAATCTAAGCCCAAGCCAAAATATTATGCAATTAAATCTAATTTACTCGCTTGTCGATATTGTATATCGATCGATATATTTATAACTGTTATAAATATATATAACATTATTTATTTATCAAATCATATTCAAATTTTATAATTAATATTACATAAATATTAATTAATTTATCACAATTATAAACTAATTAAATCATTCGGCCTTAGGGGAATTCATCATTTCGGCTGTGTAACTCTTAGGTCTAAATTTGGTCAGGGATTAACATTGAACTATTCTAATGTTAACGTTCACACGTCACTTAGCAGGTGGTGTGACATTATGGCCAAATTTATCGCTTACTCATTTTCGGTAAAATCCAATTTTAGTTTAATAAGCGTTACCCGGTTGTGACATTTGTTTACACCAATTCTCTTCGTAAAAACTATATCACTTTGGACTTATGAAATTTGGTAACGGTCAAAATTACAACCTCATTCACATTCAAATTTATACTCCAAATAGAAAGTCCTTGGTTCAATAATAACAATTATTATTAACCGAAATGCTCTGGCCAAAGACTTTGACTTTGAGTTGACTTGAGTTGACTGTGATACTAACCGCATATAACCGAGGAGACGAATCCTCTCTTGAATAGTGCTTCACTTCCAATACTTTCACTCGACCCAACTATAGTCACTCGATGGACGCAATGCCATGATTTGGCTATAATCAAAGCGGAGCTTTCATATTAAAGATTCACAGTATTGTTAAGTCGAGAGAACTGTGTAAATCAGTCACATCGATATTTTCTGTTTGACCTTAGTTATATTAACCAACAAAAAACTATCGAGTGAGTTGTTCCATAGTTATCCAATAACTATTAGTACGTAACCCCTAGGTGCCCCCAGCTGTCATGAGTAATACACCGCCCAACGTTTGGAGAGCGTTACGTACTCTAGTCTCAATGGATATATCGATATCCAGTCTCGATGCATCTTGACTATGAACATTTAAAATGGTATACTTGTTTTGTTGTGATAAATTACTCACGGTTACAATACTTTCTAACTACTATCAAAAAATATACCATTTATGGATTTTTCTATTAGATATACTTTTAATTAAGTTAATTAATTAATATAATCATATTATATCAAGTATAGAATATGAAGAAAATGCCTTTTATTTTGAACAAGATTGGTCAACGGGTTAGATATATGTAACAAATTACATAATTGCCCCTATGGCATACCCCTAACTCTATTATGGTGATATATGAAATGATTGTTTTATGGAAGTATTTGGTCTTATTCTGATAACGAAGATTTGTTTTAAGTATAAAAGAAGTTTTATAATTATATTTGGAGATTTATAAAAGGAATTTTTATGATTATATTTGGAGATTTATAGAAGGCGTTTTATAAATAATATTCTTATAAAAGGAGTTTGTAAATATAAAAGAGTTTTATAAACAAAAAGGAGTTTTATAAAGGAATTTTATAAAAGGGATTTATAAAAGAATTTTTATAAAAAGAATGAGATTTGATTTCCATAAATTATCATTTTGAATAGTGGTGGTATGGAAAGTATTCTTTTCATACTTAACACTAAATTCCAAGGTATGGAAACTCGTCTCTATCTTGATAATTAAGAATGTGTGTCAAGGCAATGATAGGTTTCTAACTTTTCCGATTTTATTGTTAATCAATTGTTAATCAAGGGATATTACTGTTGAAATCGGCAAGAGGTGGTAAGTATATTGGTCTAATTTCTATACGATTATTTACTAACACCAAAAGGAAAGTGTTTTGGGTTTACTGTTATTAATATTTTTAAATTACATTTGTTTTAACCCAAATGGTTTTGGAAAACGAAATCTTTCCTAAGATTTGTGAATATACTTATATTGTTGAGATAAGTATATGGGTACATTTTCTAAGTATCGAAAGTGTAGTATCTTGTGGATATACTTATACGGTTGATATAAGTGTATGAAAATGATTTCTAAGTTTTGAAAGTTAAATGTTCTGTGAGTATACTTATACAGTTGAGATAAATATATCAATATTTTTCAAGTATTGAAAGGAGTAGAGAAGGGTATATGGGTATATCTTTGTAAAAATATTTTAATAAAAGAATTTACAAAGTGGTTTTAATTAATGAAAGAATTAATTAAAGAGGCTTAGTGGTGGCTTATGTGCTTAACCAGTGTTGTTTTCCTTATGGAATTAAATCTCTTGTTGAATTATTCGTTATTTGATAGTTAAATAACTAACTATCAAATCTTAGCTGGTTTTAAACTATTGTTGTCAGTTCGGAGAGACCGGGATCAGATATATTATTTGAAAACCACTTGAAACCAGCATACGCGTTCGAATCAAAGACATCTTGAAGATGATAGAATTGAAGACGGAGTTCTTTGAAGTGCAAGGGCTACATGCTACTAATCCTGAGGGTGATTTCAAAATGGATGTAGTAGAAGCAGTGCCTTTGGTTTGTTCATATCCTGAGAAACTTGTGTGGACGAGCTGGCATTGCATTGTTGCCTAGAGTGAAGCGTTAGCATTCTAAGTGTGATTGCTATAAAAGGTAAAACATAGCCTCAAGCCTCATAACTGGGAATGACTTTTAAAACAAAGGATATGAAGTAGAGCTATGTGGTTCGCAACCATTAGGGTATATGCATCACCCTTGTAGATCACTATTTATTGATTTGGTATGTGTGTGAGAGTCCCGGGAAAAGGTTGCAAAGCAACCAGGGTGATGACATATTCGGTACTATCCAGTAAGGGGTAGACTGGTCTTGTGTTGGCAAGGGGTCTATGTGAGGCCCTAGGTATATTTTCTAGAGGTTGACTGTGGTAAGCGGTACCCCGGTGCCTTGACATTGTATGGAATCCATTCTCCAATAAGTGCCTTCAGACTTAGTTGTATACATATTATGCTGGAATTTAATTAATGTAATAATTTTTGCTAGATTAAATATTTATTTTAAACCCTAGACATTATTATAATATCAAAAGATTTTCTATAAAATGATTTGGTTATCGTAAGGTAAAACCCGTCCGTGTTTATGTGTGGCGTGATTTTATGAGATACCTTTATTTTTGAAAGGTTTTAGAACATTAAAACCCATATGATGTGTGTTTCTCATGCTGGTTTACCAGACTGATCCGGACATTATTTTCTTATAATGCTTGGGTCAGACCGAGCATATTTTCAGATTCAGTTATGGATGTCTCAAAGACGTATTCATGTATATTTTATTTCCACTACATTGGTTGTTTATATTTATCAGCATTTGTGAGGACGTATTGTTATAACTATCTATTTTGATGATAGATAAATACTCTGATTGATGTATGTATATCACGGTTTGCTTTTGTAAAGATCTATTGTATATTATATATTACTCATCACGATGTGAGGTTCTGTTTTGTCTTTTCTTTCTTTTCCTCCAACAATCTGTCTTTCCGGCACTTGGATGCTCGATACATGAATACCATGGATGTATTAGTATCGACTTTTGAGAGTCGAAAAGGCGGGTCGTTATATGCACAGTTCCTTCGACTAGCAAATACCATTGAACTTCAATGTGAATACTCCATTTTGATTGCAACTAAATCATGGTTTAGCGATCTATCAAGAGTTGGATCAGAGTTGAAGCATTGGATATTCAATAGATAATTCATCTCCACAGTTGTATAAGATTAGTATCACAGTCAACAGTAGTTAACTTAAAGTCAAAATCTTTGGCTAGAGTAGTACGATAATAATATATGTTATTATTGAACTAAGAACTTTATTTTTGGAATAAATGAGTTGAATATGGAAAACATTGAGATTTTGACCAATACCTAGTTCCATATATCCTAAAGTGATATAATTTTGACGAAGAGAATGTATGTAAATGATTGTTACTAAATGGTACGCTTTGAAAAATGTAAAATTAGTTTTTATCGAAAAGATCTATGTGCGATGAATTCAGCCAAATTATCACATCACTCGCTAAGGTGATGTTTGAATGTAAATATTTGAATTGTTCAATATTAATTGCTGTTTGAATTTACACTCCGAGTCACACAATCACATTTGTAAATCTTCGAAAAACCACATGATTTAATTATTTAAGAAATATTATAAATTAATTAAATTATTTTATATCTAAGAGATACTGATTATTAATTTATTTGATGTATTGGGTGTCATTAGTAATTATTTGGATGTATGTATAAAGTTATATGTGCATGTATCGATATACGATATCGGTATGTATTTAAATGGGCTTTATATATAGTTAACTACTTAATGAGCTTTTTCAAAAATTAGTCCATGCGAGGGGACATGCTTGGTCAGCCATATGAAGAAAGGGGGAAGGATTGGCTTGATTGATAAAAAGGGATTTTTTTTAAAGAGAAAAGGGGAAATTTTTTCGCTCTTTCCTTAAAAAAATTCCTCATATTCATTTCCTCATTCAATTTTATGTTTTCCCTCATCCATGGCTAGTTCCTCTACCTCTTTCGTAGCTGAAAATTTCTCTTCTATTAACCGAAAATTATACCAAATAAAGTGGTTCATCATTCTCTTACAAAGTTTGGTGTTAATTCAAGAATCTATATGGGTATTCCAAACTAAAATGTCACTATTTGGGAAATATATGAAAGGTACGATCTTAATTTGATTTGTTTTCTTTGATATAATATACTTATCATAATTTTATATGTATATATTATTGCCTCACCATAATTTATAATTTATAATACAATTAAATAACTTGTTAAACGATATGATCTGTTTAACTTGATAAATCAAACCAACAATTATGTATGTATAAAACTTTGTTTTAGGTTGTGAATTTATGATTTAATATTACCTACAATAATATTCTAAATATATTATTCAATTTAAAGATTTAGATGTTTCTATTCGAATTTTAATCAGTCTTAAAATATAGAGACAGTTGATATCCTGTTTAATTTGATATATCAAATTTTGGTTTTGTAATTTCAGGTTGTTTAAATAAAAAATCAATCTTTTATTATTTGGCCTGAAATTAAACACACATGTATTTATGGGCATATATATATATATGCAAATATACACCAAAAAGGTTTAATCCAATTTGGATGTTTGTATTGATTAAATTGGAATTTATTTTAGCTCAACCATTATACACGCACACATTGTGTGTGTGTGTGTACATATATACATTCATTTTATCAAGGCGTGTATTTTAGGAACAAATTTATCCATAAATTTGTTTTTTATTGAAAATTTTAAAATTGAGGA
The DNA here is from genome assembly GCA_030737815.1 of Allium fistulosum. Taxonomy (NCBI): domain Eukaryota; kingdom Viridiplantae; phylum Streptophyta; class Magnoliopsida; order Asparagales; family Amaryllidaceae; genus Allium; species Allium fistulosum. The sequence goes on from CM060908.1 coordinate 471,156,775, forward strand.
AATAATATGTATGTATAAATAAAAAATATATGCATGGTAGATATAAATCCCAATAACTACGTATGTATATGCCAATCAGGTAAATGTTTGTTTCTTTTGTCATTTTAAACATATTATCGTCTGTTGTATATTGATTAGATATATTATCAATTAAATGTTATCAAAATAGGTAAGGTGCCGTTAATCATTGATTCCACCATTCTCTCTTTCCTTTCAGATAATGATGTGATTATATCAAGATCTAGTTTCATGTTCCTATCCTTAAACACCAAACAATTACAATCACTATATATTTCACATGTATGTTACATTATTATTTAATATAGTATATTTGATATATTCATACTTACTCAAATAACATGCTTAATTAACATAGATTAAATTTTTTATGAATAGACAATGTTAATAAAAAATGATTTTATTAAAAACAACTGGATTAGACTTTGTATTAAACATTAGATTTCATAGTCCCACTAAGATCCAATTAGGGAAATTTTTTGAAATCTACCCTTTCAGCCGCTGCGAAATGGACCGTGTTCCTTCAATGAACAAATTACATTATTACCCGTAGAGCATACCACAATTTACCTATGTACTTGGTGCATTAAGTGAGTATCAAATCCGAATTAATATCAGTAAGTGGTAGTTAAGAGTGTTCTTGAGTATTTATGAAATGCTAAAAAAATGTTTACAAAAAATGAACTCCTTGTGAAGGGATGTTCAAACTCAAATTGGAAAAGTGACATCGGATATAGTGTGCCAATCCTAAATTCAAGTTCAACCTTAGTTAAGGAGCTTTAACTATGAAATATTCCTGATAAGAGGTTGTGGCTTATTCAACCAGAAGGCTAAGTACATCACCTTGAATAGAACCACTCAAAAGCTATATCTATATAATGTGTAACAACCCGCATATTTTACGATTGTATATTTAAATGTTTTAATTAAATATAGCATCGTTAATCGGATTAAAGTCCGAAAAGCTACTTTTTGTAAACATTCGAATTGGGACTCGAGACCACTTCCATTGAGTCCAAAATGGCGTTTACAACTTTTTTGAGTATAAACATCGATATGTTTGGAGTTGAGTGAATTTTTCTATTTTTCACTTAGGGCTTTGGGATTGGGTTTGGGTTTCAGCCCCACTAACCCAACTCACCTTATATCCTAACTCCACCCCCTCTCCTCTTCATTCATTCTATTATTTTCCTAACACTTCAAGCTTTATAAAAATGGGGGAAGAGAAAAGAGATTAGAAAATCCTAAGCCTTAGTTTCTTTGCAAATTCAAGTTCTAGCTCCAAAATCAAAGAGAAGCTTAGGTAAGCATCTCCTTCTTCTTCTCCATCTCAACCTCTCTCCAATTTCAGAAATTTCCTATAACCTAATTTGAGAAATTATTGCTTCTAGACTTAGATTGGTGTTTCTTGGGTTGAAGTGAAGAGTGTTTGATCTTTCCTTTACAATTAAGTTTCTCATTCATTGTATTTGGGTTTAAAGGTGAGATTTTTATCTCACATCTAAGTCTATATCTATCTTTGTTGTTATATGAATTCCTAACATCTATTCCTTGTCCATTTTCTTTTGGATCGAATTGGTTTTATGAAAATTCCAATTTTTAGTGTTTTGAAGTTAAATCCTTAAAAATCATAGCTTTGATGTTTGATCATGCTTTTGGTGGCATATCGAAGAGCCTATAGGGCTGGGTTGCCGATTAGCGTAAACCCTTAGCGTCCATTGCTCATCCGATCGCGATTTGTAGAACTTTTGCCCCATAAGGGGGCTAGGTTGAATGTGCATCAGAAGCAGGTTCAGTCGACTGAACCAGTGGGTCAGTCGACTGAACCAGAAGGCAGGAAATGCCTTAGAAGCAGGTTCAGTCGACTGAACCAGTGGGTCAGTCGACTGAACCAGAACCCAGGAATTTGCCTGGGTCTATATCAATCGACTAACCTTCTTGTTCAGTCGACTGACCCTGGGGCAGGAAATTTCGTATCCCTGTGTTAGTCGACTGACCACCTGGTTCAGTCGATTGACCTGCTTGTTTCAGCCTATTTTCCCTATTTTGCTTGAGGTTCCAATTTTTATCGATTCCTGATTATCCGATTTGTTGTTATCATTTATTATCGACTTTGATGACTTCTTTTTCGGGATTTTCAGGAATATCCCTTTTGATGGATTCGGTATCGATTTCTTTGGATTTGATTCACGTCTTCGTATGTGAATTTTTGGTGATTGATTGTTTTTACAATCAATTTTGTGATCTGTCACTTTAAAATACAAAGGTTTCTATACTAGTAGTAAATATCAAACTCTTCCATCCAAACCATTTCAACACTATTTTGATACAAGGCTCGTTTATTAAAAACCGTTTTCCAACCTTTTGTATACACAAACCTTTACCTCATTCGTATGAGAAATCTAATTAAACTGCTTAGTAAAACAAGTGGTATGAAACACTTGCGTTTACTTCGTCGGTTAATTCTTGGACTTGTTCGATTGAACTCTTGTGACAATTTTCGAGTGGAAATCTCTAATATGTTCGTAAATATTTAAGTTAAGCTAGTGGTTATGGGACATGAAGCTAAACTCTTATATTTACTAGCTTAGTGTGATTCGCACTTTTTATTGATCGATGATGATCGTTTTGTGATTTAGACTAGCGATGTGCGATGTCTATTTGTTTGTCTGGGGACTAAAAACCCCGTTTGTGGAGCTTCGGCTCAAATTTGGCGAGGTAGCGACCCGTGGTCTTCGGGCCGTTTATGGAGCTTCGGCTCAAAATTGATGGTTAGCGGCCATGGAATAGCGTTCCGTTTGTGATACACGTGTTGGTGATTTTTTATGCTCCCGTTTGTGATAGGCCTCCCCCTTTTGTGATATCTGGATTTCTAGTTGATGATTTCTAGAATTTGTGTTTCACCTATTTTTGTTATTGGCAATGATATGTTTGTCAATATTTGGGGTTTGGTGAATAAAATAAAGAATATGACATTCTTTTTGCTGCTTTGAGATTCTTGAGATATTGTATGATTTTGTTGTTGTTTAAAGTATACTTGTCATAGTCTGACATTATTGTTATCATACGTTTTTGTTATATCTCTACTCATATCTCATTTTATATATGATAATTATAGCTAGACTGATCTGTTTATTATTTTCTTATTAAATAATACTCGGGTCAGACCGAGATGTTACAGGTGCTTCTACTTGACTTCTTATCAGGGGCGGTCGCCTGATTTTTGGCTAACTACTTAGACTAGTAGTTTTTGGTTGTTATACATTTGAGATATAGACTCCATGATGTATACTTATTCTTTTGTCTAGCACTTGTACCTATTATTTTGTGATATCGTGGATCTTATTTGACCACTACTTTGATGTACACTTCTTTGTGTTAAATATTCATATTTGTTTCCGCCTTTGTGATATGAACATCTATGACTGATTTATGTTATGTTTATTTCTATATTTGTTTCCGATGGCCTCATAGCCACTGTGTGGTAACTTCGAGTTTGTATTCGATATGTCGGATTTCCTCTTGAAATGAAATGTAAGTTATTTTATTTGACATATCGGTACTCGCCCAAAGCAATTACACAGATGGTCGCTCCTCAATAGCCTTATTCTTCGTGCTAGTCGACAGCATTACCCAGTAGTGTTCTTGGCTAGCATGAGTATAGAGGTGGGGCGTCACAGCTTGGTATCAGAGCCAAACTTCGGAACAATGTAGAATAATCTAGCAAGGATCATTGTCCTATGTATTTCTTAGGAATCGTGCCATAGGATTTAATTCGAGTCTTCGTACCGTTCTATCCTATTTTCTTTTGTGATGCCTTGCTTTATCAATCAAGTTTGTTTGATATTCATTCCGAGAATAACCTTTTTCCTCTTCTTTCTTTCTTTCTTTCTTTCTTTATTAGAGAAGAGAGATGGTTAGACCAGGCCGTCCCAGCACCGGTCAATCCAGTGCTACTCCTTAGGAGGGAGTATTTATGACTACTCAACAACTTTTAGATCTTGTGAACAATTCCCGAGCTGTCGGACCCGTTCCAGCGCCTATTCACCCTAAATCTGGGTTTGCACGCTTATGCAGTGATTATACCGCTTTGGGTGGAAAGCCTTTCAAGGGTTCCAAGAGCGTTATAGAAGTCCAGGCTTGGCTTAGAACATGCGATCGCATCTTTCTCGCATGAACCTTATTGATCTTCATCGAGTCCAAGTGGCTTCTAGTATGCTCCAAGAAAGAGCATTAGATTGGTACGAACTTTTGATTTCTGAAATTATCGAAGAGGATCTTACTTGGGAGCAATTCCAGGAAAGGTTCAAATTGAAGTTTGTGCCGAAAGCTGAAAAAGTAACTTTAGCTCGGCGCTTTATTGACCTTGTTCTAGGTGAATCTTCCGTGACAGACTATGTCGCTTCTTTCGAATCTGTATCCAAATATGGGGTCGAGTATATTAATACCCCATTGAAGAAAAATCAGAGATTTGTTTATGGGTTGAACAAGAACCTCAAGAAACCATTACTTCTGAAATTATAAGTTTCTTTTGATCAGCTTGTTGATATCGCTCTTCGACTCGAAAGGGAAGCAAACAACTTCGGTAGCGAATACTCCTAACTCTCATCGTGGAGTAATGTTACAATTGTGGTTCTAAGGACCATTATGCAAACAAGTGTCCGAAGTCTCTTTCTTGCCGCTATTGCAAGAGTTCGGGTCATACTATAGCTTTGTGTCCCAAACTTCAAAGCAAGAAGGATGGCAAGCTAAATGTTGTACAAGCCCCTTCTAACACTTCTCGTGGTCAAGGTATTTCTCATTCTATCCTTGATGACATTATTATATTTCGTGAATTTCCTATTCGAGTTCTTTTTGATACGGGTGCATCTCACTCTTTTATATCCAAAGAACTTGTTGATGCTTTGTCTTTGAATGTTATTGGCTTGATGACTTCATTGAGAATTGCGAATCCGGTTGGTGGACCCGCAACACTCAGTTTATTGTGTAAAGATGTCGAGATTATTTTATGTGGTTACTCTTTCCGTGCCGATTTGCATGTTATGTGTTACCTTGGTTTTGGAATGATTTTGGGAATGGATCGGCTTAACCGTTACGAAGCCCATATCCTATGTCCTGAGCGGACTATATATCTTCGACATCCTCAATCTGTTAAGCAGATTTCTCTTGTTCTGAAAGATTCGGATTCCAATTCGAAAGCATCCTTGTATTCTCTAAATCCTCATGATGACGATAATGATGATGAGGAAGATGTCATTTCTCTCATTCACATTGTTCGTGAATTTCCCGACATATTTGAGCCCATTTTAGGATTACCACCTAAGCGAGCAATTGAGTTCAGAATTAATCTGATCCTTGGAGCTCTACCTATTACTCGCCCTCCTTGTCGTATGTTCAATAAGGAAAATGAGGAGATGCGTAAACAATTATTCGAATTGGAAGCGAGGCAATTTATTCAATCTAGTTTCTCTCAGCTTCAGCTATTTTTGTGAAGAAATCCGATGGTACACTTAGGCTTTGCATTGAATACTGCAAACTTAATGATCTCACCATCAAGAATAAATATCCCTTTCCTCGTATTGATGATTTATTCGATCAAATTAGTGGTGCTAAAGTCTTTTCACAGTTAGACATAGCAACCGGTTTTCATCAGCTCCGTATTGCAGAGGATAGCATTCCTTTGACATCGTTCCGTACTCGTTATGGATCTTATGAATGGCTTGTTATGCCATTTGGTTTGACAAATGCTCCGGCTTATTTTGTTGACCTTATGAATCGAGTTTTCAAAGACTTCCTCGATCGATTTGTTCTTATCTTTATCGATGATGTTCTTGTTTATTCTAAAACCGAGGAAGAGCATGAAAACCATCTTCGGATTGTGTTGGAAATCTTAAGAGCAACCAATTGAAAGCAAAATTTTCTAAATGCCACTTTTGGCAATCTCGTGTGAAATTTTTGGGGCATATTATTTCTGAATCCGGAATTTCCGTGGATCCTTCAAAGATTGAAGCGACTCAAAATTGGAAGAGATCAGAGATTGTGATGGAAATTCCTAGCTTCCTTGGATTGGCGGGCTATTACCGTCGGTTCATAAAATACTTTTCTAAAATTTCCGTACCTCTTACTAATTTGACAAAGAAGGGAGTTAAGTACATTTGGTCGGACAAATGTGAAGCTTCATTTCATAAATTAAAAGAACTCCTTTCCAATGCTCCTATTCTTATGATTCCCGATGGGAACCAAGACTTTATTATTTACACCGATGCTAGTCATGTTGGTCTGGGTGCCGTTCTCATGCAAAGGGAACGTGTTATCGCTTATGCTTCTAGGCAATTAAAGCCTGCCGAGACTAGATATGCCACTCATGATTTATAGCTCGCGGCTATTGTTTTCGCCCTTAGAATTTGGCATCATTATCTTTTGGGAGAGAAATTTGTTCTCTACACCGATCATAAATCTTTAAAGTATTTATTTTCTCAAAAGGAACTTAATTTGCGTCAGTAGCGTTGGCTTGAATTCCTTGCATCGTATGATCTTGATATTCTCTATACTCCCAGAAAAGGAAATCGTGTTGCCGATGCCCTTAATCGTAAGCAACAAGCGGTTGTTTACATGATGGTATCCGAATGGAATGACCTCGAGACTTTGTCCACTTGTGAGATTCGAGATCGTGAATCCGATTTATGTTCATCTCTTGTTTTGTGTAGCCTTGAAGCCCATCCTTCTCTTTTAGACAGCATTCTTGAAGCTCAAAAACATGATCCCGAATTGGTTCTTCTTAGCCAAAGTTGTAGGGATAAAATTGATATTGAAGGTTTGAAAGACTTTGATATTGATGCTCATGGCGGTATTCAAAATTTTGGTAGACTCATTGTGCCAAATATTATTGATCTTCATAAAGATATTTTAGAAGATTCTCATCATTCTAAATTTACCATTCATCCCGGTAGTAGTAAAATGTACGCGGACATGAAGCGACTTTATTATTGGGAGGGAATGAAATCTGATATTGTTAACTTTATTAAGCGTTGCATGACTTGCCAACTCATAAAGGCCGAGCATCAAAGACCCGGTGGGTTATTGCAACCTTTGGAAATTCCAATATGGAAGTGGGATCAAATTTCCATGGACTTTATTGACGGTCTTCCCCGTTCTTGTTCGGGCCATGATAGCCTATGGGTGATAGTAGGTAGACTTACAAAATCCGCCCATTTTATTCCCGTTCGGTTCAATCGGACCGTACCTATTTTGGCTAAACTCTTTGTCAAGGAAATTGTTAAATTACATGGAGTTCCTACTTCTATTGTTAGCGATCGTGATCCATTGTTTACTAGTGGATTTTGGAAGAGTCTTCAAAAAGCTTTGGGAATGAAGCTTAATTTTAGCACCGCTTATCATCCTCAGTCCGATAGACAAACCGAGCGTGTGAATCAAACTCTAGAAGATCTTCTTCGTGCATGTGTTCTTGATTTTGGTGGAAGTTGGGAAGATCATATTTCTCTTGTTGATTTTTCCTATAATAATAGCCTCCAATCTAGTATTGGTATGGCACCTTTCGAGGCGCTTTACGGAAGGCCATGCCGATCTCCTTCGTGTTGGCTTGAAACCGGTGAGAAGCTGGTTTTAGGTCTAGATTTTATTCGTAATGCCACAGAAAAGATTGACCTTATTCGTCATAGGATGAAAGAAGCTCAAAGTAGACAAAAATCCTATGCCGATTACCGAAGAAGGAAATTAGAATTTTCTGTGGGAGATTTGGTGTTCATTCGTGTTTCACCCATGAAGGGTGTTGTGCGTTTCAATCAATCGGGAAAATTAGCACCTCGATATATTGGCCTATTTCCCATCACCAAATGCATTGGTTCCGTGGCTTATCGCCTCTTGTTACCGGCTCAGTTTTCTTCTATTCATGACGTATTCCACGTCTCTCAATTACGGAAATGCCTTCGAGATTCCGATTCTATTCTTGAGCCTGGTGTCATTGAAAAAATTGAAGTTTCGCCTAATTTGACTTATGAGCAACATCCTATTCGTATCATTGCTACGGAGGTTAAACGCCTTCAAAATAAAGATGTTCCTCTTGTGAAAGTTAAATGGTCCTCAACCCCTAAGGATTGCTCCTGGGAATCCAGAGAATTCATTGAGCGAACACATCCGGACTTACTCTCTCGTGCTCCTTAAAGGTGAACTTCTCATTTTAAAATTTCTTCTTTTGTGTTGTTATGCTTTTATGGTTGTTACTTTTTATTTTCCTCATAATTATTGTAAGAACACAATTTCTTTAAGGAGGGGAGTCTGTAACAACCCGCATATTTTACGGTTGTATATTTAAATGTTTTATTTAAATATAGCATCGTTAATCGGATTAAAGTTCGAAAAGCTACTTTTTGTAAACAGTCGAATTGGGACTTGAGACCACTTCCATTGAGTCCAAAATGGCGTTTACAACTTTTTTGAGTATAAACATCGATATGTTTGGAGTTGAGTGAATTTTGCTATTTTTCACTTAGGGCTTTGGGCTTGGGTCCCACTAACCCAACTCACCTTATATCCTAACTCCACCCCCTCTCCTCTTCATTCATTCTATTATTTTCCTAACACTTCAAGCTTTAGAAAAATGGGGGAAGAGAAAAGAGATTAGAAAATCCTAATCCCTAGTTTCTTTGCAAATTCAAGTTCTAGCTCCAAAATCAAAGAGAAGCTTAGGTAAGCATCTCCTTCTTCTTCTCCATCTCAACCTCTCTCCAATTTCAGAAATTTCCTATAACCTAATTTGGGAAATTATTTCTTCTAGACTTAGATTGGGGTTTCTTGGGTTGAAGTGAAGAGTGGTTGATCTTTCCTTTGCGATTAAGCTTCTCATTCATTGCTTTTGGGTTTAAAGGTGAGATTTTTATCTCACATCTAAGTCTATATTTAACTTTGTTGTTAGGTATGAATTCCTAACATCTATTTCTTGTCCATTTGCTTTTGGATCGAATTGGTTTTATGAAAATTCCAATTTTTAGTGTTTTGAAGTTAAATCCTTAAAAATCATAGCTTTGATGTTTGATCATGCTTTTGGTGGCGTATCGAAGAGCCTATAGGGCTGGGTTGCCGATTGGCGTAAACCCTTAGCGTCCGTTGCTCGTTTGATCGTGATTTGTAGAACTTTTACCCCCACAAGGGGGCTAGGCTGAATGTGCTTCAGAAGCAGGTTCAGTCGACTGAACCAGAAGGCAGGAAATGCCTTAGAAGCAGGTTCAGTCGACTGAACCAGTGGGTCAGTCGACTGAACCAGAACCTAGGAATTTGCCTGGGTCTGTATCAGTCGACTGACCTTCTGGTTCAGTCGACTGACCCTAGGGCAAGAAATTTCATATCCCTATGTTAGTCAACTAACCACCTTGTTCAGTCGATTGACCTTCTTGTTTCAGCCTATTTTGCATATTTTGCTTGAGGTTCCAATTTTTATCGATTCGTGATTATCCGATTTGTTGTTATCATTTATTATCGACTTTGATGACTTCTTTTTGGAATTTTCAGGAATATCCCTTTTGATGGATTCAGTATCGATTTCTTTGGATTTGATTCATGTCTTCGTATGTGAATTTTTGGTAATTGATTGTTTTTACAATCAATTTTTTGATTTGTCACTTTAAAATACAAAGGTTTCTATACTAGTAGTAAATATCAAACTCTTCCATCAAAACCATTTCAACACTATTTTGATACAAGGCTCGTTTATTAAAAACCATTTTCCAACCTATTAGTATACACAAACCTTTACCTCATTTATGAGAAATCTAATTAAACGGCTTAGTAAAACAAGTGGTATGAAACACTTTCATTTACTTCGTCGGTTAATTCTTGGACTTGTTCGATTGAACTCTTGTGACAATTTTCGAGTGGAAATCTACAATATGTTCGTAAATATTTAAGTTAAGCAAGTGGTTATGGGACATGGAGCTAAAATCTTATATTTACTAGCTTAGTGTGATTCGCACTTTTTATTGATCGATGATGATCGTTTTGTGATTTAGACTAGCGATGTGCGATGTCTATTTGTTTGTCTAGGGACTAAAAACCCCGTTTGTGGAACTTCGGCTCAAATTTGGCGGGGTAGCGACCCGTGGTCTTCAGGCCGTTTGTGGAGCTTCGGCTCAAAGTTGATGGTTAGCGACCATGGAATAGCGTTCCGTTTGTGATACACGTGTTGGTGAGTTTTTATACTCCCGTTTGTGATAGGCCTGCCCCCTTTTGTGATTCCTGGATTTCTAGTTGATGATGTCTAGAATTTGTGTTTCACCTCCTTTTGTGATTGGCAATGATATGTTTGTCAATATTTGGGGTTTGGTGAATAAAATAAAGAATATGACATTCTTTTTGGTGCTTTGAGATTCTTGAGATATTGTATGATTTTGTTGTTGTTTAAAGTATACTTGTCATAGTCTGACATTATTGTTCTCATACGTTTTTGTTATATCTCTACTCATATCTCATTTTATATATGATAATTATAGCTAGACTTATCCGTTTATTATTTTCTTATTAAATAATACTCGGGTCAGACCGAGATGTTACAGGTGCTTCTACTTGACTTCTTATCAGGGACGGTCGCCTGATTTTTGGCTAACTACTTAGACTAGTAGTTTTTGGTTGTTATACATTTGAGATATAGACTCCATGATGTATACTTATTCTTTTGTCTAGCACTTGTATCTATTCTTTTGTGATATCGTGGATCTTATTTGACCACTACTTTGATGTACACTTCTTTGTGTTATATATTCATATCTGTTTTCGCCTTTATGATATGAACATCTATGACTGATTTATGTTATGTTTATTTCTATATTTTTTTCCGATGGCCTCATAGCCACTGTGTGGTAGCTTTGAGTTTGTATTCGTTATGTCGGATTTCCTTTTGAAATGAAATGTAAGTTATTTTATCTGACATATCGGTACTCGCCCAAAACAATTACACAGATGGTCGCTCCTCAACAGCCTTATTCTTCGTGCTAATCGACAGCATTACCCAGTAGTGTTCTTGGCTAGCGTGAGTATAGAGGTGGGGCATCATATAATGTGTAAATTTATAAATTAGCTAGGGGCGATACCAAGTGTTGAGTATCCCATAACACTATTTATGATAACATTGTCACAACACAATCACAAAAGAATCAAGCACTCACAAAATGTCGAGAAACATACTTCGAAAGTTCCACATGATAAACGCAGTTTATCAGCGATGAAGAAGTGTTGATTAACAGAGTAAATAATAAAATATTATAAAATACCTTTTCATAAAGGAACTTGCCCGATCAGTTTGAGTAAATCAATCTAAGGAATGGGATTGAGAATCCATAATTGTTTCCAAGTTCAAGTGGGAAATTGACAGAGTTTGTGGTATGTCTTAGGAAAAATTATGTTATTTGTTACATAGATCTAAATGTTTAATCAATCTTGTTCATAATAAAGCTGTTTTGCTTTCTTTTATATACTTTGCTATATTGTGATATAAATAAATTAAGCAATTAATTTAAAGTATATTACTAAGAAAATCCTTAAACAAATTGTTATGTGATTATAGTTGCAAGTAGTTGCAAACAGTGAGTGATTAATCATAATATAAAATAACATTTTGTTTTAAATATTCCTAGTCAAGATGTTTTAAGAAAGGATTTCAATGCATACATTGAGACCAACGTGTGTAACACTCTTTAAATGTTGGGTGGTGTATTACCATTATAACAAAATTACTCTATTACAACTTTTCGTTTACAACGTCCACTCAGTGAAAGTCTTAATACATGTTTTTAACAACTGGTTTTCTTGAAAGTTGTAATAAAGATAATTTTAACAATTGTTTGCATTTTGCAGTTGTGATAAAGGTCTTTAACAACTTTCAATTCCAAACCTTTGCAAATATTAATTCATAACAACAATTATTTATAGTCGTCTTACTCATAGGTTGTAAGTGATTACGTTACCATTTTCATGAAACGTCGTTAACAACAAACAGAAATTCTGAATAGACCAAAACGTTCCCGCTCGGAGAATTTAATTTTTTGCTAATCAATCATGCAAAATATTATGGAAGCATAACAAAATGCAAAACTTAGTAAATTTAAAATAATCTTCAAAATTTCGAAAATCTTCTAGAATTTCACGATTTTTTTAACCAATTAAAGAATTAACCAATTCGAATTCTAATAAATCAGCAAACGATCTTTAAAATAACAATGGACATTTAATCAGTTTAACCGACTAACAACATTCATCGAGTCAACATGATGATCACCATGAATGGTTAATCAATATTAATAGCTAATCTATTGACTAATCTTAAACAATAAACTTTGGTTTATCACTGGTTAAAGGTTTTAATCACTTCGCTTATTATTTTCTTTAATTACATCTCTTTCACCTAACCTACATTTTCAACCTATTTACTGCTTAAATTTCACAAAAAATGAAAACTAAAAAACCCTATTGCCTCTTCGGTTCTCCATTTCTTTTTTAAGTTACGAACTCCATTTCCTTCTTACATCACAAACAGCTGCCTCCAACATCTCCTTTGTTTTCACCGTCTAACGGTTCTCTAATACCTTTTGTCCTCCATTGCCCGACCTGTCCCCTACCATCCCCAATCTGAATACAAAACCAAACCAGAATCCACTAAATATCTCTCTGAAACTCCAATAAACACCTTGAAGGTCACGATTTCGCGACCTCATTTCCTCTTTACACAAAATGCACAAATAAAAATAAACAACCCTAAATCACCACCACTTTTGGCCCGACCATCACTCTACTACATCACATCCTTGCCACGTTGCACCAACACCTCGCCGTAGTGCACTCAAGTCTAATTTAGTCAGAACATTTCTAAATTAATTTTAAATAAAATCATTATGTTATTTAAATTTGTAATATAGTTTTATATTAGTGGAAATTGGTACGAAGGGCCTAATTATATGGCCCATTTTTTTTCCAGGACACGGTTTTGAAACTATTATTTTCGAGGACAATTATGTGCGGCGTGCGTCTTCATCTTCTCAAACATCTAAATATCTTCTGAAATCGATCGTGGAAATTAGGCGCGTTCGTCTTCATCTTCTCAAACAACTACGTATATTCTGAAATCTGCCGATCTTGGAAATTGGGCGCGTGCGACTTCATCTTCTCAAACAAGTACGTATCTTCTGAAATCTACCGATCGTCAAAATTAGACGCGTGCGTCTTCATCTTCTCAAAGAACTACGTACCTTCTTATGCAATCAAAGCGGTCGTTTCTTGTGCAATTGAAGCGGTCGTGAGGCGTTAGTTTCTTCTCAAATCAAAATCGACTTTAATTGTGGGAAATCGTGAGGCGAGTCAAAAAGTGATTAGACGTATCTTGTTCAATCAAAGCGGTCGTTTCTTGTGCAATTGAAGCGGTCGTGAGGCGTTAGTTTCTTCTCAAATCAAAATCGACTTTAATTGTGGGAAATCGTGAGGCGATTTTCTTCATTTGGTGAGTCTCTTTTTTATTTGATGTTTTTCATTCTCAATTCTATTTTTTATGATGTTACTGTATGTTTCTTTTCACAGGAGGCTGTTTTCATCTATTGGAGGAAGGTTTTGTTTGATGTAGTTGGAATAATGGCTTCTGAATGGTATTGTTTTATTCTTATAACACAATCACTGTGTATTTAGCTTCGTTTGTTCTTTAGTTTGCAATTAAACTCTGATTGTTTAGATGTTTAAGAATGGTGTATCAAAATTCCATTCTGGCTCTAGTAATAATTTGGCAGCCATTGAATGTGATTATGTGTTTTAAAGACCATATTGATCTTAGTGTGTGTTTGTTATGATAATTTTTTAGCTCTTCTTTTTCACCATTAAGTATATTTTTGCAGATCATCTTTTTCACCTATGATTTTTCAACAATGTAAACTTGAATAGGTACAATCACAACGAATGTTTTTCTTCCACGTGTTCCACTGTTGTAATCAGGTTTATTCCAAAGAGTGATAGTGATCTGTAAAAGATAAATTGTTTTATCTTTTTTCAAAAAGTGGTATATAAAATGATTTAAATGGTTTTATGCTATTAGTTTTTATTTAAGATCAGTTTTACATAGTTATATTTTCCACTGTTGTAATCAGGTTATCCCAAAGAGTGATAGTGATCTCTAAAAGATAAATTGTTTTATCTTTTTCAAAAAGTGGTATAAAAAATGATTTAAATAGTCTTATGCTATTAGTTTTTATTTAAGATCAGTTTCACATAGTTATATTTTTTTTTTATTTTTTTTACATTTTTTTTGCAGGTGTGATTCATCTGTTATAGTTGTGTTTGATTTCAATAACAATTGTTTTAGTGCTCGTTTTGGATTGGATGCTTCTATTTCTTATGTTAGGAATAGGATTTGGGAGCAGTGGAATAATTTTACTCCATTATGCTTTGATATTTTTTATATTCGAGAATCAAAGACTACCTTTATTGAAACGGATAGTGATCTTCAAGCTATATTGTGTTTGTTTTGGTTTAAAAAGGAAGAATTTTTGGTTTTTTTTCTACGGCTGAAGAATGATTCAATGGATAATTTTGTTGGTGAAAGTAGCAAGTCTGGTTCAGTTGTTGGTGTTGAGTCAAGTAATAATATGTTAGGTTATGATGATGATTTAGATTCTGGTTTTACTCAACAAAAGGATTTACATGAGTTGTTGAAGAAGAATCCAAATATGGAATTTTTTACTGGCGTTGGTCAACAGTTTGATTCTGCTATTGGATTCCGTAGAACAGTTAGTGCTTATTGTTTGAAGAATGGATTTAAAGTACAGTATATTAAGAATTGTAAAGAACGATTGACGGTTCGATGTGCTGTAGCTAGCTGTCCTTTTAGGATTCATGCTTTTTGCAAACTGAAGCAATTGGACCAACTATTTGTTAAAAACATTAACTTGATTCATACTTGTGGTGGTGGATTTCGTTCCCTTAGTAGTCCAACCATTAATAGTGATCTTGTGAAAAGTTTAATCGTCAATCAAATTCGTGATGAGCCAAAAAGAAAATCCAAGGATATCATTAAAAGTTTTAGAAGAGATTATGATGTGGAGCTAAGCTATTACTTTGCTTATAAGGGTAAGAAATTGGCTATGAATGATATTTTTGGTGATGAAAAGAAATCTTACAATGAATTAGTTTGGTATTTGAAGGCATTGGAAAGAAATAACCCAAATAGTTATTCAAGTATGGATGTGGATTCTGAAACAAATCAATTTGAGAGAGTTTTTGTATGTTATGAGGCATGTATATTTGGATTTAACTATTGTCGTCCTATGGTGTTTTTGGATGCTACCTTTTTGAAAGGGCGAAGTGGTATTTTGATGGCTGCCACTGCGAAAAATGGGAATCAAGGTACTGAATTTTTTTTTTGCTGTTGTATTTATGTTACATAGTACTGTTTCTTTAAGTTATTGTTCTACTGAATTTTATTGTGTACATACTGCATTTTGTTCAAGTGATTAGTCTACTGTTATATAGTACTGTTTCAAATATAGTGCATTTGGTTGTTTCAAAAATGAATTCAAACTGACAATTTAATTCAACTGAAAATTAATGATGATTAATGTTGGTTGTTTTTTTATTTTTATTTTGATAGATACATAATCTAGATGTTTTATTTTTTTCAGTTTATCATGATACCTACTGCTTATGCTGGATTTACCAGAATCTGTCATATTTCAAACAATAAATGCATATATGTTTTTATCTCTAACATCTTCAATCTAGTTGCACTAGTTACAAAGTAGGTACAATTGTTCAATGGATAGTCATGCTCTTCTTATTGTAAATTTGATCCAAAACAAATACTGTAAAAGATATAATGTTCTTTAATTTGATATACAAAATGTTACTGTATACAGGAGTTAAAAAGGATAAATGCATTTATCTTTTAATATAAAGAATTAAATAACATATTAAGCCGTCATTATATATCATAGATACTACTACATGTTGAACATATTTATCATTTTTCTCTTTATTTGAAGTTCTTACATAAGGTATACAAATGATTTAAACAACATATAGAAAAGATAAAAGCATATATGTTTTAGATGTTTGAATATTATTCTTTGTATTGTATGCATGAATTATGTATCATATCTTTGCAATTTCTACCCTTTCTGCGTAGACTACACATGTGATTGTCTACTATTAGATAATACTGTTTCAAATATAATTTTTTTTTAGACAAAAAGTGAATTAATTTTTTGTTGTTTCAAATGTAATACATAAACAGTGAATTATTTTTTTTTTGTTTTTTTTCCAGGTTTTTTCCCATTAGCAATGGCTCTTGTTCCCAAAGAAAATGAAGAGTGTTGGAGTTGGTTTTTAAAACACCTAAAGAATGCTCTCAGTTGTGATAGAATATTAACTTTTTTAAGTGATAGACACTGGGGTTTATTGTTAAGTATTCCAAATTTTTTTCCAAATAGTCATCATTCTTATTGTTTGCATTATATGCAAAATAATATTGCCAGCATTGTGAAAAGTGGAAGGGGTGTTTGGGTAGCTCATTTACTTGAGCGTTGTGCTATAGCTTCTAATCATCATGAGTTTGAAAAAGCCATGTCCAAGTACAAAGAAATTGGAGGTGCCAAAGCTATACAGTACTTGAATGATAAACCATATGATCATTGGGCTGATTTGTTTTTTCCGGGGAAGCGATATGGCGAAAATAAGTCCAATGTAGCTGAGAGTTTTAATTCTTGGATTTTGGATGAAAGAAGTTTGCCTGTTACTGCTTGTCTTGATGGAATTAGGGTAAAACTGATGATGCAAATGTCTAATCGTAGAGAAGAGGCATCAAAGTGGACTAGTGTGCTATGTCCAAAAATGGAAGCTCGTTTGTTGAAATTGAAGGAAGAAGGATTTGGGTGGAGTGTTTCTAAATCATCTAGGTATTTATTTCTATATTTTTACATGATGTTCATAGTTTCTGAAAAAAATGATAAATGCATTTATCTTTTTTCAACTTGCTATGTAGCCTGTGTTATGATTTCATTTTGTTGGTATTTATAAATTTTAAACCCTTTTGGATCTTTTGAATCTTGACAGTCGCGGCATTGTAATTAACACTGTATGTAATTCTTAGCTCTTTCATTATTTTTGTCTGGATGAGTCTGTACGTTTTACTTATGGTATATTAGTTCTTGACTTGGACAATCCTGTTGATATTTTTGGAAAAGTCAAATCTGGTGCATCAAGGGAATGTTTTTAGTCAATTCCACTTAATCAGTGGATGCCTTACCCATTGAAATTACTTTCAAGGTTTACTGGTTTTAATTCTTACTATAACCTTTATGCTTTCTTTTTTCTAGATTGGTTATCATTTTTTTTAAAAAGAAAGTCAAAATCAAAATTTACATAAGATATACTTTCTCTAAAGAATATGAACAGTATGCCTGTTGTTATTTGTTTTGGTTTATGAGTCTTATTTTTCACTATTAGTTCTATGCACATGAATTGGGTCTTATTTATTAGATAGATTAGAGAGAATATATATAGTGCTAATAATCATTTTTTGGAAATGCAATCTGTGTACATATTTTAACTGTTTTTAATTTTACATTTTGTAGGTATATTTTTGAAGTTCATTCTCCAACATCTCAAAAGGTTGATCTTAAAAATCGCATTTGCAGTTGCAATCAATGGAAAGTGACAGGTTTTCCTTGTGCGCGTGCTTTGAAGTGTATTTCTTTAACCAGAAATTCTGTTTATGAATATATTGAGAATTACTTTACTGCTGAGTATTATCGAGCTTCATATTCACATTTGATCAATCCTATTCCAACTTTTGATAAGGAAGCAATTGAAGCTGAAGAATCATCTATTGTTCTTCCTCCTAAGCCTGTTCGTGGAGCTGGTAGGCCTAGGATGAATAGGATTGAAGGGGCTGACTTTCATGCTAAGCAAAACAGATGTGGAAAGTGTAAAAAACAAGGACATAATAGAAGAGGATGTTCTTTGAATATTTGAGTTGATTGTTTTAGTCCAATGTATTTGATTGGTTGTTCTATAAATACTCTGACTTGAATAATTGAGTTGATTGTATTAGTCCAGTGTATTTGATTGATTGGTTGTTCTATGAATACTTTGACTTGAATAATTGAGTTGATTGTATTAGTGCAGTGTATTTGATTGATTGGTTGTTCTATGAATACTTTGACTTGAATATTTGGATTATTGCATATGTTGAATTGGATATAATCTGATTTTGATTACTTTTGGTTGTATGCAATTGTTTATGAGTTTCTGCTTTTCTGGTAGGCACTGTGATGGTTGTCGGTAGGTAGTCAGTGTGTGAATTGGTAAGATGATGGTTAGTGAAGAAGAATTGTGGGTTGTGGCTTCTCTGACAGTGTTGAGTGTGGAATGTTGCTGTAGTTTGTATTGAATGAAACAGTGGTGTAGTAGTATTTGCTTGTATGGTAAGAGAACTGTGAAGTTTATAGGTTGTGAATGGTTTGGGATGGAAGTATGGTTAGTAAGTGAAGTATGACAGAGTGGTATTTGGACTTTTGTAAAGGAGGAGGTGTTGTAGTTAAGAAGTGAGGCAGTGGAGGTTGGCAGTGAAGTAAGTAGTAGTCAGAGGCACTTGAAGTTGTGAATGATGAAGGTGGTAGTTACTCTTCTAACAGGAAATGGAAAGTATGGAAGAACTATTGTTTGCAATTGTTCTGTTTAAAAAGATAAATTGATATATCATTGGCCTCAAACAAGCTTAGGACCAAGTATATTTTGCGGTTATTGATTTAAATTTTCTTTGTGCAGAAATATTTGTTCAATTTTGTTTGTGCAGAAATATTTGTTCAATTTTGTTTGTGCAGAAATATTTGTTGATTTTTCATAACGGTGGAATACCTATCCATCTCCAATAGTTATTTATCTTTTTGTAATAACTTCTTTTTTCAAGAGAGCAGTATTCAACCAGCATTCCTTCTTCCCATTCTCACGCATCATCACTTTCATCATTCATTTCCACTAACATCTACCCTTATGCCTACAACTGACCAACCTTGCACTTGCCACAACCTAAAATAGCTCACAGGACTTCCATCACCTCTCACTGCACTGCAACTCCAATCACTATCTTCAAACTTCTGTCATTTGACATAAAACATCCTCAACACCAACAGAAACGACCTTTATAACCTGAAATTCATAGCAACCATCAACACTAACTACATAGCACTTCCATCCACACTATCTTCACATTACACAACACACTCTGTATTATACGGCCCAATTTTTTTCTAGAACACAACATGAATGTATAGTCAGATTAAAAGGTGACAGTGCAAACAAGTGCACAGCATACACATAAACAAACTCAAGTCTACAACATCTGTAAGTAGGTTTTACAATTCAAATAATATGGCCTAAGTCAACCATTACAAATTCATCAGTCAAATAAAATTTTAACAAATGTATGATAAAAGGACTGTTAGACATCAAAGAATTTGTTGCTATCATTGTCAGTTCACATCTTTTGTTGCTGAAGCTGAACTGCAGAATTTTTCAATTGTCTAGCAGTATGGTTCATCAGAGAGAATTTGTGCAGTTATCTGTGCTCTAAATGCGTTTACTTGTTCTAGACTGATTTTTGATGTTGTGTCCATTCCTTGTGCTAACTTTTGGATAAACATCATTACGAAAATTCCACAGTCGAACCTGCATTTTTTAAAATTTTAGTTATTGTGTAACATTCATCGTTGTATAAAAATCTCCAGTATCAGTAATTATGAAAATATAACTAAACATGTACTTATATCCATTACATCAAAAGATAAATGCTTCTATCTTTTTTAATAGTTGAATAAAGTAAGATCTGACACTTAATATTTTATGAAGAACTCTTTAATTAATTTCATTTAACAATAAACCAGCTCCAAAACAACAAACAACTTATATCATTTACATAAAAACATAAATGCTTTTATCTTTTCTATGTAATAACTAATATCATGAGAAAAACATCAAATACCTTGAATGCATTAGATAATGTACCATTTGTATCAGTGATTATGAAAATATAACTGAAAATGTACTTAAATCCTAGGTAAACATTTTTAATCAGTGATTATGAAAATTACCCGTTGCTTTGTTGAGCACAGTTAATATTTTTAATCAATGAAGACTTTCCCAGAATTGTTTTCTCGCCTGCGTCCTGTAAGTCTTTATTGATTTTGTTTACCGCTGCTTTCTGCCAAATATATATATATATATATATATATATATATATATAATTTTTTTAATAATAATGATAAATCTATTTATCTTTTTTACTTTCAGTGTATTTTACTTACCACATTAATAGCAAACCTTGAATGTCCACTTCTTAATGTCTTAGATCTTGTGGTCAAGTGTAGAGAATCATAATGGTTCCATGAACATGATTCCACTACTAGCTCTAGCAAGCTCCAATGTCCGTTGCCATGTATAGGAAATAATATATTGCAACATAATGGATTTAGAAGTGCTTGTTTAATAAAAGGATTAAACATATTTTTTTTGATCTTTTCCAGGTTTCCATCTGTTGCGCTTTTCTGTTAAAAAATAATTTCAAAAAATTTATCTTAGAAACAAATTAAATTTTACATTATAGTACACTTACTGTCATTGTTGTGTTCACATATATAATGCTAGAACTTTGTTCTAAAAATTTTGTTTTTCTGAACCAAAACCAATCAATAACCTACATTTCCAAAAAAAAATATGGATTAAGAATAGATTTGATAATGAAGCAAAGAATAGAATTTATAATGACGCAAAGTATAGTTTTTTGTACTTACTTGACCAGAAATATATTCTCCATAGAGAAGTTCTTCTATCATACTTTTTGTGATGGTGATGAAGTTTTCATCGTCATAAGTAAATGCTTCATCACTAAAAAATTAAGATTAGTATGTTCTGTGTTGTAATGCACTTACAGTATAAAAGAAAATTAATTAAGATTGGTATACTGAAAAAGTAAGATTAGTATGTAATGAAATATTTTTTAACAAAAGAAAATAACAATAGTACATACTGTACAGGAATTTTATGAATTGTCATACTGTCATACTGTACAGGAATTTTATGAATTGTACATAAAACAGCTGACAGTACATTAAAAAGATATTTTGTTTTATCTTTTTTTAGTTGTCACTTGGATTATTAACTAAAATACAGTGCATTAAAAAAAGTAAGGTTGCAAATAAAAATACTTGGTGCTGACAATAATAGGTGCTTAAATAACTTTTTTTATCTTCATGAACATCAACCAGCAAACTATTCATCACCAAAAATTTCTTTTTTTTCTTCAGATTTTAATAAATTTCAACAGCCTTGGATTGTCGATGATACAACCCAACTACTTGATAGAATGACTCAATTTGGCAATTTTTGAGTTAAACTGAGTCAATTCATCAAGTCGCTATGTAGTACACCAACAATACAAGGTTGTTTATTGAATGGCACAAGTGACAAATTGTTTATTAACTCTGATTAAACCATAACTTAAAAAGTTTACACATTATCGGATGTTTATTGAATGGCACTACCAAACATGACAATGTTAAAATGTTTGCATATTATGACATGGTTAAAATGGTTGACAAATTTGTGACTTGTACATTAAACATATGACAGTACATACAAAAGATAATCAGTTTTATCTTTTTTTAATTGTCACCTTCAATATTAACTAAAGGATGGTACAGATCTACCATAAGTTAACCAAATATTAATAACAGGTTTAAGAAAAATATATTGTCATACTCTACAGGAATTTTATGAATTGTACATAAAACAGCTGACAGTGCATTAAAAAGATATTTTGTTTTATCTTTTTTTAGTTGTCACTTGGATTATTAACTAAAGTACAGTGCATTAAAAAAAGTAAGGTTGCAAATAAAAATACTTGGTGCTTACAATAATAGGTGCTTAAATAACTTTTTTTTATCTTCATGAACATCAACCAGCAAACTATTCATCACCAAAAATTTCTTTTTTTTCTTCAGATTTTAATAAATTTCAACAGCCTTGGATTGTCGATAATACAACCCAACTACTTGATAGAATGACTCAATTTGGCAATTTTTAAGTTAAACTGAGTCAATCCATCAAGTCATTGTGTAGTACACCAACAATACAAGGTTGTTTATTGAATGACACAAGTGACAAATTGTTTATTAACTCTGATTAAACCATAACTTAAAAAGTTTACACATTATTGGATGTTTATTGAATGGCACTACCAAACATGACAATGTTAAAATGTTTGCATATTATGACATGGTTAAAATGGTTGACAAATTTGTGACTTGTACATTAAACATATGACAGTACATACAAAAGATAATCAGTTTTATCTTTTTTTAATTGTCACCTTCAATATTAACTAAAGGATGGTACAGATCTACCATAAGTTAACCAAATATTAATAACAGGTTTAAGAAAAATATATTGTCATACTCTATAGGAATTTTATGAATTGTACATAAAACAGCTGACAGTGCATTAAAAAGAAAAGAGAAATGCTAATGGCCCAGTTTTGTCCTTAAAAATAATTAGTTTCAACTTGAGTTCCAGGTTCCCCAATTGATTGCCCCGCAATAATACCTACATCTTCCCCCAATTCAACCAGATCGCCGTGAGTGGAACTTCTACAATAACATAATTCAATTGAGTCAAAAGTAGTTTAGTTACTTACTTGTTTCGTCCAAGAATTTTGAAATTTTTTTTGACAATTTCTTTTTTTTCTTCGGTAAGATATTCGAGCAGTGGACATTTGTCAACATTCTTTGGCTTCTTCTTCTTTTTTGGTTCTTTTAGGACAATATCTTCAACAACAATTGGATTTTCAGAAGCAATTTCTTGAGCAGGCTCTTTCAGACTGTCAGATTTTAAACTATCTTGTGTCTGCTTTTCTACTATGAAATCTTGAGTTTGCATAATATCAAAAGTTGGAAAATTAGCAGAACTGTTTATGTGAATCATACCAACAATTTTTTTTACCTTTTTGAGCTTCAGTTTTTTTGTTCAAATTATCTTTTTCCTCCACTTCATGCTTTTCTAAATTTTCCAATTTCTGAAGCTTCATTTCAAGAATTTGGATTCTATTTTCAGCTGCTTCTCTTAAACATCTTTCCTCCTTTAATTGTTCTTCAACCTTTTTCATCTCAGAGCACAAAAAATTGACTTTTGATTGTAGCTCCATTATGTTATCAGCAGATTCCTTTTCAGATTTTCTCAAGCTTGTGTCTTCCTAGTACTCATCTTTTATTTTTTTGGAAAGAAGTTCTTTCTCTTCTTTTGTTACATCTGCAAATTTTTTTATAATCTGCAATGAATAAATTTAAAGTTAAGCTTTCACATATATTGTCATTGAAGTACTAGACAAGTTAAGCTTGCACATACACTTTCTATACTCATTTGGTTTTCTGTAATAAATTTAAATATGAATAAATCAAGAAAAATGTTTAATATGTATAACTATATATCAAATATAAGTAATGCCTAAGTTGTTATAAAATCATTTACATTAACAGATAAATGTTTTTATCTTTTATAGCTTTTAAGCATGGTAAAATTAATGAAGAACTTTGGAGTTGGACAGAAACTGAATTGTACTTAAATCATTATGTACTTATGTATTTAAAAGTAGCATACCTTATCATTGTCTATTTCATCAAGGTCCAAATCTTTTAATTTTGACAAGTCCCATTTTCTCATCCTTGGGATTTTGCTTTCCAAATTTTCTTTTTCATCGATGATTTGCGTCCTTTCACAAAACCAATACTGTCAATAAGACCATGCAAATAAGCATTAACATTTAACATTTTTGTAAAAAGCATTGGTATAAATTTATTTATATTTAAATCATACCAGTAAGACCATAGTACATCCAGGTGTGCTTCTTGGATTAGCATAGTATTTTTGTACATTTTTCATGACATTTTCACATATTGCTCTCGGCCAAGAGATTGAGTTAAATTTTTTTAAGTTTAACAGCTTTGATAAGAAGCCCCACTGCATGTAGTTCTGATTGTTAGGAAAGAAAAAAGTAATAATCAACAACAGCAACAACAATTTGACTAAATCTTCATTCCCGTTTTCTTCCTCTATCATTTTTTTCAACCTTCTTGTGACTGTCTTCTGGCTAATTATGTCATTTTCTTCGAAATTTGTAGTCAGAAACTCTGAAAAACTCTCCATTGCTGTGGCCTTATTTGAAGTTGGTATTGGAAACAAATCCTCTCCAGATAAATTCATTCCAAATATAAGGCTAACTTCTTCAGGTGTGATTTTCAGCAGTTTGTTTCCAATTTTGAAAGCTTTTTCTTTAATACTGAAAGAAGTAATTAGTTGGTCTAAATTTGAAGCACTTTTCCGTATGTTTTGCCGTTCTATGCCATTGGTCAGAAACATATTAAAAAAGTTTTTGAATGGCGTTTTGTTGATATAACTTTTTGCTTGTGAAGATAGAATGTTTTTTTCCTTTACCGTCATCATAACTTTGTACACAGCATCTAAATTACATCTGTATGTTCCACTGTACAGATGTTTTTTCTGTCTTTTCAGCCTGTTTTGAATTTCATATTTGCCAACATCATCTGACTCATCTGTTTCAATATTTATTTCTTCAGAATCATAACTTGCTTCATTTAGTTTTTCTGAAATTGTTCCTTCGTCATCTGAGTTTGTTAGATGTTCTTTTTCAGTCATTTGTGAGATTTGCTGTGTTGGTGTAGCTTCATCCTACATTCATGAAAATAATATCATTAATTAGGATCCTAAATTTATTTCTGCATATTTATGAAGATAATATCATTTTGCTCAAGAATCATAATGCACATAAAGTATAATAAACCCTTTTGTTGAGTAACTATGTAGTACTGATGGCTATTTTTTCTTCCAAAGTATAGAAAGATAATCTGTTTTATCTTTTTTAGTTGTTTAAGTAATGGTCATTTAGAAATCTGAAAACTTAAAGAGAATGAAACACAAAATAGCCATCAGAATATTATTTATAAAAAAATAAATTCTTTTATCTTTTTTAACAAAGCATTAGCAACAAATTATCCATTACAAATTAGTGATCAGTTATTAGAATTTCATCATCACAATAGCCTTGAAGTAATAACATGTACAACATGTATGAATGCAGTGCATAGTGCAGACTTATATGGGCAGAGAATCAAGCTACAACATTAACAAATAGTCAGATCCAAAAGTGAGAGTACAAAGAAGTGCACAGCATACACATAAGCAAATGCAACATGAAAACAAATCTAGATCAATGCAAATGAAGCAACCAAACCTGACTGAAGTGTTCAAATATTACATATATACATGTGTGTAACATCAAGTGAATATGCAACATCATACACATTGAAACCAGAGTCCAACGCAGACATGTCGACAAGATAAGAATGCAAGTGCAGACAAGCTACAATATGACAGACTGCATTTAAAGCAACAACTCAACTCAGTGCACATCAACCCAATACAAACTACATGAAGTATATGGAATCTAGATTCCAATTTAATATGTATATACAAATTGAAGAGTACAACTAAATATTATACATAACATAAGTAGGAAAACAGTTACCAATGGAGTTGAAGATAAAGGTGATCTCTGGCTGTGTTGATCGCAGAATGGGCTAGATAAAGGTCTAATATTTATGCATTGGGTTCCAGCTTCATTTATAAATATGCACGTTGTTTTCTGTATGAATAACTTTGATTTTGATGACCTGGTGTGCATTTTTACGCTGCATAAAAATTGTCATACATAATGAAATGTTAGAAAGAGTGAAGAATAATTTTTTTGTACTTGTAATTGTAATTATCAAACACAACTAGGGTTGTAATTCTAATAAGTAATTGTAATTATCAAACACAACTAGGGTTTAGCATGTAGTCTAAATATTTTACATTAATAGATAGATACGTTTATCTTTTTTAACAACTAAACAATAACTTGTTTAGTTTAACACCTAGGGTTTAGTATCATCTGCCATTGAATATTAAGGTATGCTTAATTAAACAAATGTCGATTATTTTAAATTATAACAAGAACTAAAATACCTTAAATCTGTTAATTAAATCGTTTTGTATAAAAACATAAATGCTTTTATCTTTTTTAAGTAGGGTGTAAATTTGCTGTATATCTTTTGTAATAACTTTTAAATCATGAAAAAATGGCAAACATGTATAACATATACTAGTCACTATTTAAGATAACTAAGGCTTAAGTTGATTTGAACCAATTATAGTAAAAGATAAATATGTTTATCTTTCGTAGCTGTTGAACATAGGAACATTACAACATAACTGTGTTTACACAATACATACAATTTTTGAAGTACTGAAGTTAAAATTATGTTAAAGCAACTCAAAGATAAACAAACATGTTAAATCCATTACATTCTTGTATTAAATCATTTAGATTAAAAGATAAACAGATTTATATTTTTAACTGTTGAATATGACCAGTTTTACATCACGTTAAATCATTACAAAAACAACAAACACCTTACATGCATTACAAAAACTGTTATATATAAACACAATCAATAGAACTTATTTGTTACTTGTCAAACACAAGCAAAAACAACCCATAAATAGCAAAGAAAATCAATCAGTGAATGACTACTTACTTCAGCTAACAAAAACAATCGACATATAGCAAAAAAAAACAATCGATGAACAACAAACAGCAAAGATAAACAAGTATTTACTTGTTCAGCAACAAGTGAATAGAAATCACGTCTTGCAACTAGTGAATAGAAATCGCGTCTTAGTTTCTTCAGCTGAAGAAAAGTGAATCAATCGATATATAGCAAACAGTAGAAATAAACAATTACTTACTTGTTCAGCTGAGAAAAGTTAGGCGGTACAATTTCTTCAGCCAATCGATAATCCAACTGAGGCGATTTTGTTTCTAAACCCTACTTTTGTTTTTCATTTGGAGGTTTGGCGGCAGATATGGATTAGCGAGAAGTAGAGGGTTTATTTTCGACCCGTGTCCTGGAAACTAATTTTTTTGAACACGTGTCCTAGAAAATAATTAGTTGATGGTAATAGGCCCTTATAGTGAAATTCCCCTTTATATTATGTAATTATTTTACATTATATATATGCAGGTATCATATACACATGTATATGTATTTGCATGTATAACATAGCAATCCGTGTAACGTTTGACACGCCCGTAATTGTTGGGTTTTACACCACAATGGATATGTTAGACCCTCTAGTACACAAATATATCATCCAAATGTATGCTTATGTGCTTTAATTTATATACAAAATGATACATACACACAGATATATATAAATTTATATTTTATTTTGAATGATTTATATATATACATATATGGAATTTGTAAAATATATGTGTGCGTGTGTATAAAATTATGAATCTGTATATGAAAATCATTTGGAAATATATTAAAAATTTAATTTTTTATTTTGTTTTAAAGTCCAAAAACAATTTTTTTTATAAATGCTAAATAAATAAATATATATATAAGTACTTATAAATAATTTAATAATATATATATGTATATATTAATACATAAATGAAATACACACACATAGATATATATATAATATGTACACATTTAGTAATCCTCACAATAAGTTTTTATATTTTTTATGTTAAAATATTTATTAAATTAAATTTTCGATCGAAAATTAGTAAAATTAAATAAAAATTATTAAATTAAATATCCATCAGAAAGAGACTTCGATCGATTCACTAGAAAGTGGAGAGGTGTACTTGATCAATCCTACGAAATAAGTGAAACACAAGACTCACTAAAAGAAAACCGACCATCGGGAGTGAAGGGTCCATCATAAGCAATAAAATAGTCAAGCATTAACCAAGAGGATCATTTCCTAGAAAATCACGACTTCCTAAGAACCGATTTCTTACTACTTCTTATGAGAATATATGTCTCTTGACTAAAGACAAGCTCAACTATTTGCCTTCACAAAAGAAGCGTCTAAAGAATGAAAGGAATCTTGGAGGGCTATATTATTACTATCATCAAGTAAATGGACATGACACAAACCAATGTCAAAGCTTGAAAGGCTTGATCAATGATCACCTAGGGCAAGGGAAGCTCAATGAGTTTGTACAAAAATGTTAAATCAACCATTAATAAAATAAGATCTTCTGAATGAAATAATTGTATCCACATGGTTGAGGAGTAAAACTCTCCTAAAAATAGCGGAAAGCCTAAAACATTACCTAAGATGGTAGTAAGGGGCTAAGCTTTTGTCCTTGCCAAGATGGCCTGGTCAAAGCACCTCCTAGAGGGAGGTCAGGGTAAGCCTTTTGTCCCGTAAGGCCTGACTAAAGCATTTGCAAGCCTTCAACCCTTTCCTACGCGGCTTGGTTGGAGTGCCTCCTAGAGGTATGACGATTAAGCCTTTGGCATGTCTAAAGTGCCGAACTAGCCTTTAGTGCCATCATTAAAGGCCTACTGAAGCGCCTGCTAGAGGGACATCAGGTAAATCATCATCTGAAACGGTGATAAGGGGTTTGATCCAAGTAGAGATCCTCACCTACAGTGGTGGAAAAAAGCAATCAAGTCAATCGCACTCCATTCAAAAGAATGGATTAGAAATAGTCTTCTAGAGGAAGATCATTTAAATTTAATTCAAGACGGTTGAACACTATCTTCTAGAGGAAGATTTACTAAAATACGAGCTCTCAAAAGTTAGTTAGCCCAAAAGCAGGAACTACTGCCAGATAAGGATTTCTGGTCTTCAATTACAATTGTCAGACAGGTGTTCTGGTCTTCTATTACCATTGCAAGATAGGTGTTCTGGACTTCTATTATTATTATTACCAAATGAGTTTCTCTGGTCTTCTATCTATTTCCAGATTGGTGTTTTGGTCTTCCATTGCCATTGCCAGACAGATGTTCTAGACTTTAATTATTACTTGTCAGATAAGGTTTTCTAGTCTCCTATCTATTGCTGGATTGGTTTTCTAGTCTTCTATATATTGTTGAATTAGTTTTCTGACCTTCCATTAAGTAGTGATGAATGAGTTCTTCAATTATCAATCAATATACATAATGCTTCAAGAAATTATTTAAAGAATTTATCACTTTAACGACAGAATTTCACCAAATCAATTTTCAATTCAAATTCACTTAACGAGAATCTCTATTACTAAACAGGCGACTGAATATTATGGGAAAGCAACTTCTTGTATCAAGTTCTAGAGTTCTTAGTAAGCAAGATTCTCAGTTCCCTTAACAAGCAGAATATTGATGTAACATCCCCCTACTTGGAGGCCCAAAACTAACGGCTACGGACTCTGCAGTCATCCGTAGTTATTAATCTTCGGTGACCAAATACGGCGGTGCTAGATATATTGACACACAGATCACAGAAATATGGAAAAATCTTGATAATTCAAAAACATATTTCCACATTCATATTAAAACATTTCATGTTCCTTACATAATCCCAAAATATGTTGACCACATTCAGCAAAATATAATTATTACAATTACGCCAAGAGCGACATATGAAGATGTCCCCTTGGTTGATCAGAGTATATAGTAAGGCTAATAAATCTGCCTTTACAAACAAATACACAGCGGAACAAGAAAACTCTAAATAACTATCTGCCTCCTGCACGCCTCCGGAAGCTTTATTCGTTAAAGAAGAGAACTTGAGAACCTTAACTCTCAAACTACTCAAAAGTAATTGAGCACCCAAGAGTTTAAGGGGAAAACAAAAACTTCGAGTCAGACATAAAGCCCGGTATGAATAATAATCTAACATCTCAATCCTTTTTAGATATCTAGTGAGACCACCCCGCTTAGCGGAGTGGGTTTTCCCCTCACTAGTATCTTAAAACCTTTATAAATCCATATATTGTGCTCCTGCATCCACAATGGTTAAAACTTACATTTTCAAAATATTATGAGGATATGCATACTTGAAAATAATTAGGATTTCCCATTCTCTGACACCCTATCATAATTATAGTTTCTAGGGTCACTATTAACCTTTTTAGTTTTCATGGGTTACTAATAACCTTGTTATACCTAATAGACATCCTGTCCTATTCTAAGTTTTCATGGGATCACTAAGAACCTATAGGCTCCTGCCAATTAGCTTAATCAATTCATGGGTCCTCCTGAACCTACTAGTCCCTCCAATAACTAATCACCTTATCCTAGTTTTCATGGTTTTACTAGGAACCTATGGATTTATCCAGTAACTCACTTCACATCCTAGTTTTCATGGGTTGACTAGGAACCTACTGATACTTCCATTAGCCACATTCTTATCCTAGTTTTCATGGGTTTACTAGAAACCTATTGACTTGTGTCAATTTTTAATTCGGATATAGTTTTCATGGGTTCACTACAAACCAATTAGCTCCTTCCAACTGTCCTTAATACATAGTTTTCATGGGTTAACTATGAACCTGTTGGTTTCCTCCAATAACTACTTTATCATAGTTTTCGTGGGTTTACTATGAAACTTTTGGTTTACTCCAATAACTACAAAGTTTAGGCATATTATATTTATTGTCACCCAGACTCCTAGGATACAATTCTACTCATTTAGGAGTTTAAGCAATTTATATTCACTATTGAGTTACTCTAGTTGGTTCTTCTACCCCCTTTTTTTCCAAAATACAGTTATGGGTCATTATTTGAATATATTCCTATTTGAAGAAGCAAAACAACAATTTAACAATACCACTCTTGTGGGTTTAAGGTCCTTGAAATATATTTCATAAAACATAGTTAACACCTTTAACATATTTTTATTAAGGCAAATTCTTCTTCAAAATTACATACTTAAAGCCATTACAAAACTCCTTTATATATGCCGTGGTTTTCCTTAAAAATTTGGAGTTATGGGTTTTAAAACCTTTCGACAATGTCGAAAGCTACTATTTTCAACCCCTTTGAAGGGTTTCAATCATATCTTTTTAAAATAACAGGCTCCAACCCTCTTTATACT
The DNA here is from genome assembly GCA_030737815.1 of Allium fistulosum. Classification (NCBI taxonomy): domain Eukaryota; kingdom Viridiplantae; phylum Streptophyta; class Magnoliopsida; order Asparagales; family Amaryllidaceae; genus Allium; species Allium fistulosum. The sequence continues at coordinate 471,187,825 of CM060908.1, forward strand.
TTAAAACACTTCTTTCCAAACCCTTCGACCTCATTGAAACTCAAACCATTCGCAAGTATTGGGAAACCATTCGAAACTATTAAAACGCAGACCTTTCGAAAGCAATGGAAAATAAACCTTTTGAAAACTCTTTGGGTTCAATTTAAAACATGTGAGAACCTTTTTTGAGAACCTTTCGACTTCATTAGAAGCAAACTTTCGACTTTGTCGGAAGCTCTGCTTCGAAAGCTTTAAAATATATCATTTAAAATAATAGGCCTCTGCCTTTTAAAATAATTCCTTTGAAAGCTTTGGGTTATACTTCAATTATAAAACAAGGGTAAATCATCTAAGTCGAAAGCTTTGATACCTTTCGAAAGCATTGCAGAAGCGGCTGGTTTTTAAACAAGTAAACCTTTCGACTTTGTCGAAAGCAACGACTTCGAAAGGTTGGAAAAAGCGGCAATAACCTTTCGACTGTGTCGGAAGGTTCAAAACAAAACAATGATAAAGCGGCAGTAACCCTTCGACTGTGGCGAAAGGTTTAAAATCTTAATTTTAAATAATTGACCTGGTCGAAAGCAACCAGGTCGAAAGCTCCTTTTCGAAAGAAAGCATGTGTAAGCTTTTAGTTTATAAAACAAACATACCTCAACCTCTTTAGCAACCAACCTTTCGACTAAGTACCATTCGACCTTGTTCAATCCATTACATACCAAGTAACTTGATACCATATGCATTAAACTTTGACCTTGTCGAAAGCTATAACTTTTCGACTTTGTCAGAAGGTCTGGGTCGGAAGGTTTGATGCCTAAAATGGCTGAAACATGCTAAAAGCATGATTTTCTAGTTTTTAACTTAAAAAGATAACTTTTCAACTAACCTGCCTTTGTTTGTCAAATTCGCAATGCTTAATAAATGCTTTTCAGAAAAGTGCTGCCACTAATTTCAGAACTAAATAATAATTTTATTTTTTAAAATACCCATTCTCCTTAATTATATATATATAACACATTTAAGTCCCATACCTTAAATAATTTTATATATTCATCAAATTACTTAGGAAAAATCTAGAAAAACACCATAAAATCTATTTTAATATGTTTTCCAACATATAAAAATTTCAAACCCAAATAACTATTATTTTAGCCGTAATTAATTTATAACCCAACAAATCATTTTCTTCACTAGAAAATTAATATCAAATACACATAAATTCATAAAATTATTGAAATTGAAACCCATCTCCAAAATCATGTTTTCTATAACATAAAATTTTCCCATGGCATTTAAAAATCATTTCATTTCGGTTTTACCCTAAAACCGTGTATATCTCCTTTAAACAACCCTGTTTAATCCATATAAATCATAAATCTAGCACATCATCATTCAGTATATCTTAAAAATAGATATACACTAAAATCCAAAACCATATGATCATAAAACTAAAGTAGAGATGTAGAAAATTATTATTCACCTTAGATTAGATAAGGAAATTGAAGTTTGTTGGAGATTGATTTCCTTTAGCTTGAATCCTAAGCTTTAAGTTGATTTTCTCTTCTCTTCTTTCTTCCTAATGGCCGGCCTTGCTTCCTTATGGTTATAATTTTTTTTTGATAAAATGAACGTGTATGACTAAGGAGAATAGTATAAGGGTGGGAAATATGGGCAGCTATTTACCCTAATGCCCTTATGTTTAATTACTTAATCATTTATTAGTTCATTTAGTTAAATAAGCACGAACACTTAATTTATTAATCAATCCTCAATCTCCTTGTCTACATTATACTATTTAACTTATTCTAATTAAATCTCCTGAAGAATGTCAATAAAATTAGAGGTGTTACAAGCTCCCCTCCTTAAATAATTTCGTCGTCGAAATTCAGTAAGGACTAACTAGCAAACATAACAATTATCTGTAACATCTTCTAACAGCCATACTATCCTACCTGACTAGCAACAATCTATATAAATCTAATATAGACATACCATCAAAGAAGATCAGGATAAGCCTCTCGAATCCTATCCTCTGTCTCCCAAGTACAGTTTTTCTCATTGTCGCTCCACTGAACTTTCACTAACTTGACTGTCTTGGTCCTCAACCTCTTCTCATCTTTCGCTACAACCCGAACCGAGTGTCTAACAAAAGTCAAATCTGGCTCTACTACTAAATCCTCTAACTCTGTCTAAGGAATAGTAGCCTCTGGATCATGCACATACTTACGAAGATGAAACACATGGAATGCATTATAGACACCTACCAAACTGCTCGGCAACTCTACTCTGTAAGCGAGCTTTCCAATCCTTTCTATAATTTGGAATGGACCAACATACCTCGGGGCCAACTTTCCCGACTTTCCAAATCATACCACACCCTTCATTGGTGATACTTTAATCAAAACCCTGTCTTCCACTGAGAACTCTAGTTCTTTACGCCTCTTATCTGCGTAGCTCTTCTGCCTGGATTGAGCTTTCTTCATCCGTCCTCGGATTAACTCAATCTTTTTCGATGCCTTCCTAACTAAATACGGACCTAAGACCAATCAGTCTTTAGTCTCTAACCAACATGCTGGAGATTTGCATGGTCTTCCATAAAAATCTTCAGAAGGCGCCATTCCTATACTAGTCTGATAACTATTATTATAGGAAAACTCAATCAGATGTGGGTGATCTTCCCAAGATCTACCAAAGTCTAACACGCAAGCCTCAATAAATCCTCAAGTACTTTGTTGACCCTCTCTATTTGCCTATCCATCTGTGGATGATATGCTGTACTCATCTTGAGCTTGGTACCTAATACCTCTTGTAGGCTCCTCCAAAATTCGCTAGTGAATAATGCATCTCTGTCACCGATTATGTTACTAGGAATCCCATGAAGTATAACTATGTTTTTCATAAACAACTTAGCCAAAACAAGTGCCGTCCTGGTTGACTTTACCGGAATGAAATAGGCACCCTTTGTTAGCTTGTCCACAACAACCCATATGCTTTCATATCCTCTCCTTGACCTTGGCAACCCATCTGTGAAATCCATCGATATCGAATCCCATTTCCAAACTGGAATATCTAGAGGCTGAAGTAACCCACTCGGCTTCTGATGTTTAGCTTTCACTTGTTGATAGTTTACACACCGCCTAACCCATAAGCCAACATACCTCTTCATGCCTTCCCAATAAAAGCTCCTCTTCATATCTTGATACATCTTGGTTCCTCTAGGATGAATTGTAAACTTCGATCGATGACATTCCTCTAGAACTTCCCTCCTTAAGTCCTCTATATTCGGAACGCAGAGCCATCCCTTTTTTCTCAACCATCCTCTTTATTCAAGACTAAAATCCTTTAGGTCATCATCCTCTGATCCTTCTTCAAGCTTCCTAATCCTCTCGACTAAAACTGGATCTTCTCTTTGCTTAGAAGTTATCCTCTCGATCAGCACTGGTCAAATTTCTAAACAAGATAACATGGCAGTACCTCCACTAGAACTAGCAGTCGATCTTAACTGCACACCACAACTGGCTAAAGCTTCTAGATCCTTCCATTCTGCCAACATTGCTAACACCCCATTCTGATATTTTCTACTGAGAGCATCTGCTACCTTATTTCCATTACTAGGAGTATACTCTATACCGAAATCATAAGCAGCCAAAAACTCCAGCCTTCTCTGCTGCCTCATATTCAACTCCTTCTGAGAGATTAAATACTTTAAAGACTTATGATCGGTATACAACTCAAATCTCTCTCCTAAAAGATAATGCCTCCAAATCTTCAAGGCAAATATCACCACAGCTAACTCTAAGTCATGAGTAGGATATCTAACGTCGTGCGGTTTAAGCTACCTAGATGCATAAGCAATAACTTTGCCCCTCTGCATCAATACTTCTCCCAATCCAGTGCCACATGCATCGGTGTATACTACTAACCCTTGGTTACCATTGGGAATTACTAACACTGGCGCATTGGTTAACAAATCTTTAACTTAAGGAACCCTTCCTCACATTTGTCAGACCAAACAAAATTCACATCCTTCCTGGTCAACTTAGTCAAAGACGCTGCTATCCGCAAGAAATCCTTGATGAATCTCCGGTAATAGCCAGCAAGTCCAAGAAAACTTCTGATCTCGGTCACCATTTCTGGTCTCTTCCACTTGTTCACAGCTTCGATCTTGGTTGAATCGACTGACAATCCCTTCCCTGAAATTATATGACCAAGAAACTTAACCCCTTTCTTCCAAAAATGACACTTGGAAAACTTCGCCTTCAGCTGATTCTGCTTCAACGTCTCCAACACCACTCTAAGATGAATCTCATGATCATTTTCATCTATAGAGTACACTAAAATGTCATCTATAAATACCAACACGAACCTATTCAAGTGCTCTCGAAAAACCCGGTTCATCAAATTAATGAAGAAAGCAGGCGCATTTGTCAAACCAAATGGCATCACCAACCACTCATACCTAGTCTGAAATGCCGTCAAAGGAATGCTATCCTCTGCCACTCACAACTGATGGAACCACGTCGCCAAATCCAAGCGGGGAAACACCCTGGCTCCACTCAACTGATAAAATAAGTCATCGATTCTTGGCAAAGAATACTTGTTCTTGATCGTCCTCTTGTTTAACTTACGATAGTCGATGCACATTCTTAACGACTCATCTGGTTTCTTCACAAACACCGCAGTTGCTCCCCAAGGCGAATTGCTGGGTCTAATAATATTCCTTTCCTCAAGATCCACTAACTGCACATTCAATTCCTTCATCTCTGTCGGTGCCAATCTGCTAGGTGGTCTACTAACAGGTTCAGATCCCGATACAAGGTCTATCCAAAACTCAACAGCTCCTTTCGAGGGTAATCCAGTGACCGGCTCAAATACATCTGCAAATTCTCTCGCTACACGAACCAGACTAAGCTCATCTCCAACCTCCATGACACTTAACAAAGCACAAACACTCTTACTGGAACTCTTCACTGAGAAGATGATTCGGTTATGACCATATGGGTGTCTCAATGATATTTCCCGATCCTGGCAAAATATCCCAGCCTCATACCTACCCAACTAATCCATATCCAAAATGATACCGAAATATACGAAATAAAAAAGATATAAACTGCATGCAAACTTATGACCTAATAAATCTAGTTCTAACTAGTCACATCTCATCCCAAGAGTTGCATACCCTCCTATTGGATTTGCAACGCTTAAGGAAGTAACAAGTTATGTTCTATACATAACCTATCAACCAAATACTGAGATATAAATGAATGTTATGCACCGGTATCAAAAAGTACTCTAATTGGTATACTCTGTAACAAAAGCTTACCTTCCATCACAGTCTTTCCCTTCTCTGCTGTAGTAGGTCTAGAAGAAGACGGTGGTCCTATAGCAAACACCTTCCCTCTGTCTACCTTGACTGGCTCTGGACACTGGTTCTTATAATGCCCAACTTGGTCACAGTTGAAGCATTTCACATTCTTCTTCTCCGTAGGCTTCTTTCCCTTATCAGTTTTGCACTCGTGGGCATAATGGTCCTTCTTATCTCACTTATAACACACTAAATCAGCATTCGCCTTCTTAGCGGCCTCCTCTTTCTGGGATCCTTTCTTCTTAAAGAATTTCCTTTTCCTTCCCTGAGAACCTTGGGACTCAACTGGCTTCTCCCTAGCTGAACAGCAAGCATCTCCTCATGGCGGATGGTCATCTCCACTATCACATGATAAGGCTCTCAAATATGGAATCATAGCCATTTTCCCAAGCTTTGGCCTCAATCCTCTAATGAATCTTTCATTCCTTCTGACATCAGTGTCAACCAAAGCATAACCATATCGAGATAGCTCATCAAATTTAGCTGCATACTCAATCACGGACATCTGTCCTTGAACAAGATCCATGAACTTCCTCATCAATGCCAACTTGGCAACTTCAGACAAGAACCTCAGCTCAAACCTCCTCCTGAAGTACGCCCATGTCAACTCTTCCTCCTGCACTCCGACTGTCACACTGTTCCACCAATGAAGCGCTAACCCTTGCAACTGTCTAGAGGCTAGCCTTCTCTTCTCTCCATCATTCAAACCTAAATTTTTAAAGATCCTATCACAGTTCAACGGCCAGTTCTCAACTTCAACAGCATCTTCGGTTCCAGCAAACGACTTTCCTTCTAGACTGATATAGTCTCTACTCAGCTTAACATAATTATAACCAGCTGGAACTACAAGATTAGCTCCTCCCACATTACCAGCAGCTCCTGGTTGCAAAAGATTTGCCAACAACTGATGCACCATCTTCGCACCCATTGGCGAATTTCCAGCACCTACATTGGCCTCAACATTTTGATTATCATTAGCCTGTCAATCTTGGTTTCTCCAAGTATTAGGTCGAGCATTTCCATTAGTAGTGGTGCTTCCTCCACCTAGATTTCCTCTTCCGTTTCCTGCCTCCATATCCTCTTTCTCGTATATCTGCATACGAGCCTTAGTAAGATACAGAAGAACAGTCTAAGAGAGATGGGAATAAGTACTTAGATATATACCTATATATAAAATACAAGTACGTTAATATAGCATTAACCAAAACCCCGATCATATTTTTTAAATTTATTGGATTATGTTTGAAACAGCTTTTTAGGTTTAACTATTCTTTTTAAAGTCTCATAAACCTATGCTCTGATACCAACTTGTAACATCCCCCTACTTGGAGGTCCAAAACTAACGACTACGGAAGCTGCAGTCATCCATAATTATTAATCTTCGGTGACCAAATACAGCGGTGCTAGATATATTGATACACAACTCACAGAAATATGGAAAAATCTTGATAATTCAAAAACATATTTCCACATTCAGATTAAAACATTTCATGTTCCTTACATAATCCCAAAATATGTTGACCACGTTCAGCAAAATATAACTATTACAATTACGCCAAGAGCGACATATGAAGATGCCCCCTTGGTTGATCAGAGTATATAGTAAGGCTAATAAATCTGCCTTTATAAACAAATACACAACGGAAAAAGAAAACTACTCCTGCATGCCTCCCGAAGCTTTATTCGTCAAATAAGAGAACCTGAGAACCTTAATTCTCAAACCACTCAAAATTAATTGAGCACCCGAGAGTTTAAAGGGTAAACAAAAACTTTGAGTCACACATAAAGCCTGGTATGAATAATAATCTAACATCTCAATCCTTTTTAGATTTCTAGTGAGACCACGTCGCTTAGCGAAACAGGTTTTCCCCGCACTAGTATCATAAAACCTTTATAAAGCCATATACTGTGTTCCTGCATCCACAATGGTTAAAACTTACATTTTCAAAATATTATGAGTAATGCATACTTGAAATAATTAGGATTTCTCATTCCTAGTTTAGTCTGACACCCTATCATAATTATAGTTTCTAGGGTCACTATTAAATTTTTTAGTTTTCATGGGTTTACTAATAACCTTGTTATACTTAACAGACACGCTGTCCTATTCTAAGTTTTCATGGGATCACTAACAACCTATAGGCTCCTGCAGTTAGCTTAATCAATTCATGGGTCCTCCTGAACCTATTAGTCCTTCCAATAACTAATCGCCTTATCCTAGTTTTCATGGGTTTACTAGGAACCTATGGATTTATCCGGTAACTCACTTCGCATCCTAGTTTTCATAGGTTGACTAGGAAACTACTGATACTTCCGTTTGCCACATTCTTATCCTAGTTTTCATGGGTTTACTAGGAACCTATTGATTGGTGTCAATTCTTAATCTAGATATAGTTTTCATTGGTTCACTACAAACCAATTAGCTCCTGCCAACCGTTCTTAATACATAGTTTTCATGGGTTAAATATGAACCTGTTGGTTTCCTCCAATAACTACTTTATCATAGTTTTTATGGGTTTACTATGAACCTTTTGGTTTACTCCAATAACTACAAAGTTTAGGCATCTTATATTTATGGTCACCCTGACTCCTTGGATGCAATTCTACTCATTCAGGACTTTAAGCAATTTATATTCACTATTGAGTTACCCTAGCTGGTTCTTCTACCCGCTTTTTCCCCAAAATACAGTTATGGGTCATTATGTGAATATATTCCTATTTGAAGAAGCAAAACAACAATTTAACAATACCACTCCTATGGGTTTAAGGTCCTTGAAATATATTTCATAAACTGTAGTTAACACCTTTAACATATTTTTATCAAGGCAAATTCTTCTTCAAAATTACATACTTAAAGCCATTACAAAACTCCTTTATATAAGCCGTGGTTTTCCTTAAATATTTAGAGTTATGGGTTTTAAAACCTTTTGACAATGTCGAAAGCTACTATTTTCAACCTCTTCGTAGGGTTTCAATCATATCTTTTTAAAATAATAGGCTCCGGCCCTCTTTATACATTAAAACACTTCTTTCCAAACCCTTCGACCCCATTGAAACTCAAACCTTTCGCAAGTATTGGGAAACCATTCGAAACCATTAAAATGCAAACCTTTCGAAAGTAATGGAAAATAAACCTTTCGAAAACTCACTAGGTTCAATTTAAAACATGTGGAGAACCTTCTTTGAGAACCTTTCGACTTCATTAGAAGCAATCTTTCGATTTTGTCGAAAGCTCTGCTTCGAAAGCTTTAAAATATATCTTTTAAAACAATAGGCGTCTACCTTTTATAAAAACTCCTTCGAAAGCTTTGGTTTATACTTTAATTATAAAACAATGGTAAATCACCTAAGTCGAAAGCTTTGATACCTTTCGAAAGCATTAGAGAAGCGGCTGGTATTAAAACAAGTAAACCTTTCGACTTTGTCGAAAGCAACGACTTCGAAAGGTTGGAAAAAGCAGCAGTAACCTTTCGACTGTGTCAGAAGGTTCAAAACAAAACAATGATAAAGCGGCAGTAACCCTTCGACTGTGTCGATAGAGTTTAAACCTTAATTTAAATAACTGACTTGGTCGAAAGCAACCAAGTCGAAAGCTCCTTTTCGATAGCAAGCAGGTGTAAGCTTTTAGTTTATAAAACAAACATACCCCAACCTCTTTAGCAACCAACCTTTCGACTAAGTACCCTTCGACCTTGTTCAATTTATTACGACATGTAACTTGATACCATATGCATTAAACATTGACCTTGTCAAAAGCTATAGCCTTTCGACTTTGTCGGAAGGTCTGGGTCGGAAGGTTTGATGCCTAAAATGGCTGAAACATGCTAAAAGCATGATTTCCTTGTTTTTAACTTAAAAAGATAATTTTTCAACTAACCTGCCTTTGTTTGTCAAATTCTCATTGGTTGATAAATACTTTTCAGAAAAGTGCTGCCACTAATTTCAGAATTAAATAATAATTTTATTTTATAAAATGCCCCTTCTCCTTAATTAAATATATAAAATAGTTAAGTCCCATACCTTAAATAATTTTATACATTCATCAAATTACTTCAGAAAAATCTGGAAAAACCCCAAAAATCTATTTTAATATGTTTTCCAATGTATAAAAATTTCAAACCCCATTAACTATTATTTTAGCCATAATTAATTTATAACCCAATAAATCATTTTCTTCACTAGAAAATTATTATAAAATCCACATAAATTTAGAAAATTATGGAAATTAAAACCCATCTCCAAAATCATGTTTTCTATAAGGTAAAATTTTCTCATGGCATTTAAAATTCATTTCATTTCGGTTTTACCCTAAAACCGTGTATATCTCCTTTTAAAAAATCTTGTTTAATCCATATAAATCATAAATCTAGCATATCATCATTCAATATATCATAAAAACAGATAAAAAGAAGATTCTATTTAAAGCAATTTTTTGCTAAGGCGTAAGGCTCCATGCTTGCTTGTCCAAATCTTTGGCAATTAAAGGGTTAGTAATGTGGCGAAGGCCACATTCAAAAGCTCTGTGATTTTCCTTTTCTTCCTCTGAATAGTGTTTGCATCATCAACCGAATCAATTTGAACCTTCAAAGCATATTGGAGAGTCTTGTTGGCTCCTCATAAAATTTGAACCATGCTCCTTAACTCTTTGATCTCTTGTTTCAAAGTATATTTCCCACACTCAAGGTTTTGAACTTTGCTTTCATATTCATTGAAGTTAAGATACTTTTTCATCCCATTTATTAATGAAATGTTGCATGCATTCAAATTTAACTTGTCTACTCCATTTTGAGATTGTTTTATCACTTAGGCCTAGAGGTGGGTTTAATAAAGTAGTAAATTTTTGACTAGCCAAAGATCGAGATATGGTCATTCTACCAGAAATATGGGTAGGACGGCCAAATTCACCTTCGCTCATAATAAGCTCTAATGATTGGCACTAGGCTTGACTTTTCATTAGCTCAACTTCGAGATCGTTTATTCGCGAATGTAATTTAGCTATTTTGGCGTCAATCTCTACTAAAGGCCTGGATTCTAGGGCTGAGTTTATCTGTTCTCTCAACAATGGAATTCCTTTATCCTTCTCCGTAATCTCTTCTTCTAAGCTAAAAATTCATTCCGTTAGACCTTTAAAGGTTAGTTTGAGTCGAATGTATCTCTTATGCCATTCTTGCGCCTCTAGATTATTTGGAAATAGTAAGGCTAAAGCATCTTGTGAGGACTGCCTATTTTCAGTGTCTTCTAGTAATCTATCTTTAATCTCAATCAATTGGGAAGATAACATCGAGTGGATTAGATGCACACACTACTTGGGTTCCCTAGTCAGAATAAGTAAATAGGGATTAATACATGAAAAAACAAACTTTTTCACTAATAGTAGTAAAGTTTACAGATAATAAAGAAAGTCAAATTGCGTTACAATTCTATTTCCTAAACATTTAACTAACTTTTAGAGTTTCGAAACTGAAGTTTTGGCCTTTTCAAATGACCTAGCAAATAGGGTGAGAGTGAAATCGAAAAAAGTTTTAATCCCTTCTGGGGTGTTAACCGGAGGGAATCGATGATAATCCCATTCCCCGATCGAAGGACTAGCGTGATTGCATATTAATTTGGTGTAATAGGTTCGAATTTCACTGAGCAACTTATCCTTCTCATCACCCAAGGAAGTCAAAATGGAAATGAGGAAACCACATGTAAACTTCTTGTAGATCTCTGAGAAAGCAGTGTCTCGCTAATTGTGATGTCTTGAGAATTAAAGATTTTTCTTTGAAATCTTTCTTTTACTTGACAAATTTACTCAAGAGTTCCATTGGAACCGACCACTTGAGATGTCTTTGGTCTATGCAATATGATAAAATTAGACTAATAGAAGAAGAAGAACAAAAAACAACAAAGTTCATAAGCTATTAGAATATAATTATACAATCACTCGGGTTCACACAAAATTGATTTCTTATACAATTCGGAAATAAACCTTCTTTTTATAGTTGAGTTTTTCGAGAAGGGGGAGATAATGAGAAGAAAAAGGAATAGAGGCAACTCTTGGGACATTCCAACACACCCCTAGATAAGGATCAGACCCATGCTCATCCAAGTATATGCGATGAAAGCGCCTGAGCAAACCCCTACAGTTGTCGCCTAAATAGGAGAAGTCAACAAACATACCCCTAGAGTAAGCTCTATATAAAAATTATTCTAAGGTATTTCTATCATTAATTGATATCCCAAAGTGGGTCACTATCTCTGTGTTCTCTATTAAGAGTTTATCCCGATGGAGACGTGCCCTCTTCAATCGTGGAGCAACTTCCTTTTCTTTGAAAAATCTTAATTTCGACACACTTGCAGCATGATTCTTGTATCTCCCAGATAACTCATTATACTCTTCCAGTTGTTTATCCAACTCTCTATTCAATCGATTTATCTCCATTTGCTTCTTTTCAAGCATAATGCCATAATGATATTTGGATTTTCTCCTTAACTAAAATAACCAATGTATTAACTAAGAGCTGTTTAGTAATTTAAGACATTTAAGCAGATAAATCCATACCCGAGAAAGTGGAATGGTGGGCGAAGTGGTCTGCTCCTTCTCTTTGGGTTTATCACTTTGAGGAGCGTTGTCTTTATGGGAAGAATATTTAATGGAATAATTAGGAATTTCAGTATGCTCCGTACCTTAGGCCGTCAAGTCCGGGTTAGCATCTCTCGATCCATCCATATCATCTGGCGGCATAGAGAGACCCTTTCCATTGCCTCCACTATTGCCATCATTGTTATAATTATCATTATCATCTTCATCACCATGGCCATCATCATCTCTGTTGTCATTAGCATCCTCTTCTTCATCATCTGACTCTATCTCCTCGTCGGTTGGAGGATCATCAAAATTCAATATCTTTTTAACATTAGTCTCCATCTCTTCTTCGGAGGGTCCCTCCCCAGGTACTTGAGTTTTATTTAGCATTGCTTTAAAAAATTTCATAAACTTCTTATTCCTAACTGGTGGAAGAAAAGGCAAGTCAAAATCTGGACATTTGTGAGTGTTGCTAACATACGCTATAAAAAGAGCCTTCTCATAGGATCTCTCTCAAGAATGGTATTGGGAGCCGAGTCAAGGAAATGAGATGCTTTCTACTTTGCGTCTATAATCATGCTAGTTGATTTTTTTAGGAAGATTATTTTCTTTCGTAATTTTCTCTTGATGGATGCATTCTCTTCCAACAAGCTTGGCCTCCCTCATGTTGGCCTCCTCAAGTGCTATTTCGAAAGCTTTTGCCTTATCATTTGAAACCCGTTTGACATTTCTTTCTTCATGAAGGAAATTTTCTATTTCCTTAAGTGAGACAGTGAGCTTTTTTTTATAGCCTCATCCCTGTCGGTTGAGATGTCAATCATGTGATATGTGATTGTTAAGTAAAGAAACCTGCTCTTTAAGCTTGGACAATTCATTAAAAGATCCCGAAGTATCCTTTTGAAGCATAAATGTATGTCTAGCATCCCAAAATGAGTAGCAAACATGAATGAGGATGTTATGCATGAAAGATTAAGCAACCTAAAATGGTTAAGAAATAAAAGTACATACCGACAAAAATTGTTTATGAATAGAAAATCAGTGATCTTAAGTATAAGAGAAAGGTTGTGGTGGCTTAAGGGCAGCGAAAGACGGGGATTGAATGACCAATTGAAGAAGGTCATCAAACTTACTAATAGAAGTTGGGGATTGTGATTTGTTAGGAAGCGGGTCCTTCGAAGTGAGACACGAACCAAGATCTTCACGTAAATGATTTAAAGCTGCCGGAGAACCTAGAAAAGTAATGTGAAAAAAGAGTTCCTGAGACTATTCCGCTTCGGTCAATTGTTGGGCTTTGTCCCTAGAAATGTTAAGGTGTGAAGCTTCAAGGCTCGGGTCAATATCCAAAAATGGAACTTCTTCTACAATAATGGGAGTATGCATGCCCCCAACCTTAGGCTTCTTACCAGGAGTGGTAGAGGCTATAGAACCATCACTTATTTTCCTTTTTATAGATTTGAACGAACAAGCAATAACATCCCTGAGAGATTGGGATTCGGGAGCTTGAGCTGAGGAAGAACTATGATCTTTACTCATTTTATCTTTGGGGGCATCACTTGTGGCCTCCTTCTCTATAGAAACAGCCACTAAAGCGGACGAACCTAAAATGAAAAAAAATTTAATAAAACTATAGTATTAGGAACTCTATATTAGCTATATTGAAACTTTCCGACGGACTCAAGTTGAACTGGGGAAGAAGTCAACAAAGCATTATGGTTATTAATAACCAACGATCGCTTCCCCTAGGCATTTCCTTTCATTATCGGAGGCTCTTAAAGTATTATATGGTTGTCTTGAATCAATGAGTAACGATGAAGGTTCAGCTCCATTAGAAGAATAAGCCTCACCTATTTTCTCAGATGCTAGAGTCAGGGACTTGACCATCTCGCTATTAGCGGGGCTTAACTTCTTAGGGCCTGAATCTAAAAGAAATACATTTATTGTAAGGGAGGAATAAATATAGTATAAGTAATAAAAAATAGGAACTTACTAATGATGGAGAAAGTACCCCTAATCTTCGAATAGCATCTAACATAGAAAAACCGGTTTTCCCATCCTTTAGCCTTATTTACCGCATTAATGATCAAGCTTTTTGGATTTGGACGAATGCGGTATAGAGGATTGCCTAGCTGCTCACCTAACTTTGCTGGGCCAGCCATGACATAGAGAATTTTAGCACTAAGAGAGAGAAGCTTAGTTTCCTAGCAAGAATCTCTAAACAAGTCAAATAAGTATTGAATTGAAGTTAATTGGATTGCGGCGATATTTAGGTGTTCCAAGAACCTTAAAAGAAAGTTTGGGAAAGGAAGATATGCTGAGTGCCATATATGAATCGAGGTAAAAGCGAAAAATCCTTTTGGAGGATTGTTGATTCTATTAGAAGGACCGGTTGTAATAGCTTCAATACCTGTGTTGCCAAATTTCTTAAGAATATAATCCACTTCTCCTTGAGTAGTAATAAATGATGGATGAAGAAGATGATCTTCTTTCTTGGTAGAAGAGGAAGTTTTGGAACTTGTACTAGTCTTTTTGGGGGACTCCTTTCTTATCTTTGAGCCTTCCATATATCTACCAGGTGATGATATTCCAAATTTAAGAAAAAATAATACTCATATTATATGAAAGAATCACTACATGCTAATCTAAAAATTATTATTTAACTAATCTACCAATTAATGGTATCAAAATGTTTTAAATTTAAATATAATACCATCTTTACTACGAGTCAATAACCCTTAAATGGTATATATTGAATATGATAAAAGACTTGAACTTTAATAAAGAAATTCCTTAGGAAAGTGTATAAAAATTGAATACGAGTTAACATGTAGCGTCAATAAGTCTACGTCGATAGCTACATCAATGTTAAATGTCATAAAGTTATATGATAAAATACTAGTCAACACCGCAACTATAGCCAATGCTGAAGTAATAAGGATGTCGGCATTGATGAATGGCGGCAACATAAGTTGGTAATGCGCTAATCAGTTAAAAAACTTGTAATATGTCAAGTCACAAAGGTTGTAAGCAATGATATTGAATGAGGCTCGGTTTACAGTGTTAAAAGTTGCTACAAAACAATAACAACGAACAATGATTTTCGATATCAAATCATAACTTTCCAAATCAATTTCGAAAATAAGTGATCTCGTTTGTAATTAGTGTCAATGTCAACATTAGGTAATGTTGCATATAGTTGTTGTAAATTTTAAGAGGTTCGTCGCACCTCATCTAAGTCATTAATAATGTAAGACTCTCATGGCATAATTGCCAAGCTATTAGGATAATAAGATGATAATAGTTTTATTAACGGTGAGTATCAGAGAAATACCAAAAACCATTAGCACCGATCATATTTACAATATCGTAAATGATCATTGTCAACACAGAGAATCTATATTGGTCTTTGGGTCTAATGGATTGACTTCTTTATCAATAAGCCCTATAATATGCCAGATTTTATACCACGTCGATTGACATTGAAACCCATACACACGGAATAAAGATCTATAGCTAATTTAATCCAAATTGATTATCATATTGGTTAATAATGATCAAAACTTTATGATTAAACCCTAACGCCAATCTAAAATCGAGAAAACCCAAATTAAACCCTATACCAAATCATTTGAATGAACTTGTTAATTAGATCAATATAAAATAATAACTGAACGAAAAATAGGTTGCTTGAGAATTATAAAAGTTATAATTTCCTTTGACTTTCTAACTTCTTGCTTGAGCTCTCGATTGCAGGTAAAAGAAGAAAGGGGAAGAGATCGGGATATTTATAGGAAGAAATAGATGCACAAAAGCTGTTGGATTGATTTTAAATGAATGGTTAGATCAGCTTAAGAAGACAAATAGGTGGCAAAAAATGATGCCAAAACTATTGATTTGAAAAGCCAATTCTTCCTCTATGCTAGAGAGCAAATGTTATCACCAATATTAACCTTGAAGATACGCAACATGCGGTATGATCATGATGCCACACCAATAATTGACACCGAGGGAATAAAGAACTCGCTTTTCAACAACAAGGAGATATATGCAATGCCTCATGTTGTTAAGGATATCACACATCATCCACGCTGATTATTATCGATATCGCCTATCATCTACGTCGACTTTCATGGGTATAATTGTGGATTATTACCACACGTGACCAATGCCGCACCTCTTTAAAGAAGCGATAACTTTGAAATGAGATCAGCATCGTAAGCCATCATTATTTAGTTAACGTCATATACATCGCATCTCATTGATGCCGTGCCTAATCAATGCTGCCATATGCTTCTCGAAGTTAATAATATCTTCATCACTGTCGCCGCTATTCCATACTACTATTCATCTATGATGTTAAACAATAATGTCATGTCTCTATGATGTTGCTTCAATTCCAGTGTTGCCACTCCTTAGAGTCATCCTCCAGATAGAACCACCCATCATTAATGTCGGTAATGGTCAATGTTGCCATTTTATAGTACTTGGAGGGCGCTGCACATCTATACATGCGATGTTGATGACAAACGTTATCAATGTCTATAGAAGCTGCTGATGTCGTTTGATGTTGCTTTATACTCGCCGATGTCTTCATTTATTAATGCTTCATTGAAGCAACATCGCGCTTCAATAATTCTTAGGGGATACCGTTCCTTGGTGATGCCAAAGGTTATCAATGCTAACACTATACTGAATAAAGCTGCGTTTTCTCGATATTGCTTCATATCAATGCCGCTCCTCAATAATGCTTAACACTGCCCCTAAATGATGCCGCCAACAATCAATTAAGAGCACCTTAATGCATAAGATCATTGATGCTGAAGACCATTACTACTAAGTTGGCATTGAAGTTTTTCCATTATCGTCATCAAACAAAGACCAACACATAGTAATATTGAGGCTGTCAAAGCTATTGCCGAAGCACGTCGAAGTCATGCGGCATCCACCCTTATAAATACGGACCTAGGGGTATAGAGAAGGGTCGAATCATTCTTATCTCTTTTCTTACATTTTACACTTCATAACCCTAAATCAATTTGGGGATTTTTGCCATTTGTAGCACTTGAACCTTGTACACATAAGGGATTGAATATTGAACCATTGCATAACTTATTAACATGAAGACTTATGACTTGTGACTTGCATATTAACTTGGATTGTGACTTGCATATCGACTACGTTCAAATATGATATTCAACATGATTTTTGCCTTGATATTGAATGCATGTCGAAATTGCTATGGACTTGATATTGAATGTACTTCATCCTAATGACTTAGTTTAGTCTTGCCATAACCTTCCTTGATCAACTTTATTTTCCTCACACTTTTGAGGCTAACGAAGAAATTCGTTTACAATAGTGGCATGCCTGACATATGAAGATGCTGACACGACACTCAACCAGTTATAATTTCTAGTTTTACATGGATGAATTTTAAAACTAGCTTAATAAGCCTCATGCTGCATTTTTGGAACCTTTATTTGTCTTTCTAAAAGATACCTGTCTAAATCACAAACTCAGCCCACTCGAAAAAGTGTCCATGATTTTATGGAAAATAACAAAAACACGAGTCAAACATAAAGTCTGGTACGAGTAATTCTTAACACTAAGTAAAAAAACGTATAGTGAAACATTTCCGCTAAAGCACAAAACGTGTTCTCCCCTCACTATTCCAATCTTCTACAATTTCATTTTACCATGTACATCATAACATGATCAACATAAGTCATCAATTCATCATAAGTGTGAGTTTTCCGTCAAACATTTTTGACTAGTTTTTATATTCAATTCATTTTAAATTGCCACATAGACCTCACTCCTACTGGTTTGTAACGGTTCAGTAGCCTTAGGTTAACACTTCGGTTATTTTTTCATTTCTTCCAATTTTATCATGAATAGATAATTAGGATGCCACAAAGTCCTCATGTTCTAGTCCTCATATATTGTCGTGAACAGACCACGGGATGCTACAAAAGCCATTATACCCTCATTCTCATATATTATCATGAGTAGACATTTGAATGCTATGCAAGCCTTATACCATCTTTCCCATATACCGTTGTGAATAGACATGGGTTTGCTACCGAGGCATTCCGTCATCATTACCAAATATAGTATCCTGTTTAGACATTTTGTAGCCACTAAGGCCTTCCATCAACATTACCAAATATAATGTCGTATTTAGACAAATAGTTGCCACACATATCTTACACAACCAGTCATCAAATATAATGTCGTGTTTAGACAAAAGATTACCACTAAGGTCGTATATTTACATTTCCATTATTTCTAACGATCTAGCTCATCACCACATATCTTACTTTAACAACCTAAATCTCAATTTTCTTTATTTAAATAAGTTATTACCTTTTAACTTATTTTTCTCTATGGTTATTTCATCTCCATTAAATTCTAAATTACAACTTTGGAAGATGGTTTCCAGGGTGCTACAAGAAGTTCATTATTTACTTGGAATTTCTTAGCATTTTGAGTTATCTTATATTTACTTTACACACTATCGCATGTTGACATTACCTTAGCTATTGCAAGTCGGTTTTACGTTCGCTATCGCTGGTTTATACACCCTAGCTATCACACATCGATACATTCTAAGGCTACCATGAGTTGATATGCTCTGGGGCTATGGTAAGTTGATATTCTCTAGGGCTATCGTAAATTGATCTTTGATAACTATCGTATGTTGACCGCCTAGAGCTATTGCAAGTTGATCATTAATTGACTATCATATATTGACCTCCTAGTTATTTCATGTTGACACTTCCTAGCTATCGTTGATTGATATTTACAAGAGCTATCGCATGTTGACCTCGACTTATCCACCAAATGTTAATATCCTTGTAAGCTAACTATTGTAGGTTAAGCTTTCATTAGGTATTGCAAGTTGTCAATAACTATCGTAAGTCAACATTATCTATCGCAGGTTCATCATGGAAAATTAATAATTAACTTGAAAACTTTTTATTTAACGCTAATAGAAGTTGCTTTTCACCAAATCTGGTTACATGACAAATTACTATTGGTGCTCTTAGGATTTTGCAGTCTTCTTTTCAGAAATTTTTAACTACTACTTTGCTTGGTTGTTCATTTGCAATTTACTTTTCTCCTTACTAAATAATTCATATAAATTCGAAAATGGATGGGAAAAATTCCAAAAATTCACTAAAAATCCAAATTATCATATTTTGCCTCATATGATATTTTTGGATCAAAGTAATTATTTTTAATGTTTCAAATAATTAATTTCCAAAATCATACATTTTCATCACTTAGAAAATTCATATAAATTCTACACAATTTTAGAAAATTATGACATTAAAAAAATCATCTCATATCATTTTACACATCCTATACAAATTTCAATTAATTTGAAGAAAGTTCAATTCACATTCTTACCCTTACACATAAAAACCCTTTATCTTTAATTCCCAAAAAAGAATAAATATTATATAACTTGGTTTATTAGTTCATAATCCTTTAAACTTCACAAACACTTAAAAACCTTCCCCGTACAGGTTTGGAAGGTTTTTGAGAAAGAATTACTCAACTTTGTTTAGTTGGAAGTTGATTAATGCTTTACTTTCTCTTGGGAATGAATACTCCTTTCTCTTCTTTAATTTTTCTTCCTCTTCCTCCTTGAAAGTATGGCCGACCATAAATTTTCTTTATTTGCTTTATTTTTCGAGTAAGTGGTGAATATATGAAAGGTGAGAGGGTTAGGGGGTTAGTAGTTTGGGTTTTGGGCTAAAACCGCATTCTAGCCTATTCTTATTAATTCCCCTAACTCTACATCTTAAATTCATTCTCTTTTAATTAACTTGTCTTTATTTCTATCTCATAAATTAATTTGATTAATTAGTTAATTAATTAATTCTTTATACTTTGGTACTCTAAAATATGAGGTGTTACAGTCTCCCTTCCTTATAACAATTTTGTCCTCAAAATTCAAATAAGGCAGGATAAAGGCCATCATTGTCAAAATAACGTACACTTAATACAACAATTACATTACTTCCCCACTAATGTAAATCGTCAATCGCCAATCATCAATCATAATATATTAGTGTCACTACTAATACATACAAATATCACATCATATAATCATATTAATATCACTACTCGTATATACAATAGGGCATACATGTCTAATCATACATTATCAAAGCAAACCATGATAGATATTCCTAATCTTATCTTCTACTTCCTAGGTACAGTCATCCACATCACCACTCCACTAGACATGAACAAGTTTAATAACTTGGTTCCTAAAATCTTTTGTATCGTGACCTAGTATTCCCATTGGTCGTTTATCATAGGTCAGATCTGGTTCTACAGATAAAGCTTCAACCGCCCTTGGTTCCACCTTCGAACTCAGATCATGTGCACATTTTCTCAAATTTGATATATGAAAAATATCATGTATATCTACTAAATTACATGGTAATTCGAATCGATATGCGAGTTTACCAACCCTCTCAATCTTTGGAAATGGTCATACATATCTAGGTCCTAGTTTCCTCACCTTCTCAAAGCGCATCACTCCACTCATTGGAGAAACCTTCACAAACATTGTCTCCTACCACGAACTTAAGATCTTTTCTCCTCTTATCGATATAACTCCTTTGCCTTAATTGTGCTGCTTTTATCCCAGCGTGAATTTAATGTACCTTCTTAGTAACATCTCTTACCAAATTAGGTTTCAACACGACCCTATCCTCAATGTCCAACCAACAAATAAGTGACTTACTTGACCTACCATAAAGTTCCTCAAATGGGCCATCCTAACACTTGACTGGTAATTGTTATTATAGGAAAACTTTACCAAATGCAAACGATCTTCCTAAGATTATCCAAAATTCAAAACACATGCCCTTAGAAAATCCTTGAGCACAGAGTTCACCCTTTTTGCTTTTCCATTAGTCTGTGGGTGGTAAGTCATACTCATGCTCAACTCTATACCCAATACACTCTGCAAATTTCTCCAGAACTGGCTGGTGAACAACGGGTCTCTATCACTAAAATTTGCTCGGAATCCCATGGAGTATCGTAATATTCTTCATGTATAGTCTTGCCAAACTAGCTTCCATTTCCATCGACCTCACTAGGGTAAAATGGGCACTTTTAGTCAATCTATCCACTATCCCCCAAATGCTACCGTTTCTCATCCTTGACCTAGGCCACCCATCAATAAAATCCATGGACACTGATTCCCACCTCTAAGTTGGCACTTTCAAAGGTTGAAGTAAACTACTCGGCATTTGATGTTCAGCCTTCACTTGCTGACATATGAAGCACTTCTTCACCCATTCTCCTATGTCTCTCTTTATCCTTTCACAAAGGAAGATTCTCTTCATATCATGATATATCTTCATAACTCCAGGATAAATAACAAACTTGGACAGATGACTTTCCTCCAAGACCTCCTCCCGAATATTTACCACATTTGGGACACATAGTCTCCCTTTCTTCCTAAGCCATCCCTTAGAGTCTATCTCGAATCTGTTTAGATCCTCCACGTCCACTCCCTTCTCTAATTGCCTAATTCATTTGGCTACCAATGGGTCCTCTCTCTGCCTTGGTGCAATTTTGTCTACAAGTACCGAACATACCTCCAAACTTGCCAATACTCCTAGATCTTTATTCGGTCTATAATTCATTCACAATAGCATAACGTAT
The DNA here is from genome assembly GCA_030737815.1 of Allium fistulosum. Taxonomy (NCBI): domain Eukaryota; kingdom Viridiplantae; phylum Streptophyta; class Magnoliopsida; order Asparagales; family Amaryllidaceae; genus Allium; species Allium fistulosum. Next base: position 471,209,424 of record CM060908.1, read on the forward strand.
CCAACGTCTTCCATTTCTCAATCATTACTATCACTCCATTCTGTTGCTTTATACTCAAAGCATCAGCAACTTTGTTCCCTTTTCCTGGCATATGTCATATGCTAAAGTCATATACCGCCAATAACTCCAACTATCACTGTTGCCTCATATTCAACTCCTTCTGAATGAATTAATACTTAAGGGACTTATGGTCCATATATAACTCTAACCGCTCTCCCAAAAGATAATGTCTTCGAATTTTCTATGCAAACACCAATGCTACCAACTCTAAGTCATGAGTCGGATACCTAATCTCATGTGGTCTCAACTGCCTAATGTGTAAGCTATCACTCACCCTCTTTGCATCAGCACTACTCTTAACCTTGTAAAACAAACATTAGTATACACTACTAGATCTTGATTGCCCTTAGGTACGACCAAGCCAGGAGCGTTCGTCAATAGCTTCTTTAACACTTAAATGACCCTTCACACTTATTGGTCCATATGAACATCTCATTCTTTCTAGTCAACTTAGTCATCAGTGCAACTATACTGTTAACCCTTAATTCTCCACGACTTAAGAAGTACACGACTCAAGACTTAACGAGTTAAGGGATTGCAAGACTTAACGAGTTGACTTAGATGATCTACGACTCAACAGGCTCCGACCTAAGATATGGTGCGACTTAACGGTTTACGAGTTAAGAGAGGTTCTGACTTAATGGGTTACGACTTAAGAAAGTCCGCGACCTAAAAGTATCTGCGACCTAAAAGTTCCGAGTTACAAGCTACGACTTACGACCTAAAGTCATGCCGATCTAATGGTTGCCGACCTAACTGCTGAAGGAACCTACGAGATAACGACCTACGACCTATGGGTCGTAGCGATCTAACGATTTACTGGATCCTGTCCTTAAATACTTAGCAACATGAGGAACTAAGGTTCTAACGACCTACGACTTATCTTAGGTCGTTCCCGACCTAAAGCTTCTACCCCCCGACCTAAGGCTTTCATGCCATCTCCTTAAGTCGCTTACGACCTACCATTTTTCCTTAGCCCGTTCACGACCTATGCCTTTAGCAAATATATGAAACCATTATGTGCAGCTGTTAAAAGATAGCTCGAGTTTCTTAGGTCGGGGACGACTTACGACCTATCATAAGTCGTAAACGACCTAAGGACTTAGAAAACGAGTTCAGGACAGATTCTTCCCCTATAAATAGACCACCATTTTCAACATGAAAGGGACTTTTGGCCAGCCACTTCTTCAAGCGCCGTTACTCTGCCGAACTCTCAACTCAATCAACACACAAAGATCTTCAAATACTCGAGACACTACAACAAGCTTCGAGAGGAATTTCATACATCCGACACGGATTCATCGAGTTTCATCATTGAAGTTTGAGCTAGCAGTCAAGAGTGTTTTCGTGATCAAATTGTATTGTATTGTGAAGAATATTATATCATCTTGTAATCAAATCAGCAATAAAAGACTATAAAGTGGACGTAGGCTCAATTACGGGCCGAACCACTATAAATCTGTTGTCATTTACCGTTTTACTGCTATTTTCAGCTTGTTTTCTGTTCCCGTACCAACGGGTGGTGCTTTCACGATTCTATTACACACACCGGGTGTTAGCGTTCACTTTTTAGCGTTAACATATACACAAGAAATCATTAATGAATCTGCAGCAATAGCCAGTCAAACTGAAGAAACTTCTCATCATCATGACCATCTTTGGCCTATTCCAACCATTAGTGGTTTCTATCTTTGATGGATCCACTACTAGTCCATTCTATGAAACAATATGCCCGACAAATTTAATGCTCGTTTCCAAAAATGTCGTTTTAAAAACTTCACCTTCAACCTGTGTTGTCTCAACATCTCCAACACCAATCTAAGATGGGCTTCATGGTATCCCTCATTCTTAGAATATACCAAAATATCATCAATGAAGCCTAATACAAATATGTCCAGATAATCATGAAAGATTGAATTCATAAGATCAATGAAGAATTTAAGGGCATTGGTCAGTCTGAATGACAATACTAACAACACGATCAATGATACACTGTCTTCTGCTACTCTTGGTTGATGGAATCTCGTTGCCAAATCTAGCCGCGAGAACACTTTAGCTCCACTCAACTGATCTAATTAGTCTTATATCTTGGGCAAGGGATAAAATTCTTCATGGTCAGCTCATTCAGCTTCCGGTAATCAAAGAACATTTGTAAAGATCCATCCGACTTCTTTATGAATATCGATGATGCTCCCCATGGTGAACTACTTGGCCTAATGAAACTTCTATGTGCAAGTTCCACCATTACTTCTCCAATTCTTCCATCTTCCTGAGCAGCATTATGCTTGGTGGTCTACTTGCAAGTTGTGCCCCGGCGTCAAGTCTATACGGATTTCGATTACTCTCCTCAACAGTAATTCGGTTACTTGTTCGAAAACATCCTTAAATTCCCAAACTACCAGTACCCAACTAATATCATCCTCTTGTTCCTCCATTGCTCATAAAATTAACCTTGACTTTTTGTCCACTACGTCTAACGCCACTGTGATCCTTTTCCCATCATTCAAATTTCATAAAGTGATAACTCGATCAACATAAAAGATCTGAACATCATTGCAAACTAACAAGTCCATACCCAAGATTACCTGTACCATACGAAGTCAAACACATATGGGTAGCAAAGTAACATATGACCACCTAAATCAAACACAAGGTCATTGCACTTTAATCTGAGAATAGCATACCCACTAATCAGATTGGCCACATGTAGAGACCTAACTAAATAACAATTGTCCAACTTTAACCTATCTACAACATCTTTCAAAATAAAAGAATGGTAGCACTCGTATCAAAAACAACTTTAACTGAAGTACTAGAGATCAAGATCTAGGTCCTAGCACAAACTTCTTCCACTTCTTTTCAGTTGTCAGCCTGGCCGATGGTCCTTCCAATGCAAAAAACATCGGTTGCTTTAACTTCGGAATAATCTTTCTTTATGTACCTAGGCTTGTCCCAGACAAAGCACTTAATCTTTACCGCTCTTACCGGATATGGACACATATATGTATAGTGCCCCATCTGCTTACAATTATAGCAGGTTACACCATCAACATTTTTCTGCTCTCCACTACCATGAGCCCTTCATATCTGTCACCGGCCTTTCTTGCCTCTCTAATATGGAGCAAACTTTGTTTTCTTCTCAATTTGAGCCTTCAAAGCCAACACTATGTCTTTCAGCATACATTATATCATTAGTCCTTGCCATATCTATCACTCTGTTGAATGGATGTGCTAGACGAGCCAATTTTTTGTCACTCAATCCTGGCCTCAATTCCATGATAAAATTTTCCACCTTCTTCCTTGGAATTCTAACCAAATCAACTTCACACTTAGACAATGCATTGAACTTCAACACATACTCTAGCACCGTCAAACTTTCCTGTTGCAACATCACAAACTCTTGGAACATTGCTAATAGCTCCAATCCAGAAATACAATGTTCTTTGAACATCTCTCTAAACCTATCCCAAGTAATTTCTTTCTTGGGAATCTCTACTCTCACTGTCCTCCACCAAACACATGCCAACCCCTTGAACTGTCTAGACACCAACTTCACCTTCTGGGCATCAGTTAGTTCCAAGACCTTACAAATCCTTTCACACATCAATAACCAATCATTGGCCTTTAATATTGGTTTCATGCCATCGAGCATTTCTCCTCATGAACTTCTAAAATCCTTGTTTGTCTTAGCAAAGTCTTCCATGACTAGCTGCAGGGGCCTTCGTGTTCGTTCTGGGCATGCAATGGTACTTGTTGTTGCGCCAAATTTGTAAAGAACTACTGGAAAATGCATTTATATCCATGTTTCCTAAAGGTGGGGTAGGCATTTCAGTACTGTCTTCAACATGAACTTCTGGGGCTGTCTCCCCTCCTTGGCCATTAGTTTGCTTACTATCATCTCCTCTACTTTCATTCACTCTTATGCTCCCTAAAGTCAAACATCTGTTATGTAGGTCCATTCTTGCTTTCTGCATGAGCAAGAGTTTGCAAGAAAACGGAAGTATAGAGAGTGGGAGAAATAGTAGAGAGGGTAGATATATCCTCTTATACATTTATTACAAAATACAAGTATGTTATATATATAGCATGCGCATATACCCTTCCCCAGGTGTTTTTTTCTAGTTACTTATCTTATAGCTCTTTTTTTACTTAAGTATCCTTTAACCTAAGATTTGATACCATATTGAACCATCCCCCAGTTTGTGACTCGAAAACAAACATCAATGATGCTGCAGTCATCACTAGAATCATTTTTGAGCGATAAAGGGAGTTTGGTAGTTTTTTCACAACATTAAGTAAACAAAGAAGCTAAATTTTTTTCATTACATCATTTTTTTACATAATTGATTACATCATCATTAACCCTTCTTGTTCCCATGCAAGGGTAAATACAATAAGAAATAAATATAGTGTTATGCCTGACATATGAAAATGCCGACATGACACTTAACCAATTATTATTTTTAGTTTTACAAGGCGGAATTTTCATATAGTTTTTATTTTATACATAAGCCTCCTACTTTGTCTTTATTCCTCTTTCCAAAAGATACTTTCTAAACCATAAATTCATCTTACTCATATGAGTACCCATGAATTTATAGGAAATAACAATAATATGGATCAGGTATTAAGTCCGGTATGAGTAATACGTTACCCTAATTAAACAAACATATTGTAAGACCTCACCGCTAAAGCATGGAACGAGATTTCCCCTTACTACTCCAATCTTCTATAATTACATCATACTATGTAATAACATCCTATCATGATCAACATAAGTCATCAATTCATCATAAGTGTGAGATTTCCTTTACACATTTTCAACTAGTTTCCATAGTCAATTCATTTTACATTGTCATACTGGCCTCACTCCCACTGGTTTATAATGGTTCAATGCCCTTAGTTTAACACTTAAGTGATTTATCCATTTCTTCCAATTTTATCATGAATAGATAATTAGGTTTCTACAAAGGCCTCATGCTCTCATCGTTATATATTATCATGAAAAAACCCTGGGACTACATAGGCCTTATACCCTCATTCTTGTATATTGTCATGAACAGACATCTGAATGCTATGCAAGCCTTATACCATCATTCCCAATATTGTTATGAACAGACATGGGTTTTCCACTAAAGCCTTCTGTCAACCTTACCAAATATAATGCCACGGTTAGATATTTGGTAGCTACTAAGTCCTTCTACCAATGTTATCAAATATAATGTCATATTTAGACAAAAAGTTGCCTCACAAGCCTTACACTACCGATCATCAAATATAATGTCATGTTTAAACAAACTATTGCCACTAAGGCCATATATTTACATTTTCATTATTAACGATTCAACTTATCACCAGATAGCTTACTTTAGGTAAATATCAATTTTATTTCTTCAAATAAGTTATTACCTTTTAACTTATTGTTCTCTATGGTCATTTCATCTCTACAAAATTGTCAACCATCACTTTAGAAAATGGCTTCCAAGGTTCTACTGGTAGTTCATTCTTTACTTAGTATTTCTTTACATTTCAGCTATCTCGTATTTACTTTACATGCTATCACAAGTTGACATTACCCTAGCAATCGCAAGTTGGGTTTACATTAACTATTGTTGGTTTATACACTGTAGCTATCGCACATTGATACATTCTAGAGCTATCGCAAGTTGATATGCTCTAGGACTATCGAAAGTTGATATACTCTAGGGCTTCGTAAATTGATCTTTGATTAATGTTAACCACATAGAGCTATAGGAAGTTGATCGCTAATTAAGTATGTTGACCTCCTAGAGCTATCGCACGTTGACACTCCCTAGCTATCGTAGGTTGATAGTTATAAGGGCTATCACACATTGACCTCGACTTATCTATCGCATGTTGATATACCTATTAAATATCATAGGTTAAGCTTTCATTAGCTATCGCAAGTTGTCAATAGCTATCTTAAGTTAACATTTGCTATCACAGGTTGATCGTGTTAATATCGTAATTAACTTGGAAACTATTTATTTACCACTAACAAAAATTGCTTTTCACCAAATCCGGTTACATGTCAAATTACTATTGGTGCTCCTAGCCTTTTGCAGTTTTCTTTTCAAAAATTTCTAATTACTACTTTACTTAATTCCCTAATTATCCATTCACAATTAACTTTTTCTATCGCTAAACAATTCATATAAATTCAAAAATGAATGAGAAAAATCCAAAAAGTCCGAACTACTGTATTTTTCCTCATATAAAATATTAGATCAAAATAATTATTTTATATATCAAATAATTAATTTTCGAAATTAAGCCTTTTCTTCCCTTAGAAAACTAATATAAAATTTATAAAATTTCAAAAAATTATGAAATTAAAAAATCCATTTTCAAATTATCATTTTACACATTCTATACAAATTTCAACTGATTTAGAGAAGGTTTGATTCACAGTCTTGCCCTTACACATGAAAAATCATTATCTTTAAATTCCATACATGAACAAATATTATCCAACTTGGTTATATTAGTTTATAATACTTCAAACATCACAAATACATACAATTCTTACCCGTATGAGTTTGGAAGGTTCTAAAAAAAGAATTACTCATCTTTGTTTAATTAGAAGTTGTTTAAAGTTTTACTTTCTCTTATGGATGAATGCTCCCTTCTCTTCTTTGATTTTTCTTCGTCTTTCTCCTTGAAAGTATGGACGAGCTTAATTTTTTTTTCTTTGTTATTTTAGTAAGTGGAGTGTGAATGAAAGGTAGGAGGGTAAGGGGCTTAGTAATTAGGCTTTAGGCTAAAAGCTCATTTTAGCCTATTCTTATTGATTCCCTTAATTGTCCATCTTAAATTTGTTATTTTTTAGTTATCAAGTCTATTTTTATCTTATAGATTGATTCGATTAATTATTTAACTAATTTATTCCTCATATTATGGTACTCCAAAATAGAGGGTGTTATAGTATGGAACTGTATATGTAACATTTTGTTGCTAATTGATATGATTTAATCTAAGGATGCTATCAGTTTAAATATGAAATTAGTTCTAAAACAGAAAACTATTATTGAAACATGCTGCATCAGAACCATGGGGCATATCTATTAGCATCATTAGTGTCATATTACTGTTCATTGTTGGAATGCAGCAGAACATGCCAGGGTAGTCATTTTTGTTTTCAAGAACAAACTGGTACACTATTAAAGAAAATAACTCATAATCATGTCAAATATATAACTACAAACCAGTACAAATTAAATATGAAAATATTGTGAAGGACAAGCTTAAAGGCTTTTTTTTGAAATGGTACTTTATATACAACATGTCACTGGGACAAAATATCACATGTCAATAAACGTTCGAATCACGCTACGCAAGTTTTGAACTTGTGACCTCTCGCACCAAAGCCGAATCACTTAACCACTGGGACAATACGCAAGTTTTTTGCCAGCTAGGATAGCCCACTAATATTTTATTGCCAAGGACAAAAGCGTTAAAATATTTTAAATAACCCTAACCATCGCGCGCTTTCTCCAATCTCGTTCTTTTTCCTCTTTAATTCTTCTTCGCTTTTTCTTTTTTGTGTTCAAATTTGATTTTTCTTCTTCGTTCTTCTTTATTGTGTTGTGCGATCATGTTATCATGGTTTTGATTCTCCTTTGTTTTAATTTGATACTGTCAATTCTTAGATTTAGGTGTTATTCTATTTTTTCTTCTTCTGCTTTTTGTTCTATTAGAGTTTTAATTTGGTCGTTTCTAACAATGTTTTGTTTTTTTTTAATAATTGAAATTAGTTTTGTTGCTGTGTTTTCTTCTCTCATATTCTATGGAAAATTTGGGCAGTAGTAGCAGGTTCATTCTCTTTTCTTTTCTTCTATATGCAGCATCGTTTTTTAATTTGTTTTAAATCAAATGTTATTTGTTTTTTGTTCACTGATGTTTATGTTGGATTCGTATTGATTTGGATCAAAATTTATTGCTGTATTTAGTTCATTATGGATCAGTGTTTAGGTATCATTTTTAGTTTTTTAGTATCATTTTGACAATAATGAACTTTGAAGCGTTTTAATGTTTTCTCTGTGTATAGATTATGATGTGTAGTAAATAATAACTAGGTTAAATTAGTGTTTTGTTAGTATCAAACATTCGTTGAAGTATTTTTTGTATTAGTTTTACTATAAATTTGAGGTTCGGATTTTAGGTATCCGTTTTGTAAAAACTGTTTTATTTTGTTTCTGATTTTTTACATCTGTTTTTTTTCCTTTTACAGTGGTGATAATAGCATTCTTTGTTTGTTTGTTTTCGATGATAATACTTTCAGCACTCGGTTGTCCATTGATTGTTGTCTTTATGATTTGAAGAATGACATTTGTCGATATTGGTCTCAATTAGCTCCTTCATCCATTGAGATTTCTTATGTGCTTGAGAATAAAGTTATAGTGGTTGATACCGATTCTGATCTTCAGAGTATACTTTGTTTTCAATTTTATAAGAAGAGTGCATTCTTTCCTTTTACCGTTAAGATCAAGGGTTCTCAATTGGAAAATGTTGGTGGTGGTTCTACTTAAATTTCATCTAATCATCCTAGTTATTCATCTTCTAATGGATCTTTGTGTTCAAATGTTGTTGTTCATAGTAAAAATTATTTGAAGGATATGTTGAAGAGAGGTTCAGAATTATCCATTTCTGATTTTGTTCGTTTTTGTTTTAGAGGAGCCATAGATTTTAGGGAAGTTTTAATGGCATACCAAGTTCAAAAGGGATATGAATTAGTGTTTTTATAGAACTGGTCTAGAAGAATTACTGCTATTTTCTCTTCATCTACGAATGGGTGTCCATTTAAAGTGCATGCTTCTTTTGATTTCTGGCAACTTAATAGGTTTTTCATTAGAAGTTTGATTAGTGATCATTCTTATGGGGCTGGCCTTAGAAATTTGAATAATTCGCATCTTTCTAGTGCATTTGTTAAATCATTAATTATTGACGAGATTCGTAATTGTCCTAGTAAAAGGCCTATAGATATAATAGATAATTTTAGAAGAGAATACAGTCTTGAGCTGTCATACTCTTTTGCTTATTGTGGAAAACAACTTGCTTTGATGGAATTACATGGTAATGATGCTATGTCGTACGATGATTTGAGTTGGTATTTAGAAGCATTGAAGAAATATAATCCAGGTAGCTGTGTTGATATTGAAGTTAATGCTTGTACTAATCAATTTGAGAGAGTATTTATTAGTTTTGGTGCTTGTTTACTTGGTTTTAAGCATTGTCGACCTATGATATTTTTAGATGCTACTCATTTAAGGGGACGACCAGGAGTTTTGATGGGTGCTACTAAAAAAATGGCAATCAGGGTATGTTTTTATTTTAATATGCTTTAATGTATAGTATCAGAATTTAGTTATCTTTTTTCCGGAATCAGTTTTTAGTTATCATTATCAGTTTGTAGGTATCAGTTTATATTTAACGGAAGCAGTTATTAGGTACCAGTTTTTAAGTTAAGAGTTGATTGAATTTTATTTTAATATCTGTTTAAAACTTTTATATGCAGATTTTTCCCTTTAGCTATGGGTATAGTTTCTTTAGAAAATGTGGATAATTGGAAATGGTTTTTGAGTCATTTAAAACAAATGCTTGAAGAAGACCGTGATTTGGTTTTTATATCGGATCGCCATCAAGGTTTAATTTTAGGCATTCATGAAGTTTTTCCTTTAGCCTTTCACAGTTATTGCTATCTTCATATGGAGCAAAATCTACTTTCAGCAGTTAAGGCAAAGAATTCGAATATGTCTATCATTGATTTGTTCAAGATGAGTTCTAGAGCTTCTAATTTGTTTGAATTCTAAGAAGCACATTCTAAATTTTGTGAACTTGGTGGTGTCACTGCTGTGAATTTCTTGAAGGATAAGCCTTTTGATAAATGGGCTGATTTGTTTTTTTCAGGTAAACGATATGGTGAATATAGTTCAAATGTTGCCGAATGTTTTAATAGTTGGATTTTGGCTGAACGGGCCTTGCCTATTACGGTATGCTTAGATGGAATTCGAATTAAAGTTATGGAAGGAATGGCTAATAGGAGAGAGGAGTGTAAATTATGGAATACTACTCTTTATCCTTCTATTGAATCTCATTTAAGTGAATTGATTGAAGAAGGATTTGGATGGGATGTATACAAGTCTTCATAATTTGTTTTTGAAGTGAAATCGTCAAACTCTCATCGTGTTGATCTTAAAGAGTGGAGTTGTAGTTGCAATCAATGGAAAGTTACAGGATTTCCTTGTGTTCATGCTATTACGTGCATGAACAAGTCAAAGTTGTCCGTTTATGATTTTGTTGAGTACTACTTTACCGTTGATGCTTATCGTTGCTCTTACGCTAATCCTATTAATCCTATTCCTAATTTTGATAAGCCAATTGTTGATGCAAATGTTGAAGATGTTATTAAGCCACCAAAAGAGAAAAGAGGTGCTGGCAGGGACGTAACCAGGAATTTATTTTGCGGTGGGCGAATAATAGAAGAAAATTAAATAATTTGCTACAATTTATTGCCAGTATCAACAAAATAGCATAATGTGCTACAAATACTTGCTGCCGGTATCAACTGCCAGTATCAACAAAATAGCATACTGTGCTACAAATACTTGTTGCTAGTATCAACAAAATAGCCTACTGTGCTACAATTTACTGCCAATTTATCGGTCAAGCACTTCATTGCTACAAATACAATGCTATTGCTAGTATCTATTCATTGGTACTTGTTTGCAAGTTGCAACTTCATTGCTATAGTACTGCCTAACTAGTAACTAGGGTTTATATTTATGTTTATATCTAAAATTCGAATCTAAAATTTTAAATCTAAAATTAAGAACATCAATCACAATTCACAATGCAAACTAGGGTTTATGGAATTCAAATCTAAAATTGGGAACTTACTAGATTTTCCTGGAGACTGAAGAAGGACTGAAGGAGGACTGAGACTGGAGAAGGAGGACTGAAGGCTGAAACTGGAACCGGAGTCGCTGGCTGCCGTTGACGAAGGTTTATTTGTTTTTTTTGTGGGGTGGGCAGCCGCCCACCCCAAATGCTAAATAGGTCCGTCCCTGGGTGCTGGTAGACCTTCTATAAAAGGGAAAGGAGGATTTGCATACTTTCAAAATAAATAAAATAGATGTGGTGTATGCAAGCAATATGGTCACAACAAGCGTAATTATCAAGCTTCTAAGAAGATATAATTTGATTGTCAAGCTTCTAAGAAGATATTCTTGGTTTTATGTCTTTTTTGGCAATTTTATGTAACTGAACATTTTTATATCAGTGTATTGGTTTATCATATATTATATTTGACAGTGACTTGATATTTTTATCTGAACTTTGTTATATGGTATCATTTTTAGTTTACTATTGTGTGTTTTGGAATATATATGTTGCATGGGAAGTAATGTGCTATAATTTTTATATGTTGTTCAGTTTGTTTATTTTTATTGGATGTTCAGTATCAGTATTTGGTTCTATTAGTTTCAGTTTTAGGTATGTAAAATATGTGGTATCGGTGGTTGTATGCTATTAGTATCAGTTTTAGATATTACAAATTATAGTATTGGGTTTTGTGTGTTTTTAATCTATTTCAGGTATAAACAACTATGATATCATTCTTTGCATAATATTTGTATCATTTGCACATGATGATTTTTTTCTACTTTTGAAATGACTGAAATTATTTGTTTGCTGAGTTGTGAAGTGCAAAACTGTATAAAGAAATATAAGCTTAAAAGTCAGTATATATTGTATAGTATTTTATGGTGAACAGTTGGCAACTCCATATATGATGTAGAAGTGTAAAAGTGCAGTTTGTTATATTGTTACTGTCAGATTATTTGAAACAGCAACTTGGTATCAGTTTTTTATATACATAGGTATTAGTTTTGCTATAAATTATAGTGAAAATAATTTATAAAATGAACAAACATGAATTTTAATCAAATAGTTACTACGTATGAGTTTGCACTATTTTGGTATCTCTTCTGATTTGCATGACAGTAAACTAGATAATTAAATTTATAAAGCATCATATTATATAAAATAACTGCTGGGTATCATTTTTTCATAAATGTAGGTATCGGTTTTACTATATATAATATTTAAAACAATTTATTAAATCTTGAAGCTTGAATTTCAATCATACAGGTACTAAGTATGAGTGCTGCATTATTTTTGGTATTAATTTTGTTATATATTATAGTACAGTAAATTTAATTCATAGAGGTTTATGTTATATGTAACAGCTAATGGATATCATTTTGCATGAATATAGGTATCAGTTTTTGTTGTAAATAACATTTGAATTAAAAAAATTATAAAATAATCAAGTATTAATTTCAATCATACATGTAGGTGAAAAAAATAGTATTAGTTGCTGCACACTGCTAGTATCAGTTTCATTTGTAAATAGAAACATATTTACTATCATAACAGAACATCAAGTGCAAGAGAAGTTAAACAAAACTAATTTTTGCAATGTTTGAAATAAGTACTCAGTCTTTACAGTAGATTGACATAAAACCAAGAAGTGTTTGTATCGGCATTAAAAAAAGATCTAGTTTCTATTACTTTTAACATAATATCTCAAATGTATATTATGAAAAATGAACATAACATCAGGTTTTGCAAACAAATTCAATTCTTTTATTTTTTTTGTTCTTCTAGGCTTACATATACTTGGACAAATTCCAACAGTGCTCATCGTCTGTCAGTATTGCATGCACAATTCTTGCTCTTGTTGACAATATTTGCTCAGTTTCTATTTTGATTGGTATTCTACTTCTGTTGAGTGAAATGATGAATATCATTACGTATATGCCACAGTTAAGCATGTTTGGACCAAAATATATTGTTAGTATCAGTTTGCATCAGTTGTATTATCAGGTTTGTTACTAATATAAAACATTGAGAGATAATGGTACAAACATATTGTACACTTTGAATTAAAATATTTAACAGTTTTACTACCACACTTAGCATTAGTTTTAATATGAGTTTTAGTGTCAGTGTTGTGCATTCATGTATTAGTTTTGTTTAAGTAGGTATCAGTTTTGTTTATGTAGGTATCTGTTTATTTCTGAACCAAATGTTTATTGAATTGAAAGATAATATTTTTTGTATGAATCAAATTCAATTCAATGTAAAAGGCGTACAAAGATGTATAGTAGCTTGTATGAAATATTATAATGCAAAAAGACAACTAGTTTCAATAATGAGTAACTGTCAATTAATTATCACTACTAGTTTCAACTGTAGCGTCAATTTTGTTCTCAGTAGGTATCATTTTTACCAGAACAAAAAAAACTTACGTGTCCTCTCCTTGCTGTGCACACTTGATTTGATGCATTTCGTCTGGCTTCACCTCCATATCTTGTATATTATTCTTTTTCCAGACTTCTTAAAGCATTTCTTTTATTTATTGTTACTATTAAAGACAAAATGATAAAAAGTTAGGTTATGTTCACCTTTTGTAATTGTATTAAGTAATTTTTTTAAGAAAAAAATATCATACCAATTTCATAGCTTCTTTCAAACTGGAGTTGTTTTTTTCATTAGATCTTCTAGGGCGTCTAGAATCTACATGACACCATTGCATTATTGGTATGTCAAAGTGACTAACGTCCAATGGTTTTCACAATGCAAAAGAAAATAAACATCTTCTGCATATTTGTCCTGTACAATTTTTTCTAGCATAGGCAGGACCAACCTTTTTTTAACACCTTTTATATCACAAACAATTCCTTTCTGTTGAATATGAAAATAAGTTACAATTTAATGTATGAAGCAATTATTATGTACTTGCATATTAAAGTTTTATTTACCATCATTGTAGTCGTGAATGCATAGTTGTGTTCTACTAGTCCACATTTAGATATATACCAATCAATTATCTGTATTAAAAATAAGAAAGTATAATTTTTTTTGTTGGTGAAGCAATATTAAATAATAAATAATATCAGTAATGTTAATCGTGGCTGTGTATATTGATAAGTATAAAAATAACAAAGCATCAACTCAATTCAAACAGCTTGTGGGTATCAGATTTTGCATTTATTTGCTATCAGTTTTGTTGTACATGGTATTGAAAATATTTTTCTAAAATTAACTATTGTCATATTTTATGATGAAAGATCTTGGTATCATTTTTGCTTTTATTTTGGTATCAGTTTTGATGTAAATTATAATGAAAATAACTTAGAAAGCAAGCAAGTATCAATTTCAAACATATTGCTATTATGTATCGGTTTTTTTATTTCGATGTTATTTTGGTCATATATGAAAGTTAAATAAATATTTAAAATTTTGGAGCATCAACTTTTATCAAAACAGAAATTAAGTATCAGTTTTTCATATATATAGGTATCAGTTTTTTTACACAGTAGTGAAAATAATTTATAAAATAATGAAGCATTAATTCTAATCAAAGAACTACTTGGTATCAGTTTTGCACTACTTTGGTAATGCTTCTATCATATGTGATGGTGAACTAAATAATTAAATTTTCAAAGCATAAAGTTATGACAAGCATGAACTAGGTATTATTTTTGTATATATATATGTAGGTATCAGTTTTGTTATGAGTAACATAAAAAAACCAAGCATGATTTACAATCAAACAGCTATTAGGTATTGATTTTTGTACTAATTTTTCTTGATATTAGTATCATTAAAGAAAAAAATTAAATTTATGTACCTACCCATCTACATAATTTTCTCCCAGTATATGTCGTAGTGCTTTTTTTATGACACATCCTCCTTTGATTGTGTCATTATCTTCCCATGCTACTTCACTGTTTTAACAGAAAAGATTTGTATAGATTAATTAAACTTATTTTCATATGTAACATTAGTATTAATATTTGTAAATTTACTTTTGTGATGATGTCAGAGAAAAGAAAGTTTTGATTACATTTTGTTGTTCTACATTGAGATATATCAAACATTTGCAGTGTCCAAGTCCAATCTTTGGAAGTGTTGGTTCTATTACTGCAAGTGGCTTTGGAAAGTCCTCTTCTGTACTTTTTTTCATCATCTTTGTTTTTTTTTGGTTTTGGCTTATTTGCTACTTTTTTCTGTTTTTGACCATAGTCAAAACTGTCGCTTTGTTTTCTTATTCTTGCTCTTACTTTTAGTCTTTGGATATAAGAAGCTGGTTTTCTTTCTATTGCTTTGATTTTTCCGCCAGTTGATTTTGCCACTGTTGTTTTCCCTTTTCGACCAGTAGGTTCTGTTGGTTTCTTTTCATCATCTTGTTCAGTTTTTTCCATTCTAAACTCTTGTGTGTCATATAGTTTGAAAGTTGGAGGAGTGAAGTCAAGTACTGAAATATGGTAGGGTAAAGTTTGGGTTTTGATATTGGTATCTTCTTCCATATTTTGAGCATCTTCTGTTTCTTTTTGTTGCACTTGTTGTTCATTTTCTTCTTCCACTTGTTGATGCATTTCAGTTGGTATTTGTGTTGGTTTTTCTACTTCATGCTCTGGACTTTTTTGTTCATTTTGCGATTCTTCATTTTCCAGTTTTTTGAGCAATTCGTTTTCTGTTTTCATTTGCACATTTTTGTGCACTTCTGTTGGTCTTTTTGTTGATTTTTGTATACCATGTTCAACTATTCTTTCTTTATTTTTTTCTGTTGTGGATATGTTTTTTGCATTTTCTGTTTCCATCTTTGTACATGTTTCTTTGTTCACTTCAGTTTCTGTATTGCCATTTTGTACACTAGAATTGGCATTTTTCTCTTCAAATTTTTCTTCACTGTATTACTTTACTTCAGTTTCAAATTTTTCTTCAGTGTCTTCAGCGTATGACTTTTTTTGTTCATTTTCTTGCAATTTTGACTTCATTTCTCTCAACTCTTGTTTTAGTTGAAGAATTTCTTGCTCAGCTTTTATCCTCATTTTCTTTTCTTTTTCCAATTCTTTCTTTCTTTTTTATTGCTTCATCTTCCAAATCTTTTATATGCATTTGGAAGATTCTAATACTTATGTCTTCTTCCAATGATCCTATACTTTCTTCAGCTTCTTCAAATTTTCTTTTTTGTTCCTTGCTTTTCCAATACCTATGTCTTCTTCAAGCACTCTATTGGAATAGTGTTACTTGTCATTTTCTATGTTGGTTCTATGTTTACTCCTTTCAATGGTAATCCAAAAAGCAAGCTTATTTCTTTTGCAGTTAATTTCATTTTTTCTTTTCCAAACAAGAACATATCGGTTTCAACTGAGTAGCATTGGTATAAAGCATCCAAATTGTGTTGATGCTTCTTTCATTCTTTCATCGTTATTATTTCTTCATAAAAAACTTTGAAGAAGTTGTAGAAAGGAGTCTTCTTCAATATGTCCATTTGTTTTTTGGATAATCCATTGTTTTGTTTTACCAATTTTACTGTTTTGAATATTGCTCATAATCCACATCTATAAGCTGTGTCTTGCTTTCTATCTACAGCTTTTGCTATTTTTTGCTCTCCTACTTTTGATATGACTTTCATGCATGTAGGATGTGGATTTACAAAATCATCATCATCATATTGTTTGAAATAGAGGCAATAAGTTGAAAGTGAAACAAATTATGTTGAAACATAACAATATGTTGGGTATCAACTATAATGAAACAACTTCATGCAAATATTTAAGGAATATCATTTTTACAGTTAATAAGTATCAGTTTTGTTAAAAATAGGTATCATTTTCACAAAAACGTGATTCGAAACAATTTTGAAATTTGAAACTAATAACTTCAAGTGTATGAATTGTAGGTATCATATTTGATTCATAATGGTATCAGTTTAATAACGTTGGTATCATTTTTGATTCATAATGGTATCAGTTTTAGAATAAAATGCAGTGAAAACAATGTACAAGTAAAATGTACAAGCTTTTGATAAACATGTTAGTGGTATTATTTTTGCAATTTATTGGTATTATTTTTGCTACAATTACATGGAAAATGTTCTATAAAATATTAGACAGATATCAACTTTATTCTAAACAGCTAGTGGGTATCAGTTTTGTTGAATAGTAGTGTCAGTTTTCATAAAAATAATTTGAAATAATTTTGGAAACTATAAATCATTTAACTCAAACATACATAGTTTAGGTGTCAGTTTTTATTTATAATGGTATAAGCTTTTAGACATAATGTAGTAACAACAATTCAAAAAAGTACAACTTGCAGTGAAAAAATTTGCCAAACTAAAAGTATCAACTTGAAACAAATATAAAATGGGTATCATTTTTGTAAGTATTGGTATCAGTTTGCTACAAATAAGACTGAAAGTTAATTTCTAACTTATAAGTATCAACTCCACACAAACAGACGGTGGGTATCAGTTTTGTAGTCTGTTAGTATTAGTTTTATCATATATGTGTGTGAAAATAATTTCTTCAATTACAATGCACCAATTTAAATTAAACAGATAAAATTAACCAGACGGAGGGTATCATTTTTCCAATATATTTATATCAATATTGAAATAAATGATAATGAAAACTATTTTTAAAACTTCAAAGCCTTGTCTTTTACCAAACAAACTATAGGTATTATTTTTGCAATATGTATCATGTCATAAAGTGATAATGTTTGTAATTTTACCGAATTGAGTTGTTCGTCTCCTAATTTTTCATCTGCAATTTGTTTTCCTTTTGCTTTTTGAGATTTTTCCTGTTTAACATTTCTGATACCATTAGAATACATTTAATAATATGATATTGTTAGTATCAGTTTCATAATTTTGCAGTATCATTTACCTGATGAATTGTTTTTTGAGTTTCTATTTGAATTTCTTTCTGAATTGTTTTTTCATTTTTTTCGATCTTCGTTCTTTTTTTGCAGATGTTCTTCAATTGCTTTCTCAGCAGCTTTTTTTTGCTGCATGTTTTCTTTATTGTTTTGTTAAATAAATTCAATATTATTAAAATAAAACTATATTAACTTTGTTATACTTTATTTTATAGTATCAGTTGCCTTTTCTGGTATATTTTCTGTTATTTTTGATTGGTTTTTATCTACTCTATTTTGTTCATTTCTTCTCTTTGTTCTTTTTTATCGATTTTTCTTCGTTTCTTCTTCTACTTGCGATTTTCTTAATTTTAACTTGCTTGCTTTTGCTTTCATTTTCTCTGCTTTTGATTCAGATTAAACTAGGTTTTCATTTTCTATCATTGTGTATTCCTGTTGAATATCTACTAGAGGTACTATTTCGGTTTTCCGATTTGGAGTTTGTTGCTGAATTTCCGCTGAAGCTAGGTCATCTATTTCACGAATCGGTGATTGTTGTTTAATTTCTGGTGATTGTTCATCGTTTGTCGAAGTTTGCGGTTGTGTGGGAGATGATGATTTACTTCTGGTTTGGGGTGCCATTTTTGTTGTCGATTAGAATTTCATGAGCAAATGAGCGAAGGAGCGAAGGAGGAAGACGAATGGAATGAAGTAGTAAAGCAGCGTATTGTTTTAAACTGCTACTGGACCTTGGGCTTGTCCTTAAGAGAAAAAATTTGTGCGCGTTTCTTTCTGACTAATTATTTAATACGAGCGTTTTGGCACGCGCTTTACATGTGAATTATTTTTCAATAAATAGAATATGTTAAACTAAATGGTATTAAAATTTGGTAATACTTATAGAGGATGGTTTTGAATTTGTTAGATCCTATGTTTAAGGGATATTAAGATTCAGTAATATTTATAGAGTTGAATTTTGAATTTGTAAAAGAATTTAGATCCAATTTTTAAGCGATATTAAGATAGATGGGCATTTTTGGTAGTTCACGCTGATACCAAAAAAGTGTGACACCAAAGGTATTACAACTATTAATAAAGATAATTTGTCCTTTAAATTTTTTTCCCATAAATTAAATTGCAAGAAGTAATATTTAATTGTTTCAGAACATTACTCAGTGAGTCTCATGGTGTTCAGCAACCCAAATCTCTATGTTTATCGCAAGTTATCAACTAATCTCAGTGTTTGAAGAAACATATATGGTATAACCAAATTGTTTGGTAAATCTTTATGTACGTGATAGGTTTGTCTTAGCATGATAGTTGGGTGGATTATGGGCATTCAAATAGATCTTGATTTCAAATTAATGCAAACTTGTTCTTTGTTCATAGCAATTCTTGTTACAAGGTTTGTTTTACAGGTAATATTTTCATATATTTTTTGTAGTGTATATTTAGTTTCACACTCTGAAAAAATGTTTTATATAGGATGTCACTTCACACTACTTGAAAGGTTTGGTTTTACTTCTTTGTTATGTTGTCATTGGTACATGTTTCTTCGTTTTAAGACATTAAGCAAGCATCCACAATCAAATGATATTTATGCTGAGTGCTATGTTGATTCCAGGTACCATTTTTTTCCTAATTGATATGATATAAATCATAAGTTACTCTAGTTGGCCAAACTATATCTAATAATAACATGATTCTGTAAATAAAACAGTGAAGGGTATTTTAATCCACAACTAGGATTAAGGGTATGCCTTGATAGTTTGGTTACAGCCTGATGTTATTGACCATGTTTGAACAAAATGCCACAGTGATGTTCCATCTGAAGCTAAATGATTAAGCGAATATTCCATCCTTAAGCTCTATGATATGATATTAGTAGGTGCAGCATTAATGCATTTGTTCATCACTAAAAAATTAAATTTCAAAAATTTTAACTCTTTTGTTCAGTTCAAAAAAAGAGAAATGCGTAAAATTGGCATTTTTCATTGGTGACCACTTGGCAGAAACATGCATGTCTAGGAAATTAGTTAAAAGGACAAACTTATTAAAAAAATTGTTATCGGAACACGAGTTTAATTATTTGGGCCGAAGGACCCGCCTTTTCAAACTAACCACGTGACATTGTTTTCGTCTCTAGGGTTTTTCCAAATCAGGGTTTTGTAGTCGTTTTCATATGAAATTATTTCAAATTCTTCATCCAAAATCCAAAGAGATAAAAAATTCACATTGACAAACACATTCAAAATGACAAATTGACAAACTCATTCAAATCGTTCGTACGTTCTAATGGAAACTAGGTCAAAATCTTCTCTGTCAACCAACAATCACTCTCCTAGTTCTTCACTACAATCGAAATCCCAAATTGTATCGTCAAAATTATCTTTAGCAATAGCAAAGGCTAGGAAGACTAGATAAATGGAGAAGAAAACGCAAAAACAGGTATAATACTGAATTATTCTATATATATATTACCGATATAGAATTATTTTATAAGAAATGCTATATTATTTTTCATCCTTTTTGTCTAGCGAACGTTTTCTGCTATGGTTTTATCTTTATAGTCGAAATTTGTAGTGTTACTGAATGATTTTGTCGAAATCTGTAGTGATTTTGTGCTGTGGTTTTATCATTGTTTTCTGACTTCAGCAACAATGATTATGTTACTATTGAAGTTTGTTATGACTCATTTGATCTGAATTCAGATTAGTGGAATCACTGTATTTTAGTAACCAAATCAGATCAGTCAAAGTTATTGTTGTTATCTTTCATCACTTTAAACCTGTTTTGTTTTCTATTAGTTGAATTTGACTAATTTATTAGATTTTACACATTGATTTAATAAAAGTGCTAAGATTAGTTATCATATTAATTCGATTGGGTAAACATATTCTAGTGGTACAGAAATGCTAAATAACTATAGCATTTTCAATAAAAATTAGCATCTATTAAAAATGCTAAGACTAGTTACAATCATATCCAATAATGCTAAAGAAATTAGCATTTAGGAAAAATGCTAAGACTAGTTATCATCTGAATTTAATTTGGAAACAAAATCCACTAGTACAAAAATATGCTAAAACACTGTAGCATTATGATTTAGCTATTTTATGAATTAAAATCATTTCTAATTATGCTAAATAAATTAGCATCTAGTAAAAATGCTAAGGCTAGTTATCATATTAATTCGATTGGGTAAACATATTCTAATGGTACAGAAGTGCTAAATAACTGTAGCATTTCCAATAAAAATTAACATCCGTTAAAAATGCTAAGACTAGTTACAACCATATTCAATAATGCTAAAGAAATTAGCATTTAGGAAAAATGCTAAGACTAGTTATCATCTGATTTAATTTGGAAACAAAATCCACTTTTACAAAAATATGCTAAAACACTGTAGCGTTATGATTTAGCTATTTTGTGAATTAAAATCATTTCTAATTATGCTAAATAAATTAGCATCTAGTAAAAATGCTAAGACTAGTTATTATATTAATTCGATTGGGTAAACATATTCTAATGGTACAGAAATGTTAAAACTGTAGCATTTCCAATAAAAATTAGCATCCATTAAAAATGCTATGACTAGTTACAATCATATCCAATAATGCTAAAGAAATTAGCATTTAGGAAAAACACTAAGACTAATTATCATCTGAATTTAATTTGGAAACAAAATCCACTATTACAAAAATATGCTAAAACACTGTAGCATTTTGATTTAGCTATTTTATGAATTAAAATCATTTCTAATTATGCTAAATAAATTAGCATCTAGTAAAAATGCTAAAACTATTTATCATCTTAATTTAATTTGGAAACAGAATCCACTAATACAATAAATGCTAAATCACTGTAGCATTAAAGTTTAGGATTTCATGAATTACAATCATTTCCAAAAATGCTAAAGAAATTAGCATCTAGTAAAAATGCTAAGACTAGTTATCATCTTAATCTACTTTGGTAAACATATTCTAATGTTACAAGAAATGCTAAATCACTGTAGCATCATAGTTTATGTATTGCTTATTGATGTTAAATATTTGCTTATTTGTACTATCATCATTTATTTACTGTGCAAGTCTACAAAATTATTTTGCATAAATATAGCTAACACTGTTTCATTATTTGTATTTTGTAGAATACAAAATCATCACTACAAGCAGAGGACAGTAAAAAACTTAAAAGAAAGAGAGAAGATAAGGAAACTATGCAGTATAGGTGATTAAAAAAAGAAAAGGTTTTACTGAAAATCAGTTGAATTTTTTAAAACAAACACCTTTCTACAACTTTTTTAATGCTTTCTTTAAGGGTGATATAGGAAGCAAAAACATTAGAAAATGTTCAAAAAATTTAGATGATTTAATAGACTCTTATTATGTTGAAGGAGAGTGTTTTATTGTAGGAGGAAAAAAATTACAAATAATAACATCAGACATTTCTTTAATTTTTGGTTTACCAATGCAAGGAGAAAACATTTTTCCACTTCCTAAGGTTTCTTTTCAAAGCACCCCTGAAAACTGCCAAGAATTTGTTTTAAGAAACTTTGGCATAATTGATCATATAACAAGAGATATTATCATTCAAAAGATAAAGAAAGAATTAAACAAAGAAATTCAAGAAGAAGAAAACGATTTACCAAAATTTATCATCATTCTTTCTTTCATTACATTTTTTTCCTGACAGTCAAAGAATGTTAAGTTGGGGATATCTCCAATTTGCAATTGATTTAAAAAAATGAATCAAGTTTCATGGCCTTTAAGAATTCACTATTCTTTGATTAAAGCATTAAATTTTTTCAAGCAAAAACCAAGGAATATGTCAGGTTGCTCGATGATACCATTGGTAAGGAAACAATTTTACATTCTACTATATTATAATAAATTGTGAAATAACATTTTTGTTTTTTATATATTAGTATTTTTTATGTGAACACGTGGACATGATGAATCCAAAGAAGGAATGGTTGAAGGAATTAGCAAGATTTGCTAAATGGTCACTAAATGGGATGAAGAACATAGTCTCAAAAGACTATTTAAAGAATGTGGAAAGAAAAAATGTATATAAATCTAATATTGACTATTACTTATTTTTTATATATAAACAGGAAAAAAATGCTAGATGATGATAGCATTATAACATAATATCCCGTATACAAAGTTAGAACACAGAAAATATTTTTTTCTACATCTTTATTTATAATATTTATGCATATAATTTTTAGGAAATTGTTACTTAGTTTATCATAGTTAATTATGGAAGATGTTAATGTTATCTTGAATGATTTTATATTCTCATTTTTGACATTCAAAAAAGATTTACATGTTACTGAAAAAGAATCATTAGTAGAAAATGCTACATAATTTTAGCGTTAATAAAATCTGTGATGCTCATTGAATACAGATCTCAATTGGACTAAAAAATACAATAGTCAAAGAAAGGCTACTGCTTGATTCTTCCAAATTGCAATTGGCAATTATAGAAACAAAACAACAACAAAAATGAAACAGATGTTGAAGAAGAATCAGAATTGAGTGACAAAGAAAACAAATTCAAACACAAAGCTACCACATTAAACAGTTGGAAAACGATTTGGATCAAATGAAAAGAGATATGGAGAAGGAAAAAGATGTAACAAAACAGAGGGAAAAGGAGTTAACTGTAATGGAGAAAGAAATCGAATTGTTGAAATCAAAACTTCAACAATTTGAGAAAGTGGAACAAAAAAGAAAACTAAAGGAAGCTTTTGAAAGTATTATCCCTCCATCGTTCAAGCTGTTGAACACATAGGATTTTGAAGTACATCAAGAAGAAAACAAAGAAGAAGAAAAATAAGATGATAAGAATGAAAGAAGAAGTCAGCGATTGAAAAATATCTCACCTCCTTCAATGATTAAAAGACTAAAATAAAAAAAAGAAAGGCAAAAGTAGATCCTCATTATCAGTTTGAGGTAGTGTACCACAACAAAAGAGTGAAAAGTGAAGATGACAGTGAAAAACAAGAAGGAGAAAAGGAAGATAAAAAAAATGAGGATGAAGGAGGAGAAGAAGAAGATGGCCACAGTGAAGAAACTGAACAAGTAAAAAATGAAGACAGGGAAAAAAAAGATGAAAGAGAAGACAGTAAAGAAAATGATGAGGTGAGTGAAAACGACAGCGAAGAAAATGAAGAAGAAACCAGTGAAGAAGACAATAAAGAAGGTGAAGATTATGAAGAAGAATATGCAAAGGAGAATGAACAAAATGAAGAAAAAACTGACACGGATGATGAAGATGAGGAGGAAGAATTTGTTGATGTTGATAATTACTCACCTGAAAGAAAGTAACATCGTCAAAGAAACTTAGTAAAAAGCCACATTTTTCAAATGCTAGAAACACAAAAGAAGGATATAATAAGAGCTTTTTTGCATGTGAGGACACATCAAAGTAAGTAGTTCATACCCAGTAAAAACTTAAATAATTTCATTAGAGTTGTAATTTTATAATAATTTGAAATTTACAAATTATATAGCACGGTAGCATGGCATAAAGATGATGGTAAGAAAGGAGGGATAATAGTGGTTCAGTCCATGCTAGAAGCTTTGCTATTTGAAGAATTTACAAATAGACAGGTATGACATTTGAAAATGCTAACAGTATCAATAAATTTTGACACTAGGAAATGCTAACTAGCACTAGCATTGTGACATTTGAATTATAACAACACGCCACTAATATAATTTTTTGTTTTGTTTTTATTTTTGTTAGTAAAAACAATATCAATAAATTTTTAATATCAAATGTATAATATTAGCCTGAAAATGTAGAATGACTATAAATATTTTGATTACACAACATAGACCTTACAAAATGCTAATTTTTCGTTACAGTATATGAAATTATTAAAAGATGGTAGCATATATCTATCATTGTCTCTCTGTGTGTGTGTGTATATCTCATAGTGTATAATTATTATAAAATGTTTATAAAAATTCAAAATACTTTATTACTATATGCTTAACCAATATTCTTTTTCTAATGCAGATTATTGATTGGTTTGTTGAAAATATACCAACATATGAACATAACTACACTTTCAGCACAATCATGACGGTAAACAATATTATTTTGCTTTGAAATTTAATCTAATGGAAAAACAAACTAATATTCAATTTTCATTTGCAACATGCATTGCAAACAGACACTGAAAATGCAGTCCGATCATTGGTGTACCCTATGGTACAAAATATAGTCATGGATTCATTTACAGAGATGATATTTTTCCCCTTGCATTACATCAATCATTGTACATTGCTAACCTTGGATTACAACCAAATACAATGGTGCCATTGTGATTCTTTAAGGCCCAGAAGATCAACAGCGACATCAAATCAACATTACAAACAAGCTCAGCTACTTGTAAGACCATATTTTATAACAAAAAAAATTGAAAAAATCTAACTCTATTTTTTCTTCTTTTGTAACAGAGAAAAAAGGTGGAAAAAATATTACAAGTAAAGTGGAGAGAGAACAAAATCTTAAATAAGGAAGTTGGTACGAAGACGATAAAGCAACCACGGTGTCCACAGCAAGACCTTTCCTCGTAAGCATTATTAAGTTTTTAATCTTCTTCAAGTAAACTGCACATGTATTATATTAAAAATTGCAATGCCATAATGTTCAATGCATCAAAAAAAGAAAAAAGAAAAAAAAGAGAAGACAGGGTACACTGTATGTTAAAAAAGTGCTAAATGGTAATAGCAGTAAAAATGTATAATGTATTACAGTGTTTATTTTCATGTAAATGCTAAATAATCATAGCATTGCAATGTTGCAGTGTTCAATAAACCGAAAAAAGTGACAGGCTGCATTATGATTATGCGGTAAGAAATGTATGGTTATTGATACACATAGTGTTAACAAAATACTTAATGATAATAGCAGTAAAAATGTATAATGTGTTTTACTGTATTTATTTTTCTAAATGCTAAATGACCATACCATTATAATATTACACCACTGGCCTTTTAGTCCACTGATCTGAAAAAAATTCTTCATACATTCCTATATGAAGCCCAATTTTATATGTTAAGATAAATACTAAATGGTTGTAGCATTACATCTTTTATACCACTGCCTTTTACTCTATTAATCTGAAAGCTCCATCATAAATATCCATATAAGTCCTTATGTATCCAGCCTATGTTACTCAAGCTGATGTACAATTCTTTTAACAGATCATAATTATTAAATACTTACCATGTACAAATATTTTTAGTCTGTTTGTAATGATAAAATTATTAGCATAAATTAATTACTAGTTAACAAACAATTTTTGGTGTTTTTTTTCATTTTTAAATCAGCAGGAATGAATGTGCTCTATATGCCATGAAATTCATTCAACATTTGGACAAAGACTCATACCTCCCCACCAAATACAACAAAAAAGATATCAACCTCATGCAAGCTGAAATGGTGTATAACATACTAAATGATCCACATAGAAGTTGGAATGTCATGACTTTCTTTACAAATGAAACTCCTGAAGAAGCTGAAAAAGCTGTGAAGAAAAAGAACTAAAGTAAAAAAGAAAAGTTGAAGACTTGGAAAATATGAAGAAGTGATAATTGTAGTTAAATTTGAATTACCTCAATTTAAGTTGAAGTACTGATTATAGTTAAATATGAATTGGCTGAAGTGAAGATGAAGTGCTAACTATAGTTGAATTGATACTTATATTTTACTGAACTTCTAATTCAAGTGGAATAGTTTTACTACTTGCAAAGCTGTAATTTATTATACGTATGTTCTCTTAAAGGTTTGCTTCTTTTGCTAAAGATGCCTTCTATTGATAATTGAGAAAATGTAATTACTTAATCTCTATTTTGCTCTGAAAGTTTTATACTTGCTGTGCTTGTATATCATAATTGCTGACTGTAGAACTGCTTTGAAATATTTATGTACATAATGATTTCGGACAAAAAAAACTGCATTGAAATGCTATAATGAATTAACATCAATGTTGGAAAATGCTATATTGAATTTGCAATCAATTTTTTCTACTTGAATTATACCGCGTCTATAAGAAAACAGCATAGCTAATTCTTTAAGTGTACAAGGAATAACATATAATCAATAATTTGAAGAACTAGAGCCAAGTAGAATAAATAAGATTTAGGACTTGAGCATGTGGTATATGCAGGTCTAC
Organism: Allium fistulosum; assembly: GCA_030737815.1. Classification (NCBI taxonomy): domain Eukaryota; kingdom Viridiplantae; phylum Streptophyta; class Magnoliopsida; order Asparagales; family Amaryllidaceae; genus Allium; species Allium fistulosum. The sequence goes on from CM060908.1 coordinate 471,236,416, forward strand.
TAGTTGTCCTATTTAACAGAATGATTAATTTTCTTTCCTTGCCTCTTTTATAGGGAAGTTAAAATTGATGATAATCATCTGTATATTACTATCCCTTTATTTCAGCACTGTGAATTTGCATTCCATGCTATGCTATGACATGCCACAAATTTATTTCGTGCCAGTTTTTTGATTGACTGTACATGCTTTTGATTACATCTTGTAAACAAAAATCGAGGGCTCACTATTTTCTCTTAGTAACTTGATATTAAATTCAAAGGAAGAACCTCTGTAAATTATGAACATCGAATTAGAAGAAAGAAAACATACATAAAGAAAAAGACAGAAGATAAAAGACAAAAGATAAACAACATCAATACATCAACTTCCAACATAGACAAAGAAGAAGACTCATTTATTTGACCTGAATGTCAATGCTCACAACAACACTTTATTGAAATCTATTGCTGTAATTTTACCTGAAGCAGCATCACAGAGTTTATTAATATATAACTGATAACCAAATTTTCCAACCTTTCTAGTCTATACTAAATAAAAAAAGCTAAATACAAATAGCATTATTCTGATGAATTGCTAAATTAACAGAAAACATCCGATACTAACATACCAATATTTTTTCCTCACAATACAATATTACAATTAAAAAAAGAGATAATATACAAATGAAAATAATATGCTCCACAAACAAAAAAAACCACAAAAAAAGTAAACTTCTTATTAAAACAATCAATCATCACATTACATGTACTAGTATCAGAAATAAAAAAAAGATGACTATATCAAATAAGTAAAAAGTAAAGAAATACAATGAATAAAATGACAGAAGTAAATGAAAAAAATAAAATTCAAATTTAAATCTTCATTGAAGCTTGACAATTCCTCTTGTTATGTCCAATTTGATTGCAATTACTACATTTATTCCGCTTACTCTGAGAATAAGAAAAACCGCCATGTCTTTTAGTAGAAGGTCTTCCAGCACCTCGAATTTCTTTAGGCGGTTTAATTGTGACTTTATCTCCGCTAACAATTGGCTTACCAACATTAGGAATTGGATTAATAGCATATGCATAACTCGATCTAAAAGCATCAGCTGTAAAATAATAATCCACATAGTCATATACTGACTGCCTTGACCTATTCATACACTTGATGGCATATGCACATGGAAAACCGGTAACTTTCCACTGATTACAAGTACACAATCTTTTTTCAAGATCAACATGATGTGATATTGGAGATCTAACTTCAAAAACATTTTCCGAAGACCTATATGTATCCCATCCAAAACCTTCATTAACTAATTGCGACAACCGTTGTTCCATAGCCGGACATAAAGTAGTAGTCCAGTGATGACATTGTTCTCTCCTCTTCGCCATTTGTTCCATTATTTTAACTCGAATTCCATCTAGACAAGGCATAATAGGCATAAATCTATCATCCACAATCCAAGAGTTAAAGCTTTCAGCCACATTAGATGAATATTCTCCATACCTCTTGCCTTGAAAAAACAAATGAGTCCAATGTTCAAAAGGTTTATCATTTAAAAAGTTAATTGCAGCAACACCACCAATTTCTTTAAACTTTAACATATAGCAATGAAAATATATGGATTTGAAGCTCGAGTCAAAAGTTTAAACAAATCAACAATAGAAGTATCACCCTTGCAAGCTTTAACTACTGAACCAATGTTTTGCTCCATATGAAATGTGCAATAGCTATGAAAAGAAGATGAAAACACATTTGGAACACCTAACAGCAAACCCCACTGGCGATCAGATATGAAAACTAGTTCGCGATCCTCATTGAGCATCTCTTTTAAATGCTCCAAAAACCAAGACCAATTTGACTCATTCTCATGTGAAACTACTCCCATAGCAAGCGGAAAGAAACCTTAAAAAAACAGTAATTTTTTTCAAATGCTAATACAAGAAAATAGTATACTAATATTAGTAAAGTATATTACTTTCACAGCATAAAATTTTAGATATTTACCTGACCGTAGGAGTGAAAAAGAATATATATGATTAATCCTAAATTAATATATCATTATGTGTTTGATAGTAGAGTCATATAATATACAGAATAATAAATGCTAAAAAATACTAGCACTATGACATATAATACAATATCAAATGTTAAATTCATGAAATATTATAATTTCATATAGAGTAACAATACAGTCAACATATATTGTTAAAATGACAATGGAGTGCTAAGATATATCAACATCCACCAAATGTTACCATACTACATAACTAAAACAATATACTAAATAACACATGGGAAAAAAATAGAACAAAAATCAAAAGTCAAACCTTAATTGCCAATTTTTGCTGTAGCATCTAATAAAACACCTTGTCAGCCCTTCAAAAATGCCGCATCTAAAAATATCATGGGACGGCAATGCCTAAATCCAAGTAAACAAGCACTAAACCCAATGCAAATTCTTTCAAATTGATTAGTTGATGAATCCACATCCAAAGCAACATAACTTCCCGGATTAGTTTTTTGTATAGCCTCTAGATATCAATTCAAATCATTATACGACATTGCATCATCTCCATAAATTTCCTTCAACGCCAATTGTTTCCCGTTGTATGCATAATAATAAGAAGGAGTGAAATTAAATTCTCTTCTGAAATCATTGATAATGTCTTTTGGTTTCTTCATCGGGACATCTCTAATTTGATCAATAATTAGAGATTTTACAAATCTACTAGTTATATGAACTTTCTTAACATCTCTTAACCCAGCACCACGTGAATGTTCAAACCTATAAGTCCTAATAAAAAACGAATAAGATGTCTAGGATCTGAAGAAGCATACATGGTGAACTTACAATCTTCTTTAAACCACGAACAAATAATAGATATTCTTTCTGGACAATTCTTAACAAAAATCAATTCACGCCCTTCTTTTATTTGATATGCCATAAGAAACTCTCTAAAATTTTCAGCACCATTGAAACAATAACCAATAAAGTTCGCAAGATTTAACTGAGATCCTTTCTTCATAATATCCTTCAAATAAGAACTTGACTCATCATAAGATTTAATATTCAAACAACCACTAGAAACTGAACTACTCTGATGATCAGAAGTAATTGATAAACTATTTCCCAAATGGAACTCCAGTGAACAAATGCTTGACTTAACAGTAAAAACAAAATAAGAACTTTTCTTGTATATTTGAAAGCATAGTATGGTATGCAAATCCGAATCAGTATCAACTGTGATAACCTTATTCTCCAAACTATAGGATATACTAATAGAACAAGGGGTAAGATGTGGCCAATGTTCACATATACTATTTTTAACACCAATCAAATAACAAGTCATGTTAAGTCGAATAGTGTAGCTGTTTTCATCAAGTAAAAACAATACAAGAATACTATCATCAGCATTCCTGCCAAAGAAAAAAAGAGTGAATTAAAAAGGCAAAAGGTAACTAAAATGTAAAAGAATACATATGTAGTTAAATATAAATGGTGTTAGGCATAAAATACACTGTGCGCGAGACAACAACAAAAGAAAATGGTAAAAATGCATATAAAATATGGTTATAGCATCAACCAGTTTGAAAATGCTAAATGGACATAGCATCAAGCATAATGAAATAATACCCGATTTCGCCTCCCAAGCTTATACCCAGATCAGACATAGTACAAAATTTTTAAGAATTTCAAAATGGCAGTAAAATAGTAAGAAAAGAAAAGAAAAGTAGCCAGATCAAGCACAAAATTCAAATCGACATCGAAAAATTAGGTTAAACTTACCTTTGTTACTATACAGTGAGAACAAAAGAACAAAAAAAGACAAGAAATCCAAATCGGTACTGGTTACTCAACCACATCTCAGAATTATAATTTGCACGACGATTTGAAAGAGAAAGAAACGAGGGAAAACGAGAAGAAAGTAAAGAGGAAGAAATAATGTTTGCTCGACAAATAAAATAAAGATGTTTGGACTTCAGCCCAAAAATTTGTACGCGCGTTTTTTAACACAAAAAAAGCGAATTGTTTGTCCTACAGTCTATTTTCCTGTTTTAGGTATATAGTTTTGACTTCTAAAATGAGCAGATTCGGTAAATAAAATGGGGAAAGCTATTTAATAACAAGTTTTACCCAGTTTAGGCACAGTAGCCTGAGCAAATGGATGCCATACAACTTAAGTGCTCCTTGTTTACCATCTATTTGTTTACAATAAGGCTTACACTATTGTATTGTGTTTTCAGGTGTATGGTAAAAAAAATGGAGCTCCAGGCTTTTTGTGAGCTATACAACAAAGTAATCCTTAAGTACTCTTATGGTACAAGTGGGTTCTTGGTAGTTTTGCACCATCTAATTCACTTATGTTTTATGAAACTTTTGTTTTCCATTTGTAGACAATTATTGATAAAGACCAAGTGAAAGCTACCATCAAAGCACAACAAGATCATAATATTTATAATGTAAGCGCGGTTATTACTACAGTTCAAAACTGATCATCACCAAAGTACATATTACCATGTTTTATGTATTAAACTATCAACAACACTCATTGTATGACATTGTACATTTGATTACTTTTGTATTAAAGTTGTAGTATTTTAAAGAGTCTATCTACTATTGACGTTATGTATTTATGTTTAAGTGTTAACAACTTGGTTATAATTTAATAATGTGAATTGTTTTTTAATAATTTTGATTGTCATTAGTACTGAAATGACACTCCTATTTCCACCCTAATTTCATAAGGATTTTTTTTTATTGCTAAGAGATGATATACAGATATATCATTCTTTACAAATATATTTCCCAGGGTCATTTTCTTTTTCTAATAAACAAAATATATCCAGGATCAAAATAACTTACCAATATAAATATATCAGTGTATATCTAATAACATACACATACATATGAAGATGTATGTGTTCTTCTTGTTTAAATTCAGAGTATATACTTTATCTTATTTTTGTACAAGAACATCCTGTTTGATTTAGTTTTTTAGCATTTCAGATAATTTATTGTATTCAGATTTTTGGCCATAATATCCACTAGAAACATGTACTTTAGTCTGTCATTAGGATTAAGAAATGATCAAGTAATAATCAGTGGTAAACAAGCTTTTAATATAGATGATTATGTTAAAGTCTGGATAATATCAAATTCAGTATAAAAGTAAGTGGATCCTAAGTGAACACAAGCAACATCTAGGCGTAATGGAAACGCGCCTAACTTATACACAAGAGGTCACTGGTTCGAGTACTATGCAGGTCGGTTCAAACACAATTTTTGTTTTTCTTCTTTTTTTTTTTCCTGTATGGTTTGTAATCTGATATCTACCTATCTTTGTACATATATTTTTAATGTTTGCCTATAACCTAACATACAAAACAATTCTTCTTACTTTACTATTTTTGAATCCCATTCCTATAGCTGTTCTAGGAATTATAGTTATATTTTTGCTCAAATATCAACATGTACACAGATATACATGTACATGTCAATATCTCTGCTTATTTTCCAGAAAACTGGGTGAAACAATTACTAAAGGTACTAAGCTTTGAAATGCACTTTTATTCTCAGAATACAATCTATCATGATCAACCAATACTTCATTCATTTGGAGCTGGTTAACTCATGGATCCTGTATCTACCACATTAGTTCAAAGCAATGGAGATACCTTTCATTTCATTCTATCTGAAGCTTTTAGAAAAACATTTTACTTTTCCTAATTCAATTCAGAAATGAATTCAGATTTATTTACAAAGCATTTTAGTAAAAAGAAAATAAAATCCTTTAAGTTTACTTCTTGCTAAATCCAGATTTTAGTTCTAAAACTCAGTGCTCTGTTATGTCTCAAGGTTAACTAATACATAATATAAATTATACAAAACAGTAGCTCAACAACATGTGCATATTTCTCTTCCAAACATTCATATCAATAATTAAAATCATTTCATTGTTTCCCAGTCAGATTTTTCCTTTGAGATTTTAAACCTTAGTGCATAACAATATATTTAACATGATACAACTAGTTCATCTAACCATAATAGAATTCATTACATGACTGGAAGTCTTAGAAACATAATATTTTTCCTGAATACATGCAGATATAATCAATTTAAACTCTTATTGAGACTAGCTAGCATGTTCATTCACTCCTCCATAAAAGCCATAACTTCATTTTTACTTAGTGCCTGGGTTACCTGAAAGAACATAAGTGGCTGCCTCATTTTAAAATGAGACACCCCAGATGCCATGAGCAAACAAGGGTCAGATCTATGATCTGGTATGAATAACATCAATTCATTCATGATATTAAGCAATAGAGAATATAAGGGTACTAACTTGTTATTTAAGCAAATTTCTGCAATCAAATATTTTAGCATAGTATAATTAAGTTGATTCAGGTATGATATATTCACTTATCATTCCTTCACTTGCATACATAATCATGCAAACATGATTATCTATTGGCATCAATTTCATTTACTGGAATCATCTTGGTTCCATACCATTCAACCTAAGAAATATCCACATTCCTATTTCTTCATTTACAGGTTGTAATATTCAATTTAAATCTCTGCCTCATCTGCTATTAAGGAATCACTGGGACACATTGCAATGAACTAATTCACATCATTGCACAAAGATCTCAGGGCTTAAACAAACCATGTGCCAACTTGCATACTTCAAATATGACAAGCATTCCAGCAGTCATCTTGGCCTTCCCTTCCCTAGTTTATTTACTAGTGTATTGTCTTAAATCCTAACATCAAATATGCTAAGTGAACATGTCACTGCAACATGGAAACATCCATAATTTCTTCTAGCATAATTTCCCCTTAGAAATAATCAGATAGTCATTTCCTAAATGGGGTCAATATGTCTTGATCTTAGTAAATATAAGAACATTTTCAACTGTATAAGAGGCATGGCATGTTATACTGATCTGCAAGCCTTTATGATTGATTCAGATTCAAGATCTGGTTCAATCATAATTTTAGCTTGTGGGTTTTTTTTTGATTAAGGGCTCAGCACTTAGAAAATTTCTATTGCACCCTTAACATTTTTCTTTTCAAGCCTCAGCACTTATACCAAGTATAATGCAGCTCCAATCATTTTTATAAGGTTTCCATGCCATAGATCTATAACAGTTGAGAGTATTCTCTATATAATTTTTAAGATCCTAAACTTTAACATTTATGAGTATAAATAAAACAGTATGATACTCATCCAAAGACAAATGTCTCAACCAATCAAAGATCATCAAAATCATCCATATTAAATCATATCAGATTTAAAATAAAACATCCAAAAAGCATTGATGAAATCATATACATCAAAACCAGAAATACATAAATGGCAATATAAAAAGTGGCTGCCTCAACTCAGGTCTTAATGCCATGAACTCAGTGAGGTTACTCACCTAAATGTTTCTTCTTATTAATCCAGAAAATTCTTGTTTGAGTGTTTTCTCCTTCCTTTCAATATTTTCTTCTTCTTTTCTTATTTTTATGCAGCTCGGGGTAAAATAATTCTACTGGCTAAACTGCCTATTTATAAGCATTTTTCCTCTAGGGTTTTATTGAAACAGAATTCCATTTCTGTCCTGGCTTAGCATCATGCATTTTTCATTCATATTACCCCGGCCATATTAACCAATTTAAAGGCTGCATTTTCTTTCTTTTACTTTTTCAGAAAATGGCCACTCACTTAGTCATGTCAAAAGTGTGACTATTCTATTTATTTTAATTATTTCTGAAAATCCCCTTTGCTATTTTTGCCTACACAAGCATATTGACTTGTATCACATTTCATGTCATTTTAATGTTATGGTTTCACTTGCTAATATATATATGTACTTTTCAGTATTTAAAAATGTATATTTGTATACATATCTTATCTAGGCTTATTTTAATTCCTCTTTTAAATTCAGAAACATATGCACCTATATGTATACAAGTTTACAAATATATATATATATTATTTCCTTTTCTGGGTTTTAAATAAATTTGTTTACTGATCTAAAGTAAAACTTACTTTTCTTATTTTCTAAGATGACCCATAAAATCTCAGAAATCAAATAACCATGTTGTAAAATCATGTTTGTATTGCTCTTTAATTCTTGTTTTAAATCCAAGAAATCTGGAGTTCTTTCTTGTGCCATTTCAGTGTGCACGTGCACACATATACTTGCACACTATTTATTCCAGAAATTTCACCATATTTAAATCTAAATATTTCAAAATTAAATCATTTTACAAAAATGATTTTTCACAAAATTTTGGGGTATTACATTCACCCCTCCTTTTAGGAATTGTGTCCTCACAATTTTTCTAACATTTAGTAAGCATCATTTTTCTTTTCTGAAAACTTATCAAATATATGCATAAGCAAACAAATTCAACCATATCAACCATGCATAACAAATAATTTTTCCAGAAAAAAAAAATTACCTTTTAATTTGCAAAAAGCTTAGGATAATCCATTCTAATCTTATCCTCTAACTCCCATGTGCAGTCATTAGGATCACTACTCCACTGGATCTTAACTAGTTTCAAGGTTTTGCTCCTTAATTTCTTTTCTTCCTTGGCTATAATCCCCACTGGTTCTTTTTCATAAACCAAGTCAGGATTTATTTGAATTTTGGTAGGCTTTTCCAAAATGTCTTCCTTATCATGTACCCATTTTCTAAGTTGGGACACATGAAAAACATTATGCATTGCTTTCATCTCCTCTGGTAGTTCTAATTTGTAAGCCAGTGAACCAATTCTTTCCAGAATTTTATAGGGTCCAACATACCTTGGTGTAAGCTTACCTTGCTTGCCAAATCTCATGACTTTCTTCATAGGTGAAATCTTGATGAAAACAAAGTCTCCCACTTCATATTCCACTTGCTTTCTCTTCCTATCTGCAAATTTCTTTTGCCTATCTTGAGCTGCTGCTATTCTTTTTCTTATTAACCCAATTTTCTCTGTGGTTTCTTTAACATATTCAGGTCCAAGAATAGCCCTTTCTCCAGCCTCTACCCAGCATATAGGTGATAAACATGGCTTGCCATATAAGGCTTCAAATGGTGCCATCCCTATGGTGCTTTGGTAACTGTTATTGTAGGTGAATTCAGCTAGATGGAGGTGGTCTTCCCAGTTGCCTCCAAAGTCCAGTGTACATGCTCTCAACAAATCCTCTAAGACTTTGTTCACCACCTCAGTTTGACCATCTGATTGTGGATGGTAGGCAGTGCTTAAGCACAATTCACTCCCCATAGCCTCTTGAAAACTTTTCCAAAATCTTGAGGTGAAGATGGTATCCCTATCACTCACAATGGTTTTGGGTATGCCATGCAACCTTACTACCTCTTTCATGAATATTTGAGCCAATTTTGGAGCATTTCTTTCTGTTTTAACTGGGATAAAATGTGCTACCTTAGTTAGCCTATCCACTATTACCCATATACTTGTGTTTCCCTTCTTAGATCTAGGAAGACCATCTATGAAATCCATAGATATATCCTCCCACTTCCACTGTGGTATACTAAGGGGTTGCAATAGTCCTGATGGCCTTTGTGTCTCTGCCTTGACTTGTTGGCAAGTCATGCACCTTGCAACATATCTGGCCACATCTGACTTCATCCCCTTCCACCAAAGATTTCTTTTCAAATTTTGATACATCTTGGTGCTACCTGGGTGTATGGAGTACTTACTCCTATGGTACCCATTTAATATTTCCTCTTTCAATTCTATATTTTCTGGAACACATATCCTATTTTTATTCCTTAAATAACCATTTTTATCAATTTGATAATTTATTACTTCCTCCCCTTTTGATATGAGCATTTTCTTTTCCATCATGTTTAAGTCTTGTTCCTGCATTTGTCCAATCTTAAGAAGTAAATCTGATTGCAGAGATATCATACTTAATTTTCCTTTACCTTTACCTTCTTCAATAGGCATCATTTGTTCCTCACTGTTTTCCTCAATTTCCAAATCAGTAAGTATAGACAAATCCCTAAACTCTTCCATCATCAACATGGCTACCTTGGCATGTTGTCTACTCAAGGCATCTGCAACTTTATTTGCCTTGCCTGGTGTATACAGTATATCTAGGTCATAGGCAGCTAGGAACTCTACCCATCTATGTTGCCTCATGTTCAAATCTTTTTGTGAGAATAAATATTTCAGTGCCTTATGATCAGTGTACAAAATGAATTTGGCACCTAACAAATAATGTCTCCAAAGTTTCAAAGCATACACAACTGCTGCTAGTTCAAGATCATGGGTTGCATACCTGGTTTCATGTGGCTTTAATTGCCTAGATGCATAGGCTACCACCTGGTCTTGCTGCATCAACACGGCCCCTAACCCAGAGCCACTTGCATCAGTGTACACAACCAAATTTTCATTTCCTTCTGGCACTCTCAATACTGGTGCATCAATCAGGGCTTCTTTTATTTTGATAAAAGCTTGCTCACATTTTTCTGTCCATACAAAGGCTTGGTTCTTTCTAGTTAAATTGGTAAGTGGTGATGATATTTTTGAGAAATCTTTTATGAATCTCCTATAATATCCTGCCATCCCCATAAATGATCTAATCTCACTGATGGTGCTAGGCCTTTTCCATGCTTGGATTGCCACTACTTTGTTAGGGTTTACTGATATTCCTTTGGCAGAGATGACATGCCCAAGGAAATGCACTTCTTCTTTCCAAAATGCACATTTTGAAAATTTTGCCTTTAAATCATTTTCCCTTAGTCTTGACAAAACTAAATGCAAATGATTTTTATGCTCTTCCACTGTCTTAGAATAAATCAAAATGTCATCAATAAAAATCAGTACAAACTTGTCTAGATAATCTCTAAATATTCTATTCATCAAATCAACAAAATATGAAGGAGCATTTGTCAAACCAAATGGCATGACCAAAAATTCATATAAGCCATATCTTGTGTTAAATGCAGTATACTTAACACTTGAGTCTTCAACCTTCATTTGATGGAATCCTGATGCTAAGTCTAGCCTAGAAAATATTTTAGCTTCACTGAGTTGGTCAAAGAGATCATCTATTCTAGGCAATGGGTATTTATTCTTGATGGTTACTTTATTTAGTTCTCTGTAATCTATGCACATTCTCAAGGTACCATCATGTTTTCTTACAAACACTACTGGAGAACCCCAGCAAGAATTGCTTGGCCTTATAAATCCCTTGCCTTCTAATTCTTCCAACTGATTTTTCAATTCTTTCAGTTCACTTGGCCCCATTCTATAAGGTTTCTTGATTATTGGACTTGCTCCTGGAATGAGATTAATTTGGAACTCAACTGGTCTGTGGTGTGGAACACCCTTAACTTCCCCAAACACATCCAAGTATTCATTAACTATGGGAATTTCTTCAATGGTTAGTTCACTCAGATCTTTTTCTAAGTCAACTAAATGATACAATTTCCCTTCCTTAGCTATTTCACATAGAACTGTGATTCTCCGGCCTCTAGAATCTTGCAATGATATGGTGGATGAGTCTAAATTAATTATGGCTTTAAATTGCCTTAACCAATCTACCCCCAATATAACTCCTATATTTGGGTAATTTAAAACATATAAATTGGAAATAAAAATATTTCCTCCTATGTTTAACTCCACATCCACACAATTCATGTTCAAAACACTAGAACTCCCTAGGGGACTTTGTACAAGCAATGGGGTTTCAACCAATTTGCAGTTTAATTTTAACACTTTAACTAATTCATAGGAAATCAAAGAGTGTGTTGCTCCAGTATCATATACTACTGGTATGGGTATGGCACAAATGAGTAATGTACCTTCCACTTGGCCATGATTTTCAGCATCAATTTTCACTGCAGATTTGCCTTTTCCTTCCAAAGTTGCCAATTTCCCTTGCTGTTTATTCTCAGGACAGTTCCTCTTCATATGCCCCTCTTTCCCACATAGGTAGCATTTGAAGGCTCCTCCTTTTAACTCTGGGCACCTTGGTTTGATGTGTCCTTCTTTTCCACAATGATGGCAAACCAATTTCTTCTTAGTATCATTGGCTTTAGTATCTTTACTCTTCCTGTTGTCTGCCTCCTCCTTCTTTTTATCATAAGGGTGATATCTTCCCTTATCCTTCTTGTTGTTGCTCTTAAAATTCCTATATTTCTCTCTTTCTTTGTCATGTTGTTCCAGTTTCAAAGCCAGATCAATTACTTGATCAAATGTTCTATCTGCATATGGTAGCATAGCTCTGCTAAGTCCTGGGTTCAGCCCTTTTATATACCTATCATTCTTGGATGCTTCATCTGCCACTAGCATTGCTCCATAATTAGATAGCCCCTCAAACTTTTGAGTGTATTCAGTGACATTCAAAGTTCCCTGCCTAAGTTTGATAAATTCTTCAAGCAAAATGGTCTTGGCTGATGCTGGTACAAATCTTGCCTCCAACATCTCCTTGAACTGATTCCAAGTGATTTCATTTTCATTTCTTCCAGCTATGATCACCTCCCACCAGCTTAAAGCTACCCCTTTCAGTTGTCTAGAAGCTACTTGCCTCTTTCTTTGGTCATCCAACTGCATGTCATTGAAAATCCTATCAAGTGTTCTCAACCATGCTTGAATTTCCATCACACTCTCTGTTCCTTCAAAACTCTTGCCTCCCAAATTGGAATAAGTCTTCAGTAGTTTTGAAAGCTCTTCATGTGGGTTCTCAGGCCTATGCCCAATTCCATCTCTTAAAACCCTCACAAATTCTTGCATATCAAGCATTTGAGGTGCACTGGTTCCTGCATTGTGATGAGATCCTCTTCCTACCATGTTCTGCTAACTAAATTCTGGGTAAATGGTATTAGTATATTATGAGTGCTTCTATAATTTCTAATTTCTTATCTAAATTATTTCATCCAAAACAAACAGACATAATACATTTCTATAATACTTAACAATCAATGCAACCAAGTGCTCTGATACCAACTGAAATGACCCTCCTATTTCCACCCTAATTTCATAAGGATTTTTTTTTTTTGCTAAGAGATGATATACAGATATATCATTCTTTACAAATATATTTCCCAGGGTCATTTTCTTTTTCTAATAAACAAAATATATCCAGGATCAAAATAACTTACCAATATAAATATATCAGTGTATATCTAATAACATACACATACATATGAAGATGTATGTGTTCTTCTTGTTTAAATTCAGAGTATATACTTTATCTTTTTTTTGTACAAGAACATCCTGTTTGATTTAGATTTTTAGCATTTCAGATAATTTATTGTATTCAGATTTTTGGCCATAATATCCACTAGAAACATGTACTTTAGTCTGTCATTAGGATTAAGAAATGATCAAGTAATAATCAGTGGTAAACAAGCTTTTAATATAGATGATTATGTTAAAGTCTGGATAATATCAAATTCAGTATAAAAGTAAGTGGATCCTAAGTGAACACAAGCAACATCTAGGCGTAATGGAAACGCGCCTAACTTATACACAAGAGGTCACTGGTTTGAGTACTATGCAGGTCGGTTCAAACACAATTTTTGTTTTTCTTCTTTTTTTTTTCCTGTATGGTTTGTAATCTGATATCTACCTATCTTTGTACATATATTTTTAATGTTTGCCTATAACCTAACATACAAAACAATTCTTCTTACTTTACTATTTTTGAATCCCATTCCTATAGCTGTTCTAGGAATTATAGTTATATTTTTGCTCAAATATCAACATGTACACAGATATACATGTACATGTCAATATCTCTGCTTATTTTCCAGAAAACTGGGTGAAACAATTACTAAAGGTACTAAGCTTTGAAATGCACTTTTATTCTCAGAATACAATCTATCATGATCAACCAATACTTCATTCATTTGGAGCTGGTTAACTCATGGATCCTGTATCTACCACATTAGTTCAAAGCAATGGAGATACCTTTCATTTCATTCTATCTGAAGCTTTTAGAAAAACATTTTACTTTTCCTAATTCAATTCAGAAATGAATTCAGATTTATTTACAAAGCATTTCAGTAAAAAGAAAATAAAATCCTTTAAGTTTACTTCTTGCTAAATCCAGATTTTAGTTCTAAAACTCAGTGCTCTGTTATGTCTCAAGGTTAACTAATACATAATATAAATTATACAAAACAGTAGCTCAACAACATGTGCATATTTCTCTTCCAAACATTCATATCAATAATTAAAATCATTTCATTGTTTCCCAGTCAGATTTTTCCTTTGAGATTTTAAACCTTAGTGCATAACAATATATTTAACATGATACAACTAGTTCATCTAACCATAATAGAATTCATTACATGACTGGAAGTCTTAGAAACATAATATTTTTCCTGAATACATGCAGATATAATCAATTTAAACTCTTATTGAGACTAGCTAGCATGTTCATTCACTCCTCCATAAAAGCCATAACTTCATTTTTACTTAGTGCCTGGGTTACCTGAAAGAACATAAGTGGCTGCCTCATTTTAAAATGAGACACCCCAGATGCCATGAGCAAACAAGGGTCAGATCTATGATCTGGTATGAATAACATCAATTCATTCATGATATTAAGCAATAGAGAATATAAGGGTACTAACTTGTTATTTAAGCAATTTTCTGCAATCAAATATTTTAGCATAGTATAATTAAGTTGATTCAGGTATGATATATTCACTCTTCATTCCTTCACTTGCATACATAATCATGCAAACATGATTATCTATTGGCATCAATTTCATTTACTGGAATCATCTTGGTTCCATACCATTCAACCTAAGAAATATCCACATTCCTATTTCTTCATTTACAGGTTGTAATATTCAATTTAAATCCCTGCCTCATCTGCTATTAAGGAATCACTGGGACACATTGCAATGAACTAATTCACATCATTGCACAAAGATCTCAGGGCTTAAACAAACCATGTGCCAACTTGCATACTTCAAATATGACAAGCATTCCAGCAGTCATCTTGGCCTTCCCTTCCCTAGTTTATTTACTAGTGTATTGTCTTAAATCCTAACATCAAATATGCTAAGTGAACATGTCAATGCAACATGGAAACATCCATAATTTCTTCTAGCATAATTTCCCCTTAGAAATAATCAGACAGTCATTTCCTAAATGGGGTCAATATGTCTTGATCTTAGTAAATATAAGAACATTTTCAACTGTATAAGAGGCATGGCATGTTATACTGATCTGCAAGCCTTTATGATTGATTCAGATTCAAGATCTGGTTCAATCATAATTTTAGCTTGTGGGTTTTTTTTTGATTAAGGGCTCAGCACTTAGAAAATTTCTATTGCACCCTTAACATTTTTCTTTTCAAGCCTCAGCACTTATACCAAGTATAATGCAGCTCCAATCATTTTTATAAGGTTTCCATGCCATAGATCTATAACAGTTGAGAGTATTCTCTATATAATTTTTAAGATCCTAAACTTTAACATTTATGAGTATAAATAAAACAGTATGATACTCATCCAAAGACAAATGTCTCAACCAATCAAAGATCATCAAAATCATCCATATTAAATCATATCAGATTTAAAATAAAACATCCAAAAAGCATTGATGAAATCATATACATCAAAACCAGAAATACATAAATGGCAATATAAAAAGTGGCTGCCTCAACTCAGGTCTTAATGCCATGAACTCAGTGAGGTTACTCACCTAAATGTTTCTTCTTATTAATCCAGAAAATTCTTGTTTGAGTGTTTTCTCCTTCCTTTCAATATTTTCTTCTTCTTTTCTTATTTTTATGCAGCTCGGGGTAAAATAATTCTACTGGCTAAACTGCCTATTTATAAGCATTTTTCCTCTAGGGTTTTATTGAAACAGAATTCCATTTCTGTCCTGGCTTAGCATCATGCATTTTTCATTCATATTACCCCGGCCATATTAACCAATTTAAAGGCTGCATTTTCTTTCTTTTACTTTTTCAGAAAATGGCCACTCACTTAGTCATGTCAAAAGTGTGACTATTCTATTTATTTTAATTATTTCTGAAAATCCCCTTTGCTATTTTTGCCTACACAAGCATATTGACTTGTATCACATTTCATGTCATTTTAATGTTATGGTTTCACTTGCTAATATATATATGTACTTTTCAGTATTTAAAAATGTATATTTGTATACATATCTTATCTAGGCTTATTTTAATTCCTCTTTTAAATTCAGAAACATATGCACCTATATGTATACAAGTTTACAAATATATATATATATTATTTCCTTTTCTGGGTTTTAAATAAATTTGTTTACTGATCTAAAGTAAAACTTACTTTTCTTATTTTCTAAGATGACCCATAAAATCTCAGAAATCAAATAACCATGTTGCAAAATCATGTTTGTATTGCTCTTTAATTCTTGTTTTAAATCCAAGAAATCTGGAGTTCTTTCTTGTGCCATTTCAGTGTGCACGTGCACACATATACTTGCACACTATTTATTCCAGAAATTTCACCATATTTAAATCTAAATATTTCAAAATTAAATCATTTTACAAAAATGATTTTTCACAAAATTTTGGGGTATTACAAGTACAATGTTGGTTTTAGCTGAAAAATGATACTAAATCTACGAGTGCACGCTGCATTAATACTTGACTCTTTTTTTTTCATTTTAAACAACGGGAAAAAACAATTGTAAATGACTTATTACAACTGGCAATATCTGTTGTGAAAGGCCTATTACAAGGAAAAAAACAGCTGTAAAATGTTCTATTAACATAGGCATCTCCGACGGTCAAAAATAGTTGTAAAAAGTGATGACCCTATTAAAACTTTGACATTTGGCTAATAGTTGTCGTGGGTCTATTACAACAGTCATTGCAAGCAATGAAATGATCATTTTGTTGTAGTGTACTCATGCTTGCTAGAGGCATCAAGGAGTTACATACTCGTAGTCAGTTGATAACCATGAAATGACTTGTCTGAGAGTTTCTTGTTGGTTCATAACAACTAGGTCAAACGGGAAATCTCAGAGCAATGACATTGCATAGTTTTCTCGACTTTAGAATACTGTGGAACTTCTATATGGATACTCCAATGTGATTTTAGTTAAATCATAGCATATTGACCATCGAGAGACTATAGTTGTATCTAAGTAGAGGCATAGGAAGTGAAACACTATTCAATAAGAAATTTGTCTCCTCGGCTGAATGATGTTAGTATGACAGTCAACCGTAATAAACTCAAAGTTAAAATCTCTAGCCAGAGTAAAACGGTTGATAATAAATGATTTTATTGAACCAAGGACTTTGTTTATGGACTAATCAAGTTGAATGTGGATATTATTAGAATTTTGACTTATACCAATGTCCATACATCCATAAGTAATATAATTTTGACAAAGAGAACGTATATAAATAATCGTTACTAAAACGTACTTCTTAAGAGAATCTAAAATTGGATTTTGTTGAAAAAGACCTATAAGCGATGAATTCTGCCAAACTGTCATATCACTAGCCAATTAGGACATTTAAATTGGATGCTTATATAAAAGTTATATACATGTATGTCAGTAGATGATATCGACATACATTTAAATTGGATTTAAATGAAATTAATTACAACATGGGCTTTGGATTTTGCTTTGTCTAATTAGGACATATGGTGGCCGGCCATAAGAAGAAGGGAGATACTATCTTGGATTTTGAATTGGCAAGAGAGAAATGTTTGAGCTATTTTCCATATATCCCTCTATATAAGTAAACCAATACCACTCTTTTTCAAGTTATTTATTTATGCCTCCTCTTCCCCATTTTTGCGGCACCATGCTTCAATCCCGACACATCGTAGATCCCACATCCATTCAATATACATAAAATAACCAAATATCTAAGTGTTACACTCGTTTGTAGCAAAATTAGGGGAGGGGAGATTGAAGGGTTATAGGATCATTTCAGATCAAGGTGTCACTAAAAGGCCAGATCTACAAGGTCTAATTTCTGTTTACATTTATATATTTGTTGTGTCATTCTTATCATCATTTCTATATAGAGATAATTAATATAGAGGAAAACTATGTGATTAATTTTAGTCTGGAAGTCACAAGTTTTAAAGTTTAATCTGAATGACTAAAGAATGATATATTCATATAGCATTACTCATATATAATGTTATATTCATATAGCATTACACTATTACTAGACTCAATATTGTTATTCTTATCAAAAAACACTCACCATATAAAATGGAAAATAAAGAGAAAGATTGGCTAACACCACCGTAGATGTAATCATTAACATTAGTTGCTGATTCTGGTTAATATAATCAACAGCAACATTTGCGAAAAGTTGACTTTGCATTCTTATTTTCTTGTAATTAGGCTTGAAGTATGCTTGCCTCACTCTCTTTGTTTTCTCCTCCATTTTGATTCGTGGTTCTCTCTCCATTAATTTATTCTCTTGCTTTAGAAATTATGTTACGTTTCTCACCTCTTCTTTACCTACTTCTCCTTCTTATCTCCCTAATTCCTGCATTTTGCACATATGTCATGTAGTGACAATTAAACAAATGCATTAGCAGTACTATCATCATATCTACTTTAAATAGTTTAATTCTTCAATTAAAATCCCAACTCAACTCTAATTACTTTAAATTATCTATGGTTGTTAATTAATCACAGAAATCAACTAATTGCATGCCTAGGTAGCCCCAAAACAAATTTATGTTCTTTTGTAAGGGTAAGCCATATTGGCACATAGGGAAAACTAAAAAACATAAATCTAAATAACCTAGAAATTCCGAATGAAAGTTTGAAAGCTCTTCATTTACGATGAAGCCAATGAGGAATTCCCAACTTTCTACACTTCTTCTTCAAAATAGCTGGACCTATGTTTAATTCTTTTGCTGCTGGTATTATTGGCATGTAAAAGTACTTTGATACTTGTTCCTATGTTTAATTCTTTTGTTGCTGGTATTATTGGCATGTAAAATAGTTAGACCGTAATTTGGGTCTGTTATTTAATTAGTCAGTTAATTAATTTAGCTCCAAAAAAGGAATTTTCGCAAACGATGGAATTTGACAACGAAACTTGCACCATGTGTTCGTGTCGAAATTCTGAGCAACTTTCATTTATGGATTTTTGTGATCGGAGTCTAAACGAAAAAAAAATAGAACGGAAACAATTCGATTAGAATTAATTAACGTTTATATTAATTAACCCGGGCCCACAAGTCAACCAGCCACTATGAGCAGTCGACTGGAGGTGGTCAACCCTAGGTAGGGGGCGGTTGACTGTTCCATGTATGGTGGCTATGTTAGCCTAGGCCCAACGGCCTGGATTTAATATATTTTGATCTAATGGTTTTGGTTAATTCTAGCGCCTATATAAATACAGGCCTAACCCCTTTTCTTCTCATATTATTCTGGAGGTAGTTGCGAATCTTTACCATTTCTTCTTCTCCACTTTCTTTCTAGTTTATAAAAATAAGATATTTGTATTTATATTCATACAAATTGAAGAAGAATAAAAATCAAACGAAAAGAGGAAAAGAGGAAAAGAAGAGTATCTACTATATGTGTATTTGAGGTAATTTATATATATTTGTATCTATTTTCTCTCCCAATCCCAAATCTCTTCTCAGATATGTAATTCTAATATATGTATATATCCTTTTTATACATATTTCTTTGATTAAAAAGGAGGAGATGAATTTAAGGTTCTACTTCAGATCTGAAGATTTGGATCGCTTTTAAAAGGTGAGTGAGAAATTTTATACATTATTTATGATTTTAAATCTATTCTGTTGGCATGTGTTTGATTTTTATGTCGAAATCAATTTTATTTATGAATTGTAAGCTTAAATTAGTGTAGAAAACTATTGCTTATATATTTTTGTTTTAGATCTAATTTGAAGTATATTTACACCTAGATCTGACATCAGTCCCAAAGATTTTTGAATTTGAATGTTGTATTTTTTTTATTTCGGATTTGTACTTGGGTGTAAAATATGATTTTTTGGATTATTGCCCAATTTGTATTAGGTTGTAGATTTTCCATATTTTAATTTGTGGGAAGAACATCTGTCTGATTTTTATAAATTTGTTTACTTTTTCCACTTTTCATTCAAAAGACGACGTTTGATTTAACAAGGAATATCCAAATTATTCATTCCTTATAATTTCAAACAGAGTCCATCTTTCCTCTTTGTGTAAAACTAATTTATGGAAATCATAGTGAAAAATCTGCCTAAGGAATTTAATTCCAGCAAATTAAATATGGAAAGCGTATTCTAGTTACGTATTTAATTAATTATTCATTCCTTATATTTAAGACTAGAATATATTTGGTTATGAATAGGAAGTTTTATTAGGCAGTTTATACATATTTATTGCGTTAATAAAGAAGAACGTCATTTAATTGTGTGTTATTTATACGTGCGTTAGTTATTATTATATTTAAAGAAGCAAATAGGTAGAAGTTAGGAATGGTAGTAATTCCTATTAATAGACAATTAATGGGAATTAATGGATAGTATTGCATTCTCAAATGTATTCACATAAATTTAATGGAATTGTTTTAGCATAGTCTATTCCACTTCTCCTTCCTCTTTGATTCAAATTTGTGATTCTTCAATAAAATAAAGGTTTAGATTACAGATTTTATTCGTAGTTTACACCACTTGTTTCACAAAAATTTCCTTCTTATCTATTTCTTCGTAAAAGAGGAGTTGAATAGAATACGAGGTTGATATTGCAATTCTTACCGTTTAAAATATTCCATTAAATTAACGTAATAAATTGGGTTTCTATTTTATTTATAAATCTGTTATTGCAAGTTTTGATATGAATATTTATTCCTTTGGTATGCGAGAATTATGGAAGTTAAAGATTGTAACTTCAATTAATGGGCAATTCATGAAAATGAATTAGGAGTTACAATTAATAGAGATAAGTGGATTAATGAGACTGATAAAAATGGAATAGATGTAAAAGATTACTAATTTGAAGTTAATAACCATATGTAAATGTCTAGGGAAATATCCATTAGCATTTTATGGAAACATTACAAGAGGAAGAAGCAATGAAGAAATTACAAGAGGATGAGAACCAGAAGAAACAGAAGTCAACAAAAGATTACAAGAAGAAAAAGCATCAAAGAAATCAGAAGAGGAGAAAAATCAGGTGATAAGAGAGTCGAATTCAGGTTTTGCGGCATAACTGTTAGAATGAAAAATGGCGTCATAGAAGAAGTTCTTGAGTAAATATAAATGATAGTATTTTTTTCCTTGAACGGATTTATATAAAATCAAGATAGATTCTTTGTATTGTATCTCTTGGCACGTAGTAATTCCATCTTCTTGATTTATGTATGAACCTACATCAACTAATTTTACAAATTTTCCTTTTTACGTGCAATCTTGATCCTTATATTTTGTGCATTTTAGTAATTATTTATTTATTTATTTACTATTTTTCATTTGACGTTTCTATATCTTGTACATGTTGTCCTCCTTAAATCTTGATTCATGAAATGGATCGAGTTGAAGATTCTTAAATTGTGATAGCGTCTATTCATACTTTCTTATATGATCTTTCAAGAACGAAAATTGTTATTATAAACACCATCAGATGTTATATTGGAATTTTGATGAGAAATGGCCAGAGAAGATGAGGATAATGTTCACTTATTGATACTTGACATCGTAAGGACGCTAAGAGATTTGTGCTAGGAAAGGAAAAGACAAATAAAAGTCAAATCAATGGGTTGATATCGGTCTATATCGATCAATATTGAACCATAGTGATTGTTGGAGTTGTCTTGTGTTAGCACTAAATTTAGGTCAAGCCAATTCAAGATACTTGAGTAGGATTATACTCCTATTCAAATATGCTAGTCATGAATTCATAAGAAGTAGCCTTGTGTTCATGAGAAGTCATCATGTAATTTATTGATTGTTCGAGTCCTTCATTACAAAGTTACAAAGTCAAGATGGCTTGGTCGGCAATTGATGTCCTTCACTCAAGCTTTTCTTTATGCAATGTTGAAAAAATGAAAATGAAGAAGAAGATGATATTAGAAAATCATATTTTTTTGAGAGGATACCCCTATATTTGTAGAAGATTTCAATTGTTAGATTTGTGCTACATGTCACCTACAATGAACGGATGGAGAAGTGATCCTTATGGGAAGGAACCCGAATTCGTTATGGAATAACATGTGGTAATTGCTATGAAACGGTCCTAGGAAACTTCCCACGACAACATCTCTTCCATAGTCCCTTATCTCAACTTATAGGATCGTCTCACGATGGCTCATATTGATCACGAAGGCTCCACTGATCCAATCCATGATAGCTTCATAATGGCTGACTCAATGATTTATTTCATGATGGCTCTTACTTGTGACCCTGCAATGGCTAATATAAATAGCTTCACGAAAACCCTTGTGAATTATCATGCGAGGGCTATGGATACAAAAGTTCTTGTACATATCTATAGTTGCGTCAAAAGTTGTGGACCAAAAGTATTAACTTCTTATCCCATGATAGCTCTTCATTCATTACTACACGATAACCTTTAATATTGACACATCAATGCTTTTAATCAATTTCCTTACGATGGCTGCTTCCCGAGTTGTTTCACGATTATCCCCATGTGTCATCTATTCACGATAACCATTCGAATTATCACGAAGGCACTGTTGAGTTATTTCATGATGATTTCATAATGACTATTTCACGAATCTCTACTGGGTGGTCTGGCCGTTCTATCTTGTAGTAACTTCCCAAATTGGTACCGATGATTTTACTTAATTGATCACGATGACCCTTTTTTCTTACATAATGGTTCTTCATTATGGTTTCATCTGATCCATACTCCATTGCTCTATTAACATACGATAACTCCTCATGATGGCCTTATTCAATTAAAGCACGATAGCCTTATCAACACATAATAGCTTTATTTTATACACAATGACTTCTATCACACATGATGGCTTCAATTAAGCACGAAGGCCCCATATATTCCTTTTAATGATGACTTGATCTACAATGGCTCCCTTACATCTTCATTATCTCGCGATGATTACTCACGATGGTTTGATAGCTTGAATAGATTATTCATGATAATTCTGTTTTATGATAAGTTGCTTGTCTCCGATAACTCTAGAAAATAGTCCACAATGGCTTTGGCTTCTTTCTTTATGATAACTTGTAAGTAATCATGCATAAAAGCTTGTAGCATCAACCTGTGATGGATTATTGCATCAACTTGTGATATGAATCTCCCCATGATGACTCTTAATAGCACACGACAACTTCACTCTTCACTTGATGGAAGATGGCCTTGAATTATACACGATGACTCTTGTCTACACAAAAAGGCTCCAAACAACATACGATGTCTTTAAATTACACACGATGGCTTTGTTCGTGCCAGAACTTTATATCTGTGCTATTTGTTCAAACCAGATCTAGCGATTTCCATGTTCGAATTCGTTTATAAATAGAAGGCTCACATCAACGAGAAAAGGGCTTTTGACTTTTGGATTTTGGAACTTTTGGAACTTGGAGTTTTTCATTCAGATTTTGTGCGGATCTGTTATTAAATTCGAGATTTGTCTTTTTCTAGGCTTAAAATCGATTGTAATTTGGTTACAATTGTGAATCTTATCAACAATAAAATTGACGGTGGAAGTAGGCTTAAGATTCCAGTCGAACGACTTTATAAATTGTATTATTCCTTCTTTTCTCCTTCGATTCTTAATTTTTTAGTTTTCATTTTTATTCGATTGTAGTGTTTACCCATTTTATGTGCAACAAATATATTTATTTATATATATATATATATATATAAATGATTTTAATTTAATATGCATACATACATACATACATGTATATATGTATGTATATGTATGATACACACACTATAATATTAATACATGCATGCATGCATACGTAAGAGAATTAACTTCAATTTTCAAATTTCAAATCACAACAAACACCATGTATAATAAGGATGCAAATCCCATGGAACTTTCAATGTATTATTTCATAATAATATTATTCTTTTGATCCTGGTTTGTGGTATAATAAGCAGTTTAGATATATTTTACCATGTCAAGTTTAGATATTTTAATTTTAAGTTTGAAAAGTGTTGACCTTGCCATATTATTTTTGATATTTCACTAAATCAAATTTATTATTTTGTTAGAATATATATATTTTGAAATATATTATATATTATTAAATAATTTAAATTATGCAACTAATATATATACACACACATACAGAAGAAGAGTTCAATGACACCCCTATTTTGCAGCACCCCTATAGTCCCCTGATTTCCACCATAAATTCTGGTTTGAATAATAACACTTGATATACATGCATACATACATGCATACATACATACATACATACATATATATATGTATGTATGTATGTATGTATGTATGTATGTATATAAAAGCACATACACACATACATCAATCCTATACAGACCGTTATCTATTGTGACAATGTTGGTTCCGCTTATCTTTGTTCTAATCTAGTTTTCATTCACACATGAAATATGTTGCACTTACTATCGCTTTATTCGGAACAAATTCAAACAAATGCTGTTTGTGCAACTTATGTTTCTTTAAAAGATCAACTTCGATCTAAGATGTTACTTTCAAGAATCAATATGGTCAAGATTGACATTTTTGATGGAGCACATATGTTGCGAGGGCATGATAAAAAGAATTCATGAAATGGAGTTAAATTCCGTTGATTTTAAATTAAATACTATTAGATGGTTAATTACAATGCTAATCAATTATGAAATCGCAAATGATTTCATATTAATTATCTTTAATGTTAGTCCATAAGAGAATTAACTCCAATTTTGAAATTCAAATCACAACAAACACCATGTATAATAAGGAAGCAAATCCCATGGAACTTTCAATGTATTATTTCATAATAATATTATTCTTTTGATCTTGATTTGTGGTATAATAAGTAGTTAGTATCAAAGTTAAAATCATTATGCATGTGTGCTTAACCGCCACAGATGTTCCATGCCTCTTTGTACAAATGTCCACATGTAAGGTTTAATTGTGTCACACTTTGAAGATGTCTGGAAATAATCTCACACTTTCTAATTAATAACTAATATGATTGACCTTTTGTACCACTTTTCACACCATCTTAGTTTTGTGATATGAGTAGTTTTCCAATACAAAAGGAAATCATCTGATCCTATTTGCATCTGTTTTGATGAGACAGTCAATAAAAACACTCATATTTTTTTTGAAAATTTTACAAAAATCTCCTTCTCTAAAAGAGGAAAAAAAAACTTTTGTGTAAAAATCTCGATGTTTTTATTGGCTTGGCACACCGGTACAGGTAGTTTTTCAGTAATGTTGAAAATAATCATACCACTTAATTGATCATTTATTAATCCAAAACGATCAGGATTCACATCCCTAGCTTTTTTCCCATACATCCAAAAAAAAGAAAAAAAGAAAATAAAAAAAAGAAGCGTTTTTGTAACAATTTACTAACATTATTTCCACGCCAATCTTAAGCCATGCCAGCAAAACAAATTTAAAGCCACATGAATACAAATACAGTTTCAACTCAATTTTAATAACCTTACCGTTTTATTCACATTCAATTTCAAATCAAATAGCCATAATCTGTTTGGCTAACCCCTCCTTTCAATACTTCACCAAACGAAAGGATCCAATTCCACCATTTCCCACGTTTTTCTCTCAACCTTAAACCCAAACCAAACGTTACAAAACAAACATCAACCGCAAAGCAAATGGCTATTCTTAATACCTCCCCTTCATTCACAGAAAAATGTCAATCAAAATCCAAAAAAAATGAAAAATCAAGCTCTTACATTCCTCTACTTCCTATACATTCTGTATATTTCTTCTTTCAATGTCGTTGCTAGTCCTGCCAAAAAAGACTTGTTCGATGCTCCTTTACTCACCTCGAAAATAGATACAAACCGAACCATCATCGTTGGCCCTAAAGAAAAGATCACTTCTGTGCAAGAAGGGATCGATCAGGTCCCCGATGGAAATTCTGAATGGGTCATCGTGCACCTTCGTGCTGGAATTTACAGGTAAAAAAAACATAGAACTTTCAGTAAACTGCCAGGAGGATCGTTGTGATAACAGTAAATTTATCATTACGATACCATTATTGGTCAATCGGCTACAATTTTTAAGTGAAGTTGATATATCCATGTAATCGGAATGATATGGGTAAATTTACCATTTTCTGGAGTAAAATATCGAATTTTTTTTTTACAAAACCAACAATAATGGTAATTTACCGTCCATTTGTAGTTAATATTTATGTAATACGTTGTGTTACGGGCATTTAGAAGCAAGAAAATTATTAAATTTAATTCAGTAGTTCGGTTCAAATGATGCACTTTTTTTCATTCACATTAATGTCTTTTATCAAGTTACATGATGAAATATATATAATAAAGCACTGTTACTGTGTAAAAATATGTTAAGTTGTTAATTTTGTAGACAAATGTAGTTTATCAATAAAAAGGATATGATGACGGTATTTGCAAAATGATAACGATAACCATTGTCATAACAGTGATAACTACAGGAGCATGAATATTCAGTAATGCATGCAAATTATATATTAATGTACAGAGAGAAGGTTACAATACCAGAGAACAAGGAATATATATTCCTGAGAGGAAATGGAAGAGGAAGAACAGCCATAGTCTGGAATGATGGTGCAAATGACAACTCCGAGTCCGCTACCTTCACTGTGAACGCCGATAACTTTGTTGCTTTCGGTATCAGTTTCAAGGTCATACTGCATTTCATATACGATATGCCATAGATAGACATTTTTCCTGATAACTAAAATAAATAATATGGTATGTATTTTATTTTTGCAGAATGATGCTCCACTTTCAGTGAAGGATGCACCATTCAACAGGTCTGTAGCTGCCAAGGTGTCTGGAGACAAAGCTGCCTTCTATCACTGTGCTTTCTACAGCCCACACAACACTCTTTTCGATAATCGTGGAAGACATTACTATGAGAGTTGCTATATTCAAGGCAATATCGACTTCATATTCGGTCGTGGCCAAACCATTTTTCAGGTATATGTTCATTTATTTGTTTGAATGAGCTATTCTTTGAGTTATATCTTATTGTTGACACAATATGTTTTGATCATTCGACCTCGTTGTGTTTGCATTAGGGATTGAAATTAGAAGATGATGTAATGGCTGAGATTTAATGTGTAGCGAGTTTTTATTCCATTATATTTTCCCTCTTTCAATACCTAAATAAATCAATGGAAACTTCTGTAAAACATTCTCTTTAAGTTTTAAATTATTTATTCCTTCTAAAAACAAGTTTAGAAAACAAACTATATTTTTAAGTTTCAAACATATATGCAGAAAATGTGTATATATTTGAAGTTTCTTAGTTGCATGTACTTGCACATTTTTAAAAAAACGTTCAAAAAAGTCGGTTTTGATTATAGAAACATATGATTAAAGTTCTGATTTAATTTGTAAAAAAACAAAAAAAAAAACCAAAAATAAACATATGAATGTAATTTATAACATGTTTTTCAGAAGAGTTTTTCACGTAACTTGAAAATAAGGGAAGGATACAATTTTCCACTATATCAAAAATGTTGCTGTCCATATATCTCAATGCTCTGGATAAACAATCTATTCTTTGATTTGTATCTTTTTTTTTCTTGAATATTCATATGAACTCATACACTATGCGTAAATTTTTACAAAAATAAGCACAAAACCTATGATACATACTTCATATTATTTACAGAATTTTACCACCACCATTAAATTTCAATAATTGCACTTTTCTTGTGAAATCTCAATGCTTTAACCCAATGATCTAACTTATGGACTTGGTTACATTTTTTCTTATCTTTTTTCTTTTTCTTTTTTTGAATTACGATCATATTATCATGGAAACAATTACAACAGGGATGTGAGATATTCGTGCTTGCGGATCAACGGAGAGAAATCTTAGGTTCGATAACAGCGCATAACCGAAAGTCTAAAGACGAAAACAGCGGCTTCGTATTCATAGAAGGAAAAGTGTACGGAACAGGCAGCGTGTACCTAGGAAGGGCGAACGGAGGCCATTCTAGAGTTATTTGGGCTAAGACTTACCTTTCACGGAGCATCACGCCTCATGGATGGACTAACTGGAGCTATGATGGCAGCGCCGAGTAAGTTTTAAACAATAATAGTCCCACATCGATAGATATACAAACAAGGTCATGCATAAATACACGAAGATTACAATGCGCTGATTTTTGCTAACTGATGTTCTCAGAAACTTGGAGCTTGCGGAGTATCACACAAAAGGGCCTGGGGCCGAACCTGAAGCGCGAGCTATGTGGTCTAAGCAGCTCACAGAGGAGGAAGCTGCTCCTTACTTGACTGTAGATTTTATTGATGGCAGAGAATGGCTTAAAGCTTACCATTGATCCTTTTTCTTCTGCTTTTGAACTTGTTGTGGGATACAGTGGCATTTAAGAAATTTAAATGTGATGTGCTCATTTGATGTTTGATGATTATACCTTCATATGTGTAATGTGTGATTGATTAATTAACATTCTCTTAAATTTTC
This sequence comes from Allium fistulosum, assembly GCA_030737815.1. NCBI lineage: Eukaryota > Viridiplantae > Streptophyta > Magnoliopsida > Asparagales > Amaryllidaceae > Allium > Allium fistulosum. The sequence goes on from CM060908.1 coordinate 471,265,011, forward strand.
TGTTTTTCTTGGTAGCTTGTTTGTTTCATGATTAAATTTGATTAGAGTACTCCACCAAGTTAGACAAGTTATGAAATTATTCAGTGTTTCATAGCCAGTTTAAAAGTTCATTAATTTTGATAATTACTTTTGGAAGGTGGTTTAATGAAAATAAGCTCTTTTCAAATGACTTGTATATAATCTATCATAAATAAATACAACTATAAACTCATGACACAACCTTTCATTTACTCAGTACAGACTTGAGTTTTAACCTTGAATAATGCGTTTTGACTTTTGACAGTAAAAACCTTACAAGTTATGTTACTAATTGTTTATTAAGTATGTACAAAAAACAAAAGTGTTAAATATATAATACAAGGCGAAATGACAGTTTAAACTCAAAGCACACAAGTGTGCTTTAAAAGAAATATTTACATAAATGTCTGTCTGAGTGGATATTGTGCTGATTATTTGTCAAAAACCTCGTATCAGCATAAAAATACACAAATGTTTTAATTTTCATTATGTAACTACAAGACATTTTAATTTTGGTGCGTTTGGTATACATCCCTGTTAAGGTTTGAAAATATACAAAACATTCCTCCATTTTTTTAATAAGTTTTCGGTTCCTGTTTTCAAATTCACGCACGCACAAAGACCCAAATACCCTTTATATTTTTGATATTTCAAACGCATATAACTTTATGTAGAAACATCGGATTAGTATACCGTTTTCACAAAAAAAATCAAAAAATTTATGATCTTTAAAATGAGATCCATTGTTGATACCAAAAAATCATATTTGCAGTAAATGTGCAATTATTTCATATATTTGCAGACAATTCTGCAAATTTTAAACATATTCGATTTTTCTTCAAATCTGCAACTATTGTATATAATTGCAGACATGTCTGCTATTATATGGTACATGTCTGCAATTATTGCATACAGTTGCAACTATTGCATATAATTGCAGAGATTTCTGTAATTATATGGTATAATTGCAGACATGTCTGCAGCTATTGTATATACACTACAAGGGGAAACACGTTTTCCGACGGCCAAAAGCCGTCGGCGGCCGTCGAAAACCGTCGGCCGCCGTCGGAAATAGCCGTCGGAAATGGCTTTGTCGGGAAGCAGTATTTCCGACGGCTTCCGACGGACGCTGTCGTATTCATTCCCGACGGATCCAGACGGTTACCGACGGTTTCCGACGCCCGTCGGAAACCGTCGGAAACAGGCCGCCGTTATCCGTCGAAAACCGACGGAAATTTTGACCAGTAAGCCGTCGGAAGCCGTTGGAAATCTACTGTTTTTTTTTACATTTGCTGCACATTTAGCCTTCCAACCATATTTCTCTTCCAAACATTAGAATATCAATACTGCACAATCTAATATACAATAGTCCAACCAAATATTCAAACCCAAACCACAAAATATTTAATAAACACACAAATAAATAAAATTACATCAAAATATAAATAACCATTCCAACATTAACATAATCCTAACAATAACTGTTCTACTATGTTGTTAATACACAAATTCATCAATATTCTCATACACGTTCTCATACTACCATAGAACCAAATGTGTCAAACATAATTATACATAAATCAACAATTACCTACGCCGTCTATCAAATCATTCTAAATTAAAACAAAACATACCTGAACGAACAAGAAAGCAAGTAATGAATCAATCTCCTGCAGATCCAGAGCCAGCCGAGGAAGGAAAGTGACCACCACCCTGCTGCTGCTGCATGTACTCTAACAACTGTGCGGTGTGCATGGCCTGTTGGCGGTTCTGCTCCTCCAACTGGGCAACTCTAGTCCGCAACTCTTCTATATCTGCAAGATCGCTCTGATGTCTACTCCGCCGTCCCCTACTCTGACTACTGGACTGCAATAATTGAAAAATAAATAAAATCCAAGTTTATTGTTTTGAAAAAGTGAAAATATCATATTTTAAGAAAAAGTAAATTATTTACCGCTAAATTGCCAAATCCGTATCGTCGACCATGCTCTGCTGGATCCATAACGGACTCAAAAATAACGTCTTCCTCATTGGTCGTCAGCTGATCTCGACCCGTGTCAGCAAGGAGTTTCTGCCGCTGCTCCATAAACTTCTCCTGCATTAACAAATTAATAATATCATATCTTATGTCATCATAGTTTAACAATTAAAACAATTACTAATACTGAATAAAATAAAATATGCTTACATGGCTTTTGCTGGATTTATCGTCCTGCCATGTGTACGAAACAGTCCCGTCTGGATTAACATGCTCGACAGCATGCGTACGGGTGAACACGTCCATATAGCTGACAGGACCATGTGACTCGGCTTCCTGAAGTTGATTGTTACATACAATTATTATACATTTAAAATCATATAGTATAAACTATTTACATTTATTATTCAGTAAATTTACCAACTCCTGTCGATACTGTTGAAACGACTTCGATCCTCCGCGATGAGTGACGGGATTCTTATTTCTATTTGCAGAGTTTCTATCCGACTCTGCCTGTACATTCAAAATTTTATACGTTATTTTTCGATCACGTCAAATTAATAATTCAAAAAAAATTAGTATACTTGCCTTCGCCTCGTCCGTGTCCCAGTATCTCAACCAAGCTTGCCACATGCTCTCTCCCATCCACCGTGGTTTCTTACCAGATTTCTTAATCTCAGATATCGTATCCCTGTAGTTCTTGCGCATCTTCTTCATCCAGTATGCTCGTGCCAGCATCATATCATCTGTCTGGATGTCTATCTCAGCCTGTGTTAAAAAAAAGATTACACTTTAAACGATATAAACAGTAAAAAAACGACAAAAACGAATTAAAAATGGAAAACAGAAAAATATGCATACTAGGACATCCTGCCATATGCACTATATGATGTGAGGAGGGATGTTATCCCACTTCGGCCAGCAGGCACTCATCCTACTGGATAAGAAGCTCTAGAGACGTCCAACACAACCTTAGAAGGAAGTAGATCGAACCTCCTGTTTTTAAGTACGATATAGATAAGTACGTACGTATATCATAGAAAAAATAAGATGCTGAATAAAATTTAATTCTTACCCATCTACTCTAGGGACTAACGATACAACTACACGCTGTGGCTCTTGCGATGGGCCAATGCCATCGCCTCCTGACGATCGGGAAGAGCTCCTACCTCTACATGACATATTGATAAACCTGTGACATATACACATCATTATATAAGAGAATAAAAACATGATAATTAATATATTTCATATGAAAATGACATCAACGGTATAAATTGCTTAATTAATAACTGAAATGGAAATAGAAATGGAAGTGTGTTATACCTGATTCATAATGGGTGTACTATTCCAACGATAAGCAGAGTTCATTGCATTTTCAATAAAAATTGCTAAATAAATGATAAATGGAAATAACATAAAACATGCAAAAAATAGTAAACGGATTTGGTTTCATATAGTTACATCAATTTCATAATACATCAAGAATTCAACATAGTTACATCAATTGCAAAAAACAGATTCAGATTTATATCAGTCATCATCGTCTTCTGATTCAGATTCGGTCTCGTTTTCGACGATATTTTCTTCTGCACTGTCAAACGCTTCTACCAAAACATTTGTTTCATCGATCAAAGGACCAAAATCTGTATGATCGTCTGTAATTATTATTTCGTTATTTTGCTCAAGATCTGCCTGATAAGCTTGTTCATCCGGAATATTCTTCCATGGAGGTAAATTATACGGTGTGACGATAATGGACCAGGATGAATATTTAGAACCAAATTGAGAAAATGGAGAAAAACCGTCCGTACATAATCCTAATCTAACATTTCCACTCTCCGCTGCAAAATTTGGATACGTTTTATCGAAATGCTTCCATGCTTCTCCATCGGCCGGATGTGTCAACGTACCCTCTTCCTCTGTTCTCACACTATGCCACCTCATATTAGATGCGGTTACAGAAGATGCATATAATCTTTGAAGTCTTGGAGTTATGGGTAAGTAGTGCATACGCTTGTATGGAACTTCCTTCCCCTTCTTTTTTCTTGGTTTGTATCTCTCTTGGTTACAAACTTTACAATTTCTAAGGTTTGCGTCTTCTTTCCAAAACAACATGCATCCTTTTAAACATGTATTTATTTTCTGATACGGTAAACCAAAAGCCGACATAAGTTTTTTAACTTCGTAGTGATTTTCACACATTTGATTATCGGGCGGCATATGTCTTTTTGCAGCTTGTACAACAGCCGTAAACCCAGCTTCAGTGATGTTGTATTTTGACTTCATCGCAATGTATTCTGCGATTACTGACAGCTGAGTGCCGCTTTTACAACCATCCCAAATAGGTTTCTTAGCTGCATCTAGTAAATCATAAAATTTTTTAGCTTCAATATTTGGTTCTTCAACATTTCCATCATCGTCATCAACTTCAACCATAGGAAACATTGATCGTGCTGCATCTTCGACCATATTTTATATACGGGTCGTTGAAACTATTTCGTTAACGACACTTTCAGACTCTACAGAAGTATTTGCTACAACTTCTCCATGCCGATCCCAAACATAATATTCGGGTGCGAAACCGTGTTTGCACCAATGAACTTTCACAACATCTGGTAACAAATACTTCAAATATCTACACCTACTACACGGACAATGAATTTCTGGATCGTTTCCGTTATTACTTAAAGCGAATTCAACAAACACGTTTATACCATTATAAAAATCTTCTTTTATTGAGCCCCTCAGTCCTTTTCTTTGGTACATCCATCTCCTCCGATCAACAAAATAACCAATCATTTTTCCTATTTGACAAAATGAGAAGTTCAAAATTTAATATTTATTTTGAAGAATACAAATTCGAAAAAGATTATTTTCATGGTCGTATAATATATTGAATTTAAAGAACAGCTTCACAAATTTAAAAATATTTTCAAATAGGGCACATTTTATTTTTTAACGTAACGATTTAAAAATATATATAATTTTTTTTTCATTGGTCAGGCATCCTACTTTCCATTACAAACACAGTAAGCATTTACATTTCGTATATTACTTTGTCTCAAACGATTCAACAAAATTTCGGCAGCATTTCCCTTTTGTTCCCTGCATTGTACACAAATGCGTGTACGCAGGAAACAAAAAAGAAAAGTTAGGCTGAAATTTTATGAACCGTTTGAGACGAAGTAGTATACAAAATGTAAATGCTTACTGTGTTCATAACTTGTCCAATACAGGGACAAATCCGACAAACATTGTACCAGATGAATATAAATGGTCATTTTTCGAAAAGAACGACTATTTATACAACGATCATGTACAACACTCGTCAGACGGGGCCAAAAACTCTCTAAGGGACATTTGTCAGTTACATGCGCGCATTTTACAAAAAAATACAGTTTTACTCAATGTTCACATTTACGAAAATATATATTAATTTAACACATTTATTCAACGTATTACATCAACTTAAGGCTGTTTTAACATTTTTTCATTTTTCAATACACACAATATAATTTAGAGTAATGCATTTTTTTTGTTTCATAAGTAAATACGCGCACAATATAATACTCCTAGTTCATTCAATCAATTTATCTTATTCCAAATAACGTATACAATCGTCGAGTCAAGGCATACACAACAATTTACATATACATGAACAACGACAAATTATACGTATTTTTCACAATTTCACGATAAAAGATGAAATCGGTATACCATGTGATGCTATAAACTGTTATTACGCAATTGGAAACAATTGCAATCACTAATTCGTCCTAATTTATCAATTTATGCAAATCTAGAATTAGGGTAAAAACTGAATTTTTCACAAAAATAAGAGATTATACCTGAGATTAAGAGTAACGGAGGTTGATTAGGGAGCCTTGAAAGATCCGGAAGCTAGAAATTAGGGATTGGAAGTTTGGAGGTTGAATTTGGGGGTTTTTTGGGGGAATTTTCGTATGAAGAGGAGGAGGAAGAAGGCTCTCGGCTGGAGGTATAATCGCAAATTTCCGACGGCTTCCGACGGCCGTCGACGGCCCGTCGGAAGCCGTCGGAAATTTGCCGTCGGAAGCCGTCGCCCCATGCTGCCGGTTTCAAGCCTTTTTCTAGTAGTGATAGTTGCAGATATGTCTGCAACTATTGCATATAGTTGGAGACATTTCTGCAATTATTACATATAATTGCTAAAATGTCTGCAATTATACCACCGTTAGAAAGATAATAAAATTTATGATTTAATGTTGAAAATGGTTTGTTAATCCGTCGTTTCTACAAGAAGTTATTGCGTTTTAAAGATTGATAATTAATGAGGTTCAAATTTTAATTATGGATGTGAGAATGATATCCATACATGAACAATCAATACTGCTGAAATGGAGAAGATGAGTATTGTAGGAAAGAAAATTGTAGGTGGTGTTTGGTTTAAAAACAAATTTTGTGTTTTCGGTTTTCAGTATGTATGTCAAATGTGAGAAGAATGGAGAGACGACAGAGGGAATGAAAGAAAGATGGATGGAAGGACAAATGAGATAGAGGGACAATGGAAGAATGAATTGTTTCTCGTGCTTGTGTTATTTCCCAAAACATGGAAAATGAAAAAAAAATTGTTTTCTATTTTGTATGTTAACTTCGTTTTCTAAATTGGTTGTTTTCGGCAACATACATGCGTCGTGTGCATTTTTGTATGGATGAAAACCCAAAACTAAAAACAACAAACCAAACACTACCATAGTATTTGAAAATAGGGATGTAATTTATATCTTTTTTATAAAGGGGATGTTTTGTGTATTAACTATTAAGTTTGATTTTAGGGACGTCCCCTTATTTTCACTTTTATTTTTATTATTTTTTGAATTTTAAAACATTTTCAACCGAGATTAAAGTGAAAAGATACTTCATTAACGAAAGCTACATCTATCCACGGATGATTGTTTAAGTTAAATGGTTGCTTGTTTGTTTCATGATTATATTTGATTAGAGTACTACCACCAAGTTAGACAAGTTTTGAAATTATTCAGTGTTCATAATCAGTTTAAAAGGTCATTACTTTTGATAATTACTTTTGAAAAGTGGTTTAATGAAAATAAGTTCTAATTTTCAAATGACTTTTGTATGTAACCTGTCATAAATAGATATAAATATAAACTCATGACACAAGTCTTAAGTGGAACGCAAACGTCCCTCCATTTACTCAATACAGACTTGAGTTTTGCATCCGAGAAATAACATTGAATGATGCGTTTTGATGGTAAAAACCTTACAAGTTATGATTCTAATTGTTTATTAAGTATGTACATGAACAAAAGTGACAAATACATAATACAAGGTGAAACGACAGTTTAAACTTAAAGCGCACAGGCGAGGTTTAAAAGAAATTAAACATTTACATAAAGTGACTATTGTTAAAAAACTAATAACAGCACAAAATATACACAAATGTTTTGATTTTCGTTATGGAATTTTAAAATAGTATTTTGCTTTTTATTTTATATTTTATGAATTATAAAATATTTTTTGTAACAACCCGCATATTTAACGATAATATATTTAAATATTAAGTCATTATTGAGTTGAAGGTTTAAAATATGACTTTTCACATACGGTCGAATTAGGACTTGAGACCACTTTCGTTGAGTCCAGATCGACGTTGTAAATCAAAGTGAGTATATGCATTGATATATTTCAATCGACGAATTTCTAGCTAGTAGCCTGCGTTCGATTCATAAATCGATCCAAAATGCTAACTTTTTATACAATGGAACTAGGTCTCGAAACCTTTTCCATTGAGTCCGGAACGACATTCAGAATTTAAATCAGTATAAGGTTCGATATGTTTGAAGTTTGAAATTTCGACGATGAATATTGATTTCTAGAGAGGAATGAATGTTGGATTTGGGCCAAGCCTGTTAGCTTGCCCATATGTTAGCTTATATGAAGCGAACTCCTCTTCCGCTTTTCATTTCACATTTCATTATATCTATCTCCTCTAATTACTTTCTTAATCTCTCCTTAATCCCTAAGCCCTAACCTCTCCAAATAAATTTCCTAAAATCAAATAAAAATCATCATAAATCTTCTCTTCTCACTCTACAAAACTCATCAAGGGATTGGCATGGAGATTTTGGCGATTAGAGCTTAACTTGGGTTTAATTAAAGTGAGTGGGATGATTCTTCTATTTAATTTAAGTGTTTTACTTCATTAATTTGTTAATAAATGATTATGAAGTAACATAGAATGATTTGGAGATTTCTATGATATGGATTAGGCTTATGTTCATGTAGTAATCATGATTATATTTGCTAATTAATTGTTTGAACCATTAATCACCATATTCGGAAATGTTAGTAACCTTAAAATTTTATTTTGGGTTAATTGAAAGATTGTGACGACCGCCCATGACCCCTACACTGAACCTAGAGAAAATGCGTTGTAAAGTGTGCCAGGCGACCATGGACGATTGTCAGGGTAAATTAAAACATCAGAATCTATCGTATTACTCACAGCGCATGGATAAAATACAATAGAACATATGTATAGTGAAGCTTTACAGAACAAAATGTCATCATATAAAACTTCATAATAGTTGAATACAGACATCCGAATGGTCAATACATCAAGCCTCACTACATAACACTCAGAGAATATACAAACAGCGGAACATCCAGTACATATAATAAGAAGATAATATGCAACCCTCCAGCTCGTCTTTGATATCAACACCGTGGAAAGCAAGAACACCACCTGTCACCTGCTACCTAGTCTGCCCGTCCCAAAATGGACGAACAGCCCAAGGCAATAAGAGTTAAAACATAAAGCCTTGAGTCAGACAACAGTCTTAGTGAGCAGTAAATTAACTAACAACATACCAAAAGAGCATAAAGGAAAAGGAATAGGAATACAACCCTCCCACTCCACCTCTTTCTACAGTGATAGCCCCCAGACACACACTAAGCAGAAGCAAACATAGCAGAGCGTATAATTTAAAATAAAGCAATTATCACTCGAGTCAAGGGCGATGTTTTCCAAGCACAAACCCCCAATGCCTAAACCAAGATCAGATAAGCACTCAGAAAATACCGCTCTTGAGACCGAATGACGATACAACCAAACATCTATGACTCTGGCTATCACTGTTATCATTGCTTCGATATCATCGTTAATTGAATGACCGGCACATTCTTTCAGCCGTCCGTCAAGGGCTAATGGAAACCCCGGTTCTAAACATAACTCCCGCACGTCATCGTGACCCGTGCCTAGGACTGTCGAATCTGCCCAGAGTACTTGACTATCAATCATTAGACTTCAGGGACTATCGAATCTGCCCAACGTACTCTTGCTTTGAGCATGCTAGAACCTTCAGCAACAATGATATCTCAGCCTTCTAGTCATCCTCCTCGACGACTATTTTCATACTAGCTCAAGCGCCTCTCGAGCCAACCATTATCTTCAACTCGAACCATATCACCGAGTTGTCAACATGCTTGGAATGATCCCATCTGGATTAGACCAAGACTATCTCATATCATGCCTCGCTTCATCACATCCTCGCAAAGCTTCATCTCAACATCATCATCATCAAATCTATGCATAAGAGCTTCATCATCCGCTACATATGCCACGAGCAGCTTCTCCAATTCAAGAGCCTTTCCCTTAGCTTTGAATCATCTTCAGTCTAAATCAAATCATCAATCATCTAATTCATAGCAATCAATCAAGTCAAACATAAATCCAAGTAATCAAGCATTCAAATATGATCTAAATAGACAATTATAACAATAATGGCAATTTCGTAATTAAAGAGTCTAAAGTCTAACAAGCATGAAAACATGAACAATATCTCTATAATCTTGATAAATGAACTTGCATAGGTTAACACTTAGTAAAATGGTTGTCAAATCATCATGAACAATGGATCTACATGGATCTATACTTAGGTTTACAAAAATGCATGAAAATCACTACTTTACACCAAAATCAAGCCAACAATCCGATATACTCCTTTGGATCCATGTGAGAGATAATCACCACTCACCAAATCACCTAAACAACCCAAAAGCAACACACTTCAGATCTGGACAGCGAAGGATCTAACTTGATCCATCACGAATCCGCTTCAAACGATGAAATCTCTCTTCGAAGAATGTAGATCTTCAATCTAAGCTCTTCGATCTTCAATTTGATCTTTAACTTGGATGGATGGAATCACTAGATTAGAGTGGAGAAAAGAAGTGAAGAAGTGTAGAAGTAGAGCTCTCAAAATGGTAGCACTTCGTCGCTTCAAAATCCGGATCCCAAAAAGTGAGAAAATGGCGAGTATTTATAGGCTGAAAACTTAGGTCGTCTGCCTCTATAAGTCGTCTCCGACTTATCCCTTTCTCCGACCTACGACTCAACAGTTCAACGACCTAACGCCTAACGACTTAAAACAATGCGCATCTGCGACTTAATATGCCAACGACCTACGACCTAATGCGCGCGACTTAACTATTGCCGACCTAACGGCTTAACAGCATTGCCGATCTAAAACAATGCGCATCCACGACCTAACTCTGTCACGACTTACGACTTAGCTATGGCCGACTTAACACCCATGCGACCTAGCTATACTCAGTATACTATCATAGGTCGTCTACGACCTAACTAATCAAGCTACCAAACGACCTAACTCTCAAGTCGTCACCGACTTAAGTCTTCCTTCCCTTAAGTCGTCTAAATCCTATAAGTCGCCTATTTCCTTAAGTCGGCTACGACCTAAGCCTCAACATAGAATCTTACGACCTAACTCTTAGGCCGTCTACGACCTAACCACGCTAACTACTGGTTCTCCTTAGGTCGCTGCCGACCTATCCCTTAGGTCGCTCAAAACCTTAACTCGGTCAGTTCCTTAGATCGATCCTAACCTTAAGTCGCTTACTTCTTATGTCGCCTATTCTTGAGTCGCCAAATCCTTAAGTCGTCCCAATCTCTCCTAAGTCGGTCAGTTCCTTAGATCGTCTATCTCTTAGGTCGTACACTTCCTAAGTCGGTCACTCGACCTAAGCCACCCCATACGACCTAATTTCCCCACGACTTATCCCAACACCTAGGTCGCTCCAAACCTTCCTACGACCTAAGACTTAGACTCTAGACGACTTATCAAAAATGCGACCAATTGTCAACTGTTCTACGATGTTTCGATCCGTAAAAATACGGGTCGTTACATTCTCTCCCCCTTAGGAATTTCGCCCCCGAAATTCCAAACAAACAGAGCAATCAAAGACTATTCTGCATGCCTACCATCCATAGCAATCAACAAACCATGCATCCAATTCTAGCTTAGCATGCAGAATTCTAAGACTTAGAACAAGTTACAATGTCGTTAGATGACACGACACCTTAGGGCCATACCTTGAAGAGTTCAGGATGAGCTGCCTTCATCCTCTCTTCCACCTCCCACGTACAGTCGTTATCATCATCACTCCATTGTATCTTGAGCAACTTAACTATCTTCCTCCTAAGCTGTTTCGTGTCGGTTTCCACTACACGAAGCGGCTTACGAGGTCTCTTATCGACTGGATCAACTTCGAAATCTTCACAGCTATCAGCAGAAACCACTGTATTCGAGTCGTGCACATACTTCCGTAGATATGATACATGAAAAACATTGTGCACACTCGACATCTTCTCTGGTAACTCCAATCTATAGGCGAGCTTTCCAATTCGCTCGATGATCGGGAATGGTCCAACAAACCTCGGAGTCAATTTTCCTTTCTTCCCGAATCGAATAACATTCTTCAGTGGAGAAATCTTCACAAAAACCATATCACCTACGTCGAATTCCAAATCCTTACGACGCTTATCAGCATAACTTTTCTGACGATCTTGGGCTGCCTTCATTCATTGCCGAATGATCTCTATACAATCTGAAGTCTGTCGAATCATCTCTGGCCCAAGTATCAGCTTTTCTCTTGTCTCTAACCAACATGTCGGAGAGTTGCATGGTCTTCCATACAATGCCTCATACGGTGCCATACCAATGCTCGACTAGTAACTGTTGTTATATGAAAATTCCACCAAATGAAGGTGATCTTCCCATGATCCTCCGAAATCCAAAACACAAGCTCTAAGGAGATCTTCCAAAACTCGGTTGACTCTCTCGGTCTGACCATCTGTTTGAGGGTGATAAGCTGTATTCAAACACAACTCGGTTCCCAAAACTTCCTGGAAGCTCTTCCAAAATCCACTAGTGAACAATGGATCTCGATCGCTCACTATACTCTTCAGAATACCATGGAATCGAACTATCCACTTAACATACAACTCTGCCAACTTTGATGCAGTCCTAGTCGATCGAACAGGAATGAATCTTGCGCTCTTAGTCAGACGATCTACGATGACTCAAATCCCTTCATTTCCCGTTCTTGTTCTAGGTAGCCCATCAATAAAATCCATCGATACTTGTTCCCACTTCCATGTAGGAACTTCTAATGGCTGAAGCAATCCACTTGGCTTCTTCTGTTCGGCTTTTACCAACTGGCAGTTCATACACTTGGAAATAAAATTTCCAACATCCTTCTTCATACCTTCCCAGTAGTAGGTTCTCTTTATATCCCGATACATCTTATTTCCACCTGGATGAATTGTCAATTTCGAGTGATGACTTTCCTTCAGAACTTCACTCCTCAATTCATCTATATCGGGAACAACTAGTCGTCCTTGCTTCCGAAGCCAACCCTCTCGATCGACCTCGAATCCTTTATCCTTTTCTGGGTCCATTCCAGATTCTAAATTACGGATAATCTTGACAAGCTTATCGTCTAGCTTTTGGCTCTCGCCAATCCTTTCTACAAGGGTAGGTCTTATCGATAAGTTTGCCAACATCTCAGGTTCCAATTCGCATCTGGGCCTGAAGTCAAATCCAGCTAAATACTCGAGACTCTTCCATTCGGAAAACATGGCTCCCAATCCTGTATGTCTTCGACCTAACGCATCTGCCACTGCGTTACCCTTTCCTGGAGTATAGGCTATACCAAAATCATATGATGCCAAAAACTCTAACCATCCCTGCTGCCGAAGATTCAAATCCTTTTGGGAGAAAAGATACTTCAACGACTTATGATCTGTAAACAACTCAAATCGAACTCCCAATAGATAATGTCTCCACATCTTCAGAGCAAATACAATCGCCGCTAACTCCAAATCATGAGTCGGGTAATTCCTTTCATGCGGCTTCAGTTGTCGACTTGCATATGCAACAACTTTATCCTTCTACATCAGCACTGCTCCAAGTCCAGTACCACATGCGTCGGTGTAAACCACCATCTCATCATTCCCACTCGGAATAGTCAAAACAGGAGCGCTTGTCAATCTTTCTTTCAGGATTCTGAAAGCTTGCTCACACTTATCTTCCCATCTGAACACTTGGTTCTTCTTTGTCAATCCTGTTAATGGTGCAGCCACCTTGGAGAAGTCTTTGATAAACCGTCGATAATATCCTGCTAATCCAAGAAAACTTCTCACATCAGATGCATTCTTAGGTCTAACCCAATCCTGGATTGCTGCCACCTTAGCGGGATCAACCGCTATTCCACTTCCAGAAATCACATGGCCTAAGAACCTCACTTCACTTTTCCAGAAGTGACACTTCGAAAACTTAGCCTTCAGCTGATGTTTCCACAAAATATCCAAAACAATACGCAAGTGCGTCTTGTGCTCTTCCTCAGTTCTGGAATAAATCAGAATATCATCCACGAACACTAGCACGAACTTGTTCAACTGATCTCTGAACACTCTATTCATAAGATCCACAAAATATGCTGGCGCGTTAGTCAATCCAAACGGCATTACCAGCCACTCAAAGAAACCGGATGGTGTCCTAAAAGCAGTCTTCGACACACTATCCTTAGCCACTCTCAACTGGTGAAATCCCGTTGCCAAATCCATCTGAGAAAACACCTTAGCTTCGTGAAGCTGATCAAACAAGTCATCTATTCTCGGCAATGGATACTTGTTCTTCTTAGTCACCTTATTCAGCTCACGATAATCCACACACAATCTCAACGACCCATCTGCCTTGGTTGCGAATACAACTGGTGCACCCCATTCGGACACACTACGCCGAATGAATCCTTTCTGTAAAAGATCATCAACTTGCACCCTCAACTCTTGCTGTTCCCTAGGCGCTATCCGCCTAAGAGGCATCACAATAGGTCTGGCTCCTTCAACTAGATCTATACGAAACTCGATCTCTCTATGCGGCGGTAACCCTTTGACCTCGTCAAAGACGTCCTCAAATCCATTAGCGATTGGCACAGATGACAGTCCATCCCATGGAACAACCAGCGAATACATGAAGCTCATGAAGACGCCTTCTTCATGCTTACATCGTATTACAATCTTTCGCCCCTCCACATTCTCGACTGTCACCTCCAACCTTTCACAATCAACCTTTGCCGCATACTTCCTAAGTCAGTCCATACCCAAAATAATTCTGAACCCCGCAAAGTTCAGAACAAAACAATCACAAACAAAAGAGCAACCGTGACTCGATACAATCAGACCATGGCATAACATACACAAACAAGACGAACCCCCAACTGGATTAGTCACAACCAATGGCCTATCAACAATATCCGGTTCCAAACCCAACCGGCCTACAAGTTCACTACAAACAAACGAATGCGACGCCCCAGTATCAAATAGAACTCTAACGGGAACACCACATAGGAAAAGAGTACCTTGAACCACCACACTCTTTCCTTTCTCTTCAGCGGTAGGAGCTCTCAAAGATGATGGAACAGCCCCCAAAGCATAAGCTTGCACAATCTGCTTGTCCCTCCTCGGTTCTGGACAATTCTTTCTGATATGCCCCGGCTTGTCACAGTTGTGACACTTCATCGGTACCTTCGGATTCTTGCAATCCCTAGAGAAATGGCCCTTCTGCTGACAATTGTAGCAGGTCACCTCGCCTTTCGGCTTCTTCTGGCCATCCTTACCCTTTTGCTGCTGCTGCTTCCTCTTCTTGTTTCCACTCTGCTGTGGTTTAGACTCTCCCCTGGTCACAGCAACAACAGATCCTTCCTTAGGAAACAGACTCTCATGCCTGAGAGCTTTCTCCACAAGCTTCTCAAATGAATCGTCCAAATGATCCACTAACTGCCTTCCAAGATAATTATCCAAGCCTGTCACAAACTTATCATTCTTCTGATAAGCAGATTCAATATACGACCGGGCATACTTGGACAAAGCTTCAAACTCAGAAACATACTCAAGAACTGGTCTTCCACCTTGCTTGAGCTCCACAAACTTCTTGAACAGAACAGACTTCTGAGCAGTGGAAATGAACTTAGCTTCAAATCTGGCTTGGAATCGCTCCCAAGTAATCTCTTCCTCCGAAGTATTGATGGTAATAGAGTTCCACCAATCAGAGGCTCTTCCTTGAAGCTGCCTTGATGCTAACTTCCTCTTAGTCGCATCCTCAATCCCCAAGTCACTAAAGATCCTTCTACAAGCATCTATCCATCTCTGGACCTCAATGGTTGATTCTGTTCCCAAGAAAACCTTCCCTCCAAGAGCAGTATAATCCTTACACAACTTAGCAAAATCCACCGGCTTTGGAGTTTGAACTTGAACTCCAACATCCACCGATGGCCCCGGAGCTGGCATCCTTCTCATGATCGAAGTCATCATAGCTTCGAACATAGCAGCATAATCAGCAGCCCCTTCAATAGCACGGCCTTCCCTAGCAGCTAGTCTCCCTCTTCGACTCATTCTCAATATCTATAAAAAAAGGAATGATTAGCACATCTAGAGAAACAACTGCATAAAGGACTCAAACTCTACTAAGCTACTATATTATATATAGTAATCATCCATCAAAATACAATTACGTCTCTCATACGTAGTTACGTCAGCGAGCGTTGGGTAAAATCGATTAACCAAAGCTCTGATACCAAATGTGACGACCGCCCATGACCCCTGCACTGAACCTAGAGAAAATGCGCTGTAAAGTGTTCCAGGCGACCATGGACGATTGTCAGGGTAAATTAAAATATCAGAAACTATCGTATTACTCACAGCGCATGGATAAAATACAATAGAACATATGTATAGTGAAGCTTTACAGAACAAAATGTCATCATATAAAACTTCATAATAGTTGAATACAGACATCCGAATGGTCAATACATCAAGCCTCACTACATAACACTCAGAGAATATACAAACAGCGGAACATCCAGTACATATAATAAGAAGATAATATGCAACCCTCCAGCTCGTCTTCGATATCAACACCGTGGAAAGCAAGAACATCACCTGTCACCTGCTACCTAGTCTGCCCGTCCCAAAATGGACGAACAACCCAAGGTAATAAGAGTTAAAACATAAAGCCTTGAGTCAGACAACAGTCTTAGTGAGCAGTAAATTAACTAACAACATACCAAAAGAGCATAAAGGAAAAGGAATAGGAATATAACCCTCCCACTCCACCTCTTTCTACAGTGATAGCCCCCAAACACACACTAAGCAGAAGCAAACATAGCAGAGCATACAATTTAAAATAAAGCAATTATCACTCGAGTCAAGGGCGATGTTTTCCAAGCACAAACCCCCAAGGCCTAAACCAAGATCAGATAAGCACCCAGAAAATACCGCTCTTGAGACCGAATGACGATACAACCAAACATCTATGACTCTGGTTATCACTGTTATCATTGCTTCGATATCATCGTTAATTGAATGACCGGCACATTCTTTCAGCCGTCCGTCAAGGGCTAATGGAAACCCCGGTTCTAGACATAACTCCCGCACGTCATCGTGACCCGTGCCTAGGACTGTCGAATCTGCCCAGAGTACTTGACTATCAATCATTAGACTTCAGGGACTATCGAATCTGCCCAACGTACTCTTGCTTTGAGCATGCTAGAACCTTCAGCAACAATGATATCTCAGCCTTCTAGTCATCCTCCTCGACGACTATTTTCATACTAGCTCAAGCGCCTCTCGAGCCAACCATTATCTTCAACTCGAACCATATCACCGAGTTGTCAACATGCTTGGAATGATCCCATCTGGATTAGACCAAGACTATCTCATATCATGCCTCGCTTCATCACATCCTCGCAAAGCTTCATCTCAACATCATCATCATCAAATCTATGCATAAGAGCTTCATCATCCGCTACATATGCCACGAGCAGCTTCTCCAATTCAAGAGCCTTTCCCTTAGCTTTGAATCATCTTTAATCTAAATCAAATCATCAATCATCTAATTCATAGCAATCAATCAAGTCAAACATAAATCCAAGTAATCAAGCATTCAAATATGATCTAAATAGACAATTATAACAATAATGGCAATTTCGTAATTAAAGAGTCTAAAGTCTAACAAGCATGAAAACATGAACAATATCTCTATAATCTTGATAAATGAACTTGCATAGGTTAACACTTAGTAAAATGGTTGTCAAATCATCATGAACAATGGATCTACATGGATCTATACTTAGGTTTACAAAAATGCATGAAAATCACTACTTTACACCAAAATCAAGCCAATAATCCGATATACTCCTTTGGATCCGTGTGAGAGATAATCACCACTCACCAAATCACCTAAACAACCCAAAAGCAACACACTTCAGATCTGGACAGCGAAGGATCTAACTTGATCCATCACGAATCCGCTTCAAACGATGAAATCTCTCTTCGAAGAATGTAGATCTTCAATCTAAGCTCTTCGATCTTCAATTTGATCTTCAACTTGGATGGATGGAATCACTAGATTAGAGTGGAGAAAAGAAGTGTAGAAGTCGAGCTCTCAAAATGGCAGCACTTCGTCGCTTCAAAATCCGGATCACAAAAAGTGAGAAAATGGCGAGTATTTATAGACTGAAAACTTAGGTCGTCTGCCTCTATAAGTCGTCTCCGACTTATCCCTTTCTCCGACCTACGACTCAACAGTTCAACGACCTAACGCCTAACGACTTAAAACAATGCGCATCTGCGACTTAATATGCCAACGACCTACGACCTAATGCGCGCGACTTAACTATTGCCGACCTAACGGCTTAACAGCATTGCCGATCTAAAACAATGCGCATCCACGACCTAACTCTGTCATGACTTACGACTTAGCTATGGCCGACTTAACACCCATGCGACCTAGCTATACTCAGTATACTATCATAGGTTGTCTACGACCTAACTAATCAAGCTACCAAACGACCTAACTCTCAAGTCGTCACCGACTTAAGTGTTCCTTCCCTTAAGTCGTCTAAATCCTATAAGTCGCCTATTTCCTTAAGTCGGCTACGACCTAAGCCTCAACATAGAATCTTACGACCTAACTCTTAGGTCGTCTACGACCTAACCACGCTAACTACTGGTTCTTCTTAGGTCGCTGCCGACCTATCCCTTAGGTCGCTCAAAACCTTAACTCGGTCAGTTCCTTAGATCGGTCCTAACCTTAAGTCGCTTACTTCTTATGTCGCCTATTCTTGAGTCACCAAATCCTTAAGTCGTCCCAATCTCTCCTAAGTCGGTCAGTTCCTTAGATCGTCTATCTCTTAGGTCGTACACTTCCTAAGTCGGTCACTCGACCTAAGCCACCCCATACGACCTAATTTCCCCACGACTTATCCCAATGCCTAGGTCGCTCCAAACCTTCCTACGACCTAAGACTTAGACTCTAGACGACTTATCAAAAATGCGACCAATTGTCAACTGTTCTACGATGTTTCGATCCGTAAAAATACGGGTCGTTACAAAGATCATGTGTTGTTGTGATGAATTACAGGCTAATTACATGATATATTTAAGTGCATGCTTTCAGCTAGTGAGAATAAAACTAATTAAAGAAGTTTTATAAAATGTTAGTAAGCCGGTTGAGAGTGTTTTGGGCTCTTAACTTATGTATGAAGCGATTAGAGGCCCAATGAGCCTTAATTAGTATTTATAAAATGAGTTTATGATTTAATAAATGAAGTGTATGTTTTATAAAATAGATATGAGATTTTATAAAAGAGAAATATGATGAATACTTGATTTCAAATAAAGTGATTAAGTATTTAAAGGCTATAAAGTGATTTATAAGTTAGTATGATATTTTATAAAATGGTATGAGATTTCCAAAAATATTTTGAAGTGATATTTTACTTTTATTGAAAAGATTAGTAAGTAAAAGTAATATTTGACATAATAATAGTTGATTGGTTCACTTGAATGTACGTGTGTGTATACGTGCACGAGCGGGTATACGTGCATTTGGAGCTAAGCGACAATTAAAAACCAATATTGTATTGTAGTTATAATTGTAGTGTGTTTGGTTGTTTTTATACGTTTGAAATTGTTTGATTATATAGAAATATAATCGATCACAAGTCCATTGCGGACATTTCACGTACCATAGAGAATATTGTGTGCGCTAAGTTACGTGAGAGTATACCGGACCGAGAAATCATGCCGGTGAAGTCTGAAATGTAATTTGTGTTTGGTTGTGTGTTGCGTGAGCATGTGTGCATAAGCGTGCACAAATGAGTGTATTGACATATGTATAGGCTACGCATAAGGGCAGGTATGCCGTTTTGGCTTGTTAGAGGAAGTCGGGTCGCCATAACCTCCCGTAGAACTCTACTCGTGCAAAGAGTGTATTTTGGTGTCGAAATAGGTTTTTGATTACTTATGGAATTTACTTCCAAAAGTAACAAATGAACCTCGATAGATATCCGATGGGATGGAGTTAGGCTCTAGTAGCAAGGTGACTTATCGGGCGAAGTGTCGAAGGAAATGGCGTGCGAATCGGCATCTATTCATTGAATCTACTCCTTGCCCAGGCAACTGCTTGGAAACTGTTAGTTCAGACAACTAACCTAGTCCATTCAGTCCACTGGTCAAGAGGAAAAAGTCCATCTCGGCCCTAGTTCAGTCGACTGAATGGCCCTTCAGTCGGTTGACCTACTATGTGTTGTGAAAATTTCAAAACGCGATGACTTTCGCATACGAAGTCGGATTGAGGTGAGATTTGGACCATTGTTCACAATTTTTCAAGGACTACAACCCGTTAAATTTTGGTGGGCTTTGGAATATTTTGATTTTGGGGTCCACGTAGGACCCACCCCGACGCATATTCCAAAACCGTAGATTTTGCTATCGACCAGGAGGTATATCTAAGGAGTACTATGACATTGAGGTCATGCGTTCCATTTGGAATGTCAATTTGGGTTAGTATGGGGTTTTGTTAGAGTTGTCCGGTTGGTTTTTAGACCGTAGCGACTGGAGCTGTGCGTGATGATTCCATACGTTATATACGGAGTGAGTCCGTACTCTAAAGTTTCGACCTTAATAAACAATTTTTTGGTGTTGACTTGTTGTGACACACCAAGGGTATGGACTTATGTGACCTACCCAGGTACGACCTTGTTGTGGTGTACCTAGAGTGTTGTTGATGGCCATGACACACTCCACACAATCTTAGAGGGACCATGGATAGCTTTATCTTGTTGTGATCGATTGGATGTTAGCTATGATGACAGTGCCGAGTAAGTTTAAATTATAATAGTTTCACATCGAGAAATATACAAACAAGATCATGTATAAATAGAAGAAGATTACTACTTGCTAATTTTTGCTTACTGATGTTCTCAAATACTTGGAGCTTGCGGAGTATCACACAAAAGGACCTGGGGCCGAACCTGAAGCGTGACCTATGTGGTCTAAGAAGCTCACAAAGGAGGAAGCTGCTCCTTACTTGACTATAGATTTTATTGATGGCAGAGAATGGATTAAAGCTTACCATTGATCTTTTTTATTCTGCTTTTGAACTTGATGTGGATACAGTGGCTTTTAAGGAATTTAAATGTGGTTTGCTCATTTGATGTTTGATGATTATAACTTCATATGTGTAATGTCTAATTGATTAATTAACATTCTCTTAAATTTTCAGTTTTTCTTTGTTGCTTGTTTGTTTCATGATTAAACTTGATTAGAGTGCTAGAACCAAGTTATGCAAGTCTTGAAATTATTCAGTGTTCATATTCAGTTTATTTAAAGGTCGTTAATTTTGATAATTACTTTTGGAAGGTTGTTTAATGAAAATAAGTTCTTTCCAAATGACTTTAGTATGTAATATGTCATGAATAAATACAAAGTAGAAATTAGGTTAGAGAGCTTCTCATTCTGGGATAATAAGTTTTAAGAACAGCACGTATGAGTAATTAGTTTTAAGAATAATTTATAGAAAAATATTAAATTCATTTATCTTTTTAAGTTTTATAGGAAAATAATAAATTCATTTATTATTATTTCTGTATAACTGAAAATGATAACTTCACATATCTTTTTCCTGTAAATTGTTCTAAAAACTAACTTTTTAAAAGTGTCATTCTTAAAACTTATTACCCAACACAAAGAAGTCATTTCAGTGAAAATTCCCTAAATACAAATACAAACTCATAACACAAGCTTAAGCGGGACGCAAATGTTCTTCCATTTACTCAATACAGAAAGTTTTGCATCCGAAATATAACCTCGAGGCTCCACTTAGGAGTTTATTATCGCTGGTTATGAGAGGTTCTGAGAATATCAATTTTGACTGTCAATGATCGTAGCGGTTTTGATTGGTTTACACGAAGTGTTGTCATAACCAATCAATTTGATGGGTTGAGAATTACCATCAAAATTATATTTTCTATCTCTTTAGTAATGAACAGTTATAAAGTCTGAATTATGTGTTTTGATGGTAGAAAACTTACAAGTTATGTTACTAATTGTTTAATAAGTATGTACAAGAACAAAAGGTGACAAACATATATACAACACGAAATGACAGTTTAAACTCAAAGCACACAAGTGTGCTTCAAAACAAGTATTTACATCGATGTGTCTCACTTTACTTAATACACTATTGAAATCATTTTCTTTCATTACTACTGATTGTCTATGATGAGTTATATATAACTAGCTTACGATTAAGATTAAAATCATACATATTAGGTAGCTATGTCGCTACATTCACTGGTGTGCTTACTATACATTTATCACATTAACAAGTTGTCGACAAAAGTACATACGGTCTCAAGATCCTAATATATATATATATATATATATATGCATCATAGATGCACTCATCCCTACAATTGGAATTAGACTTTGGATTTTCGACTTTTTTCACAATTCGATAATTAGAAATTATTGGTTATCGGTAAAGTTTTGTTAATTTACAAAAGAATCATGAAGAAATAAGAAATTGATTTAGCGAAACTTTAGATGTTAACGAATTTCTTCGTTAACCCCAAAAGTGCAAGGAGAACTAAATTTGATTAAGAAAAGACTATGGCAATCCTAGACTAGTTAGTTAGAAAGGCATATACTCCATGTCAGATCCATCTCAATCTCAAATACATGAGCGTTTGGGAATTCAAAGCAAATTATGGTTGAAATCACAAGTGCTTGAGAATTCGAAATAAGTCATAATTCGAATTATGATCGAAGACTTATGTCAACTCGTTGAAAGTATGTGTATTCAATAGCAAAGCCAAAGTCATGTCGAAATCTCTAACGGTGAAGCTAGGGTCATGCCGGAATCATTTATGCATAAGAATCATAAGTCAAAACCATGTCACTTTATTCACTATGCCATGCGATTGCAATTGTACAAGCCCTTATTTGCATAAAAGTCATAAGAATTACAATTGGCATAAAATCCCCAAATTGATTTAGGATTACAAAATTTTAAAATGTAAGAACGAGAAAAGAATTGATCGCCCCTTCCTCCATGTCCTTTGGTCCGTATTTATAGAGGTTGAGAGGTGCGGCATGACTGCCACGTTTTACCTCCGGCACGCTTGGCTTTCGACATCATCAACCATATCAATGGCGTTCAGCAATAAGTCTTAATTTGATGATCTTCGGTTTTTTTGTATGCTGATGAGTTACGGCATAATGCCAGACATTTGGAATTCAAATTTGCATTAATAACATTCAGAATCACTTCAAAAGGGAGAGACTTACGATATTCTTCATAGGTTGATGATTTACGACATACTCCTGCATACTGTCAGTGTGCGGCAATCTCCTTCTACTACAGCTATTTAATATGCGACATCTGCCTTATAGTAATGGGCTTTGACATCCACCCTGCTTATACTCTGGATCGATAACATGCGATATCAAAGGGAGGCGACATTGATGAGAGACGGTATTGAAGAGAGGCGACATCACCTAGAATTTGACATCAACCTTTGTCCTGATGAAGTGTAGCACTAGCATTATTTGTTGGTGACATGCGACATCGATGAGATGCGACATTATGCAGTGTTGATTAAGTGCGGCATGGATGATATACAGTATCCTCTTTTACCTTTATTGATGGAGCACGACATCAATATGGCTGTAGCCTTTTGATATCTTTCCACTTGCTAGTCTTCGACATTGACTTTCATACCGGTGAAGTGCGACATCAACGAGGTGTGACATTGATGATATATCATGCCTCTATCACATTGATGGCCTAGGATATGTTGTCTTTTGATATCATGGCCTTAATGATATGCAATATCCATACTTTTGACATTATTCTACCAATGCGAGATGCAAAGTTCAACATGACCTCTAAAATTCGAAATCGCCATTTGCTATTGTAGGAGCCTATTGTTTTTACCTTCATGAGTTCGAAATGCTTTATAATGACGCGAGATACTCTACTATTCGACAATCCTATTTTCATGGATTTGAAATCATATTTCCTTTAGAGATTACGTAGATAACATTTTCCCCTTAGTGTGGAGGAGATGATGACTTTTCAAGTCAACTCTTTGATATTAGTGCTTGCCGCTTTGTCAAACATGTTGCCACCTATTAGCATTCCATCCAAATGTGGGTCATTCCTTTAAATTGAGATCAATGCCTCTTGTTCCTTCTTTTTCTACTTCCTTTTACTTGTACTTAAGTCTTTCTTTAACACTTTATCATTTAGAATTGAATAGCTCTTAACTAACTAACTACTCCTTGGTTAGGAATTTGATTGTCTATTTTGCATTCTAAGTTTTGCAAAATGTGTAGCACTTCCCTGATTTTGTGTTATATCTTCTAGTAGATAAACGGGCGAGAAGTCCAACAAAAGTTCTAGATCTTCTCCTTTTTTAAAGAAAACGGACCATACGCTTAGTTAATTTTCTCATCACTACTCAGCAAATGGTAGATGCCATTTTCCAACCATTCGGGATTGCGGGCATAAAATCTGCTTCTGAATTCCTTCTACAATTTGTTGCCTCGATTTAGCTGAATCTTAATTCTTCCACCTTCTTGAGCAAAAGAAAGCTGTTGCATCCGGCCATTCTAGACCTTTAGTCCAAAAAATTAAAGTTGACGCAGAGATTGCTCGACTTCATCAAAAGGTAATGGATCTCTGATTGGAAAGGAACACTTTTTTTGTTTTGTTGAATACTCCTTCGAGTCTTTAGATGTGACGATTCATCGTATTACCAATTCGTCTTCGATTGCTGAGGGTTTGAAAAAGATGGCACATGCGCTTGGCTCTTAATAGAGAGTTGCTTGTAACCTTTTGACTAGATTCTCTTGTTGTGCAACCCTTTTTATTCCTGCAATCCTCATACATAGTGTGTCAAATAAATTTGTACTTGAATGATAGTTACTTTGAATGAAATATCCATTCTTCCTTTTAAAATTGTCTAAGATACACAGCTTGCATTTCCATAGCTTTAATTTGATGCAATATGATAAGTAATCCTTGGTTTGTCTTTCTAGTATAATTCTTGTCTCTAAACCTGAAATCTGCTTTGATAAAAGATTAGTAATTTAAGAAATTAGGACTTCATTTAACATAAACTAGAAAATTATCTAGCACTCATTTTGAAGAGAGGGCTAGAATACCATCTACCATTAAGGATATCGGAATTCCATCTGATAATCAAAAGACCGGAATTCCATTTGATAATAAGAAGACCAGAATATCATCTTATAATAAGAAGTCCAAAATACCATCTGATAATAAGAAGTCTAGAATACCATCTTCTGATAATAAAAAGACCAAAAAACCGTCTGGTAATAATAAGAAGACCAAAAAACCCTCTGGTAATAATAATCTGAATGGAAGACCAAAAAACCATCTGGTAATAGTAATCTGAATAGAAGACTAGAAATTCATCCGAGAATAATAAGTAGAACAGAAAACCATCTGGCAATAAGGAGAAGACCAAAAAACCATCCGACAATAATAAAAAGACTAGGAAACCCTTTGGTAATAATAATCTGAATGGAAGACCAGAAAACCATCTGTTAATAATAATCTGAACAAAAGACCAGAAATTCATCTGATAATAATAAGCAGACAAGAAAACCATCTAGCAATAATAAGAACACCAGAAAACCATCTGGCAATAATAAGAAGACTAAGAATTCCTCTAGTAGTAATAATCTAAATGAAAGATGAGAAAACCATCTGGTATTAATAATATGAATAGAAGACCGAAAATCCATCTGATAATAATAAGTAGATCAAAAAACCATCTGGCAATAATAAGAAGACCAGAAAAACATTTGCAATAATAAAAAACTAGAAAACCATCTAGTAATAATAAGAAGACCAGAAAACCATCTGGCAATGATCTAAATTTCTTTAGCCATATCTTGGAGCAAAATAGCCTGGATTTGATCACTCTTCCTTTAAAATATTGCTTTGATCGATTCTTTAGGATAGAGTTTGATTTCTTTTGCCTCTTCTTTGGGCTTTGGACCTTCTCGTCCCTTCTTGGCAAGGCTGAAAATTGCTGGTCGGTGCTAAACCCATTCCTCCCTTTAGGAGGCTCTTTGGGTATACATCGGAGGCTTTTATTGGCGCTAGGCCTTCCTCCCTCTAGAAGATGCTCCAGAAATACATCGGAGGCTTTACAGGTTAAGCCCTCTTCCTTCTAGGAGGCGCTCCGAAAATACATCGGAGGCTTTACTTGGCGCTATGACCACCTCCCTCTAGGAAGCACTCCGAAAATACGTCGAAGGCTTTATGATTCTTACTTAGTAGCTCAAAGAAAGTTTTTGTAAAACTTATTTGTTAAATAATCTCATGGCTTTTTGGCCAATTGATACATTTGGGAAAACCTTTCTGAATACAAAAACTTCAACTTTTCTGATATGAAATTTCCCTTTGGAAGAAAGAATTTTCGAAAAAGAATTTCTTTGATAAATCAGGAAATATTTCCTCAAACTCGGTCTTTCTTTTATAAAACACTTTTGTTGATTTGGGTTTGAGTCAATGAATTGAAAAGATTTTGGGTATTTGAATTCTTTGATAGAGAAGCCTATTTTTAGTGTTGCCACCAAGAAGGGTTTTTGTGACGACCCGCACTCGGCACCCTCTGAATCCGACACCAAACCACGTGTGTTCGACCCAGAGCGCACCGATTGCAAATGATTATGAGAAAGAAAAGAGAGGGTGAGAAGAAAGAAAGAAGAAAGAAGAATAGAAAAGAAGAAGAAGAGAGAGAAGCAGAACCAAAACAATACAGAATCTCACAATGCAGCGGAATAACATATAATATGGATCAATAATCTTTACAAAGAGAAACTGTAATATACATAAATCAACATCAGAGTACACAATAAGTAATCATCAGCTTGGACAATTATAATAACCCGTCCTCACAAATGCTGATAATTTACAACAACAGCAATGCAAAGTTGCGAAAAAATAAACAAATATGTGTATACGACATGAAGATCTCTAGCTCGCCTACTAAAGCTCCAAAAGCACCAAATCTGAACATGTAAATATACTCGGTCTGACCCAAGCATTGAAAGGGAAGTATGCCGGAATCAGTCTGGTAAACCAGCATGAGAAAAACACACTTCAATTGAATTTTAAAGTTATCAAAACTTTTCTTTTATCAAAACAAAAAGTATCTCGTAAAACACGCCCACACATAAACACGGATAGGTTTTTCCCTTACGATAACCAAAACCTTTTCATATCAAATCATGTTATATTGTAATAGTGCCTATTATACAAATAATAATAAACATAGCTGAAATTGTTACCATTATTAAATTATAGCAATACTAGGCTCTACAAACAAAATGGCTGGCACGTAGTAGGTTTTGGATTCCATATAAATGACTAGGTGAAGGGACTACCTTTCCGAACTCAGTACACCTCTAGAGGGATGTACCAAGGGTTGAGATACTTGGCGCCTAAACCAACACAAGACTGGCCTACCCATCCCTGGATAGTACCGAATATTTCATCACTCCGGTCGTTACCGACCTAAAATACGTGGCCATAAACATACATCAACAATAATCAGATACACGACGTCATAACGTGTAAAGATATATCTCGAAGAGTGATGACATCTCCTAATGGGAGCGGCCCACTTAGCCTTGTTGCTTATATCCCTGTTTCGGTCATTTTCGGGGAGTGAGGCCAAAAGAGGTATCGATTACCTTTCACGTATCACATATCACATCATCTTTGAATGCCACATTGCCATTTCTGTTGACTACTAACTGCCTTCCACAAAAATACAACCCTTGAGCTCGTACGTCTCAAGGAGGGTGTTAAGCTAAGAGAAGTTGTCTTCTCTGCCACCACATGATGTACGTTTGTAAAAACCAATGTACGTAATCTTAGAAATGCAATGTTAGACACTCGTCCATACAAGTTGTCCAGAAACAAGACAAAGCGAAGGTACTCTCCTACCACATCCTATCGGAGTAGTAGCGATAGCCCATGCGATGGATATTTCATAACGAAGAGACTACCGCTACTAAATGTATATTGGGATTTTAACCCCAAACGATCAACAAGCGGTCCTTCACTATGAAAATCTTAAATATCAATATCATCGACCAACCTGCACAATCGTCGTATATATGTTCGTACGAAGTGGTTTTCCAATAAATCTGATTCCGGTCTCTTCGCACCAACAACGCAAAAGTGTTTCTCAACCTCACACAGAAACTAAGTCTTATAGACTTATCATGTCTCCAACTTTCAACTTGCTATCCTTCGGCCAAGAAGGAAGCTCGATAGATTGGAGTAATCACTCGGCACTACACGAATCAACATTCTCAACGCAAACGATAATAAAGCCTACACAGTCAGTTACGTACCAAGTGTACGACTAATTAGTTTCTACATCAAGTCGAGAAACTAAAATGGACAAATTTGATAGTCAGTTATTTAACTATCAAAGCAACAAACAAAATCTAGCACATAAGGAGTCACTGGGCCTGATTTTTATTAATCGTTTATAAATCCAACCACTTTCCAATTATTCACTTCAAAATATCTTTAAAAAGAAAATATTCAAAACCGTTTCACTTATTGGATATTTGGAAAATATTTTCATTACTTATTTTAATAATAGGTAAATTTACAAATCATTTTATTTTCAAACCATTTAAATTCCTTTTATAATATCAATTTCCAAAATATTCATTTAATTTAAAGGATTATCCAGTGTCCAAAATCGTGAATATAATTCTCTTACCAAATTCATTACTTCTACACATTTAATTTAAAGGATTATTCACTGTCCAAAATCATGAATATGATTCCTTTTATAAAAATCCATATTTAGCTTATCAAATTAAATTGATTTCACCTTTATAAAACAGTGTTTATAATTCAAATTTCTATTTTATAAAACTTCCATTTATAAAATTTCATTATAGACCGATTTCCCATTTATCTAATTTACATATATCAAAATTCCATTATAAGCTTATTTACTTATAAATCTCTTTATCTACAAATTCATTCTTTTGTAATCTATTTATAAAGCCCATTATAAATTCATTTCTAAACTTTACTTGCAAATCCATTTACAAATTTGATTACATATCCATTTCTTATATTTATAAAACACTGTTTAAAAATCCATTTCATTAAATCTCTTTATTAATAGCATTCCTTACTTAATACATCTCATTTAAACACTTATAAAACTCGTTTACAATTCCCTTACTTTTATTTATAAAATATCAATTTTATAACTCTTATATATATAAACCATTTATAATAAATTCAAAATTCTCAATTAACTTATTTCACAAAAAAGTTAACTTCATATTTAAAAAATCATATTTAAGTATATTTCACAAAGCCATAATTTTTATAACGTAAAAATTATAACTTTTTATTTAATTAAAATAAATTCATTTCTTTGAAAATTCAAAAATTATTAGCACATATATATTTTTAAAATCACTTTGAAATCCTTTTTAAATTGAAATCACCATTTTAATATTTTAAATTTCCAAAATATGGCCGAATGCTGCAAAAGTACTAAATAAGGGGATTCACATCAATCATATCAATCATGGCATCCAAACATCATATATCATAAGATAACAGCATATATAACGATATCTGTAAATAAAATCGACACTGGTGAGGAATCCAGTTGGATCCCTCTAACATGTCACCTGCAACAAATATACATATGAGAAAATATGTACAATGTCTTCTTCGAGGCAGACGCGCATACAACGGGTCATCCGCTCATACACGGGAACATATAGGGTCTCATCCGCTAAAATATACGGGAATATATCCAAACCAACTAATATATATAATATATTATATCTCATCCAAACAATCATCAATCATTATAAATAAAATTTATTCTCACTTATATAAAAATACTAGCGAGATAGAGAGAGTGAGTTTTTACTCACATTGCTTGAAGTCGTCGTTGCAGCGTTTTAATTCGAATAAAATTAAACAAACATTTAATTTTACCCAAAATTTTCACTAGCTCCAAATCATTCCAAATCAGCTCCATCGCGTAGTTTCACGAATTCGAACCCAATGCAACTTGTTTCGTCCAATTTCAACCTTGTGTGATAAAGATATACATTTTTAAATATTGCATACAATTTATATAATTAAATTTCCTTTTTAATTTCTAATTTTAAACCTTCATCAAAATCTGGCCGTTGAATTCAAACTAGAGCATCTCGGCCGCGTTCCTCTTCTGCCTTGCGTACGCTTGTTCCAGGCTTTGTACGTAAAGAAAACGCATTAACACGTTCGACTTTGACCATATGTCGCGCCCACAACTACGATCGAGACGACGATCGACTAGTACCATTTCGAAGCCCACCTCGCCATGCACCAATGCCCTGAACCTGGTCGAGCTCGGTCTCCTCCTCGTCTCGAAAAATATGTGCGAACGCTGGCCTTCAAACCCCGATTTCGACCACCACGAAGCTCTGATGACGATTACGACCGTATGGATGTGAAGATCTCACCTAGCTTTACAAATTTGTAGTTGAGAGTTTTTGATAATTGTTGATGGATTTCGAGATATTAAGAGGAGAAGATCGGAAGATTCTGGCCATTGAAATCTATTAGTGGCGGCTAGGGCTTCTAACCCTAGGGTTTGTGAAATTTCCAGAAAATGATGTCCTTTTATAGAAAATTTTCGCGCACTATTAATCCAAAAATATTTCAAACTCCAAACAAAGCGTGCCGCCAGGCGTTCATAATGTTTTTCCCCTATTTCGAATACAATGGAATATAAATCGGGAGCTAATTCCATTGTATTTGGAAGATAGGTTTTCGAATCAAATTATTTTAAATTAAATTTACTTAAATAAATTTCTATGCGTTTCAGCTTCGCACGACCAAACCGTAAGTCCGATTGACACGAAATTTGAATTCCTATAATAATTCACTATTACGGATCCAATGAAACTAGTTTTGTCGAAATCCGAGATAGTGTCAAAAATGACTATTTTTACATGTTAATTAAATATTAAAATTTCCAATTTCTATTAATTAACTTTTAATTCAATTTTAAAAGTTTACTAATTCTATTCTAATTCAAATAGGATTTAAAACAGCGTTATAAATTATTTTCATTCATATAAAATTCAAAATTCAATTATTTCTGCAATTTCGAATATTAAATTAACAATTTAATTATCCAAATAAATCACTATATTTGAAATATAAGTTATTTAACTCGTAAAATTTACTTTTGAATATTTAAAATCAATTAAATATTCCAAATTCGAACGACTGAAAAACTGGGTCGTTCCAGTTTTTTTTGCATAGGCAAGCAGGGTTTTATCCTTGTCCCCTACCAGCTTTTATTGCAGAAAAGAGGACATAAAAAATTACATCCCCCCATATAAAAACCGAGACACACAAAGAGGCAGAAAAAAACAAAACAAAAGATAAAACATTGAAGTAATAAAGAAAACGTGTTGTATAAACTCCACGTGTCTGTGTACCACCCAATTTGTGATAGTTACTGTTTGCTGTTTCATTCTCCACCAATTCATACTCAATGCAATTTCATGATTTATTTCACTGAGGATAGCTAAAGGCGTTCTCTCCTTCGTTTCAGAAACTTAATTATTCCTCTCATTCTAGAAAACTCGTGAGAAGATTTTTAATGCACATAGCAGTGTTCTCGTCTTCCAATCTTGTCGTCCAGTTTGTCAATATAGTCGTCTCCATTAATGTGTATGGTTATTATTCGGCAGTGGTAACTGTAATTTTCTTAGGCAGTCCTTCCAAGCAGTATATATAATGTGGCACTCAAAAAAGAGGTGTGGGATTGTTTCAGGGTCTGTTGCACAGAAGACACACTTGTTGTCTGGTATGAGAGCTAGTTCACGTAGTTTGTGTTTAGTCTATATGGCCGATTTAAGAATTTTATAGAGATGCAAGTTGTCACGTTGCTTATCTTCAGTACACCAAATTCTTTTGTGCCAGTTGTCTTTTTGAAGAGCATTATGCAGGTTCAGAGCTCTGTATATCAATCTTATGGAGTGTAGTTTATGTTTAGCAGTCCATAGAAGACATTGCTTATCCGCTTTTAGGTAGTTCATCTTGATGTTCTTCCAGAGTTGGTTGATGTGTGAGTTGCTTGAACTTGGTAATGTGATAACGTCATTGATGTAGTATGTGCTGACATGTGCAGTGGCAGGAATACCTGTCAAACATCTAAGTTCATATCACATCCGCAGTTGTAGTATTAGGCCCATGCTACCCCAAGGGTCATGCCAGAAAAAACAATTTCTATGCAGAGTTGTAGCGTTGATTACGTACGGACATATGGTGGTGTGTAGGTTTAACAAAACTTCGTAAAAGCCAGCTTGTATTTTGTGATATGTGCATAGTCCAGAAATATTTATCTTGAAGGTAGTTATTCCTCATCCACTTTACCAAGATAGTGTTTTTGTGGTTAACTAGGGCATCAATGTGTTTGGTAGCAGCAGCAATATTCCACAGTTGTATATTTGGTATTCCTAGCCCTCCATAATGTTTAGATTTTGAGCCAACCTCATACTAGAAATGTTTACTAACCTCCATATGTTTCAAATTTTGAGCCAAGGCTCGTTACAGTTTTTGAGCCAACCTCATACTAGAAATGCAAATCTTAAAGAAGCAACTGAGTGATCATGATTCATGAACCAATAGCCTTTTAATCGAGAATAAGCTCTTCTAATTAAAGTTTTAGCGGTGTTGATGAGTCTTAGTAGTTCCAAAAACTTTCTTTGGAAATATGTATAGGTTCCTCATTTTCAATGATCTTTGAAAGCTTTGCGAATGCTTTTGTCAGCACATTTTAGATCGAAACCTTTTGTATATGTTTGCTAACACTAAGCAACATTTTTTGAAGATTTTATAAATATTCCTTGAAATAGATAAATATATTCTTTCCCTAATCCATAGGGCAATTGGTAATAATCCTTTTGATTTTTGGAAACATTTTACTCAAAGATGTGTTTGGTAAAACTTTTGCAATAAAACTACTTGTTAAAATATAATGTTGGTGTATATTACTCCACCTTTGTATGATATGTATAATTGCATCACTTCAGGTTTTTCTTAGAAAAAAAGAATGTCTTGTTTGTAAGTTTTAAAATTCACAATTCATGAATTAATAGACTTTACGGACAAGAACATGCTTTCGTTTAAGAATCCCTTCTTTTAAGAGGATTTTGAATATTTACCTTCTTCCAGAAAACGGTCTATGATGGAGGATTGATGATGATTCAAAAGCCCATAAAGAAATCCTTTATATTGTATAGATTCAGGCCTTGAGATAGGAAGTCATTTTATCTCAGATATTTGAACTATCCTCTTTCACAGAAAACTCAAAATTTGTTATGCTTTGACAATGAAATCCAGAACCTCCTCGATGTCCATTCATAGTAGATTAGTCTTCGTTTCAACCTGTAAAGAAACTTGAACTCTATGTTAGCATATGGTGAATCTCAAATATAAATCAAATTAGAAATTTTGATGAGTATAGTTGATCCTTGTGGGCAACTGCCACAAAACTTTTACAGTTTGACTAGAATCTGAGTTTAAAATTGTAAAAACTGCTTTTCTTCTTGTATTATTTTTGTAGATATATCGCCAATTCCGTAGATATACTTGTTCCAATTTTTTTATTTTTTCTTATAGAAAAAGTTAGGTTTCAGGTGTTTGGACTATTCCCTTCGGATTCTTTAATGAATTCTTTTAAAAATCCCGACTTCATCATTTTCTAACTTATTCCTGCCAAGATGCGTCATTCGTCAGTCTTATGTCCATTTATTTTATGGTAATCACAATAATATTTCCCTCTATTTGGTTCAGGATGGCTCCATATTTCGTAGGAAGTGTGGAAATTTCCATCATTTTTTGCCACGGTGAAAATGTTGGAGAGAGGTTTGTTTAAGTCTACATAATTGGATTCAGAAATCTCCTTCCGACTTTCTCTTCTACTTTCATTCCATTTTGGCCTTTTGTTGGGATGATTGAAGCTTAACTTTTCTTCCTTTTTGTCTTGTTGAGATTTCTCCTTGGCATGGTATATCTCGTCCACGCGGATGAATTTGTTAACCCGGAAATAGAAGTATTGTAGATTTTTACATCCATCAATATAAAGCTCTTTCCAGAAAGGAGTTTGCTCAATTAGCCCCAAACATACTGCCATCAGTTTTTCTCTATCGGTCACATCTCTTGCTCTTAGCACTTCTGTGTTAAATCTCTTTAGGTATTCGCCAAAAAATTCCCCTGGCTTTGCTTGATATTAGCTAACATATTGTAATCTATAGTTAGGTCTTTGCATATGTAAATTGTGTCGAGAATTCATAAGAAAATTGCTCCAAAGAGTAGATTGTCTTTTTTTGGTAATGCATATACCATTTAGCAGCTACTCCATAAAAAGTTACAGGGAAGAGCCTACAACAAACTTCCCCAGAAGCATTATACAAATCCATTTGACTTTCGAAAGCTAAAAGATAATCATCTAGATCGGTGGTTCCATTATACTTTAGTGAAGGAATTTTGATGTAGGATGGAATCCTAATAGCCATTATTTTCTCTATAAAATGTGTTTTTCAAAAACTATTTCGTCGGGCATTTCCCTTTGGTAGGTTTCATTATTATAGTAGTTCCTCTTGTAGGGTTTATATTCTTTGTATGGAATTAAGCTATCTGATTGTTGGGGAAACCTTTTTGTCAATTTTTCTTGATTCTCCTTTAGATGGTCTATCTTATCCTTGTTGCTTTCTTTTGTTTGTAATCTTGAAGAATACATTTATGGTCCCTCATCTTGAGTTTTTCACTTTCCATGTGGGTCCGTAATACTTTCGTCCTGACTTTTGTATACTGAGGTTTCCAGGTCTGCTTTGGGAGATTCCACTTCAACTCTTTCTTCTATAGGCTTTATTGTTTTAGATGATTTTTGAGATAAAAATTTCCCAAGAAACTCTTGTATAACTATTAGTTGTTGTGTCAAATCCTGAATTTTAGCCTCATTGCTTGTGAGTTTTGTTAGGGATGAAGGTTGTCAACCATCTATATCCTCCTCCAAAGTCATCTGTTGTGTAACTTCTTTGTTTGGGATGTTATATATTGGCTTTCTGCGTTTCTCTTGAAACAAAAGTTATGCTTAATTAGTTTCAAGAAAAATAAATGGAGGGTAGGAGGTTCAGGCTATCCCTCTAGCGTCAATATATTAACGAATTTCTTCGTTAACCCCAAAAAGTGTAAGGAGACTGGAAATTGGTTGAGGAAAGACTTTGGAAGTCCTAGGCTAGTTGGCTAGGAAGGCATATACTCCATGTTAGATCCATATCAATCTTGAATACATGAGTGTTTGGGAATTCAAAGCAAATTATGGTTGAAATCACAAATGCTTGAGAATTCGAAACAAGTCATAGTTCAAGTCACGATCGAACCCTTATTTCAACTCTTTGAAAGTATGTGTATTCAATAGCAAAGTAAAGTCATGTCAAAATATATAATAGTGAACCAAGGTCATGCCGGAATCATTTACGCATAAGAATCATAAGTCAAAACCATGTCACTTTATTCACTATGCTATGCGATTGCAACTGTACACGCTCTTATTTGCATAATGGTCGTAAGAATTACAATTGGCACAAAATCCCTAAATTGATTTAGGGTTACAAACTTTTAAAATGTAAGAATGAGAAAAGAATTGTCCCCCTTCCTCCATGCCCTTAGGTCCATATTTATAGGGGTTAGAGGTGTGGCATGATTGCCATACGTCACTTCTTGCATGCTTAGCTTTTGGCATCATCAACTAAATCAATAGCATTCAACATCAGATCTTAGTTTGATGATCTTCAACATTTCTTTGTATGCTAATGAGTTATGGCATCATGTCAGCCATTCGGCATTCACATTTGCATTAATAACCTTCAGAATCACTTCCGAAAGGAGAGACTTACGATATTCTTCACAGGCCAATGATTTACGACATACTCCTGTATACTATGTGTATGGTAATCTCCTCCTACTACAGTTATTCGATATGCGACATCCGTCTTATATTTATGGGCTTCGACATCCACCCTGCTTATACTCTAGATCGATAACATGCGACATCAAAGGGAGGTGGCAATGATGAGAGGCGGTCTTGAAAAGAGGTGGCATTACCTGGAATTTGACGTCAACCCCTGTCTTGATGAAGTGTAGCACTGGCATTAACTGTTGGTGACATGCGACATCGATGAGATGCGACATGGATGGTATGTGGTGTTGATAAATTGCGGCATTATTTAAGTGCGGCATGGACGACATGCGGTATCCTCTTTTACCTTTATTGATGGAGCGTGACATCACTATAGCGGTAGGCTTGCTATATCTTTCCACTTGCCGATCTTTAACATTGACTTTCATACTGATGAAGTGCGACATCAATGAGATGCGACATTGATGATATATCATGTCTGTATCATGTTGATGGCTTATGATATGTTGTCTTTTGATATCATGGCCATGATGATATGCGATATCCATACTTTTGACATCATTCTACCAATGCGAGATGCGAAGTTCGACATAACCATTTATTGTGGTAGGAGCCTATTGTTTTCACCTTTATGAGTTCAAAATGCTTTATAATAATGCGAGATACTCTACTATTCGACGACCCTATTTTCATGGATTCGACATCATATTCCCTTTAGAGATTATGTGGATAACATTAGACACTTCTGATTATTTGACCATAAAAATGTGAACTTTTAAAACTATATGCATTGATTTTTGTGACAACCATATAATTATTACTGCTAACTTTTCTCCAAGTTGTGCAAAATTTTAGAAGTACTATGAAGATATTACACAAAAATAAACATGATACTTAGTGAATGAAAGCAAGCAAATGTAATTCCCCTGAATTTTAATTAACATTATTCAGGATATTTAATTGGATATATTAAATAGGATAATGTAAATAATTAGGGAGATGAGATTAATAAATCCAATGGTCGTGTCTTAATGAATGAACTAAAATAAAACTTAACTAAATTTAGAAGGAGGAATTTTCCTAAGGGGTAAACTTGGAAATGGGGCTACATTTCTTAGTATATATCTCTTCCTCCACCTTAATAAACTTTCACTTTCTCATTCATAACTC
The DNA here is from genome assembly GCA_030737815.1 of Allium fistulosum. Taxonomy (NCBI): domain Eukaryota; kingdom Viridiplantae; phylum Streptophyta; class Magnoliopsida; order Asparagales; family Amaryllidaceae; genus Allium; species Allium fistulosum. The sequence continues at coordinate 471,301,909 of CM060908.1, forward strand.
CTCACCAACTTTCAGCCGGCCATTAAAAGCTTGAGGAAGAATATAAATTAAAGGTAAAAGCTAAGGAATTAAAGCTAGGAAATTATCTCATCCTCTAATTAACTAATCAAGGTAAATAATCATGTTTATCATCTCATTTTTTCTCTGTTTGGATCGGCTATGGGTTATACCAGATTCATGTTTGTGTTTTGGTTAGGATATAACCATTTAAAACCTTTGTTTGGATAAGACATAGGTGTTTTTAAACGTTAATGGGCTAATTAACATGTTTTATTCGGTTTTGGTTAAATTTTGAATTTTTTTATCTTCATATGCTTTGAAATTTTAATATGTTGAAGAGAACATATTAATTGATTTTCTGGAATTTTTCCAGAATTTTTCATGATGTTTTAGTAGTTATATAAAATTATTTAAGGAATGGGACTAAATGTTTTGTATAACTATTAAGGAGAAAGAGGCTTTTTTCAAATTATTTAAATTTCCAAATAAGGAAAGTCGGCAGCAATTTTGAATATAAAATTCTGGCAACCATCAGATTTAGGTAAACAAGGCAGGTGGGGTATAAAAGAATTGTGTTAAAGTAAAATTTTCACTATTTTAACTCTTTCGACAAGACCTTCCGCCTCCATTCGTAACTCGATAAAGTTGAAAGGTATCAAACCTTTCGACTAGGTCAAAAATCAATGCATATAGTATTAGGCGACTGGTACGTAATGAATTGAAAGGGATCGAAAGGTTTAGGGATGAAAGGTTAGAGCTTTCGAAGGAGATGAAACTTTGTTTTGGTTTTAAAGAAAATACACTTGCTAGCTTTCGCCAAAGACCTTTCGACGTTGTCAAGTGGTTTAAAAGAAAAAGGTTTCGATTGGTTTGCTTTCTTGTTTTAAATGAAACCTTTCGACAAAGTTGAAAGGTTAGCTTTCGACAGGGTCGGAAGCATAGTTGCCGCTTCCAAACCTTTCGACACAGATGGAGTCAAAGGTTATCTTTTGTTTTATAAAACTTGCTACCTCTCTCCATTGTTTTCGAAGGGTTGGTTCAAACACTAACAGTTTTTTTTGAATGGTTTTGAAGGGGTTACCTTCAATGACTTCGAAAGGTTTTGGTTTCGAAAGGTTTTTGACTTCGAAAGGTTTTAGTTTCGAAAGGTTTTGAGTTTCAATGTTTTCGAAAGGTTTTGAGTTTCAATGGTTTCGAAAGGTTTTGAGTTTCATTGCTTTCGAAAGGTTTATAAATGGTTTTATAGGGGGAATACCTCAGGCTTTCGACAAAGTCGAAAGGTAGAACCTTTCGACTAGGTCGAAAAGAAACCTTCCGACAAGGTCGAAAGGTAGGACCTTTCGACAAGGTCGAAAGGTATGATTTTGTTATGCTTTCAAAAGGAAGGCTTCCGAATGGGGCTAACTTCGGAGGGTTTTTTGCTGTTGAATGGGACTTTATTCAAAGGTTTTTAAAGGGCGATTTTTAGCCATTTTTCTTGAGTAAAGTTTTGCTAATTCGAAGGGGCTACTACGAAGGGTTATAACATAAAATACTTATCTTGTTTGAATATGTAAGGGAGATCCTTATTTAAATTGAATGTTATAAAACCTTGGGGACACCGGGGTGGGTTTAATATTTTCGATCCATAGTTTGGGGTTACAAGCAGAAATATGCTTTCAAAAATATACATTGGGGCTATCAATGTGTTTTTATTTAATTTAGCCTAATTGGGGCTACCAATGGGAATAGGTTAAATAGGTGGTATACCTTGGGAAACTAATTAATCATGGGGATCATGAATTTTTATAAATAATCATGGGGATCATGATATTTTAATTGGCCAAGTGTTGGGTTCTTGGTTAACCTAGAAAAACCATGGAATGTGCGGTGGATAGCCCATATCAAATTTCTAAAGTAAAGAATGTTTTTCCAGAGGTGGTTAGCCTCGGGATTTGGCACCCAAGCGTTCGTAGTCATCCTAGGAAAACTATGGAGTATGCGGTGGATAGCCCACACCAACTTTTATAAAACAATGTACGAGGATAATCTGCATTTACTTTGATGAATTTGGGACGGATAGTCCTATTTAAGTTTTGATGGATAGTCATTTTAAAGATTCTAGAGGGGAACTCTAATAAATGGATTTTAGATGGGAAATGTAATAAATTTCTTTTAGATGGGATATCTAATAAATGGGTTGATGGGATATCCAATATATATGATTTATGGCTTTATTTCATATTATGTTAAGGCTAATCATTTTGGGTGCAGGAGCATAGTAAATGATTTGCATGTTTTGTTTTGGATACTAGTGAGGGGAAAAACCGTTCTGCTAAGCGGCGTGGTCTCACTAGATATCTATTTATGATAAGAGATGATATGGGATTATTCATACCGGACTTCTTGTCTGACTCGAAGTTTGTGTTTCTCCACAAACTCTCGGGTACTCAAAATTAATTTGAGTAGTCTGAGAGTGGGAGACTTTTAGGTTTTTGGACGAATAAGCTTCCGGAGACGTGCAGGAGGCAGTGTTAGCTATATAGGAGCTATTTTGTGTTTTTCGCTGTGATGTACTAAGAACTGTAAAGTTCATATTTATTAGTTCTCTGATCATCATAAGGAGACATCTTCATACATCCCTCTTATCGTATTTTATACATGTATAAGTGATCTGAACGTGGTTAACGTCTGGGATTATGTAATTAAATCTTAAATTGAAATTCATAAGAAATGAGAAATTTTGTTTTGTTGAAGTTTAAAATTTTTCATATTCATGTGTTTCTGTGTTGCCAATAGTTTCAAGGTTCCGATTTCGATCACTCAGAAATATGGATGACTGCAGCATCCGTAGGAGTTAGTTTTGAGCCTCCGAAAGAGAGATGTTATAGTAAATGAGTTATATAAAGAGTGGTATCGAGTAAATGAAAGATATATTTGACTCAAGGCTAATAAAACACAAGCGTTTCAAAGACAAATATACAAGAAGTGTTCAATAAGTTTACCAATCCTTTAAAATTTCTATTAAAAGCCTCATAGCAATATCTTTTGAAATTTTTATTTCATTTAATTTTATTTCATTTTCAAACGTCTTCATATTGACATACATTCTAAGCTTTAAAGCGTCAAATCTCAACTTGAATTCAAAAAAAGAAGGTATCATTCCTCATTTTGAGACTAGAAAAAAAATACCGACGATGTTGCGGTCATCACCAAAATAATTTTCAAACGAAAAAATGTGATCATTTTTTAAACAAAGCTAAATAAATAGAACAACTAAATAATATTCATTACATAAATCATTTTCCATTTTGTGCCTTACAGGGGTAAATATAATAATAAACCATAGATAAAAGTGACATGGCCAACATATGAAGATGTCAGCATGTTCACTTAATCAGTTATATAACCTGGTTTTATAATGATGAAATTAAAATAAAACTTTATTAACTACTAAGCCTCTTACTTCATCTTTAAAGCTTTATGTGTCTTCAAGATAACCCAGCTACTCTCATAAACTCAATCTACTTGAATGAGTACCCGTGAGTTTATGGGAAAAACAATAATAAAACAACGAGTCATTCATAAAGCCTAGTATGAGTAATACTTCTCCCTAAGCCTAAAACATAGTGAGACCACGCCGCCTAATGGAATGGATCCCCTCTATTAAATCTTCAACAATAATAATTATTTCATATTATGAAACACTAGAGCATAATCACGTAAACATTATCCTACCAGTCGCATACCTTATACTTAACAACATATTATAAAACATGTCATACAATCATCAATTCCAAACCCAAATACCAATTATACTTATCATTCATATGTTATGAACCATATAATATAGTCATCATTCAGTTCTACATGCATCACCTAGTCCCTTATTTAGATGTCAGTTTAACAATTCTCATTAACTTCACTTAGCGAAAACCACACAAGGTTTATTTATCACTAATTCTTCTTTTTCGAACAATGTCATCGGTGAAATGGCCACCCATCCACAATGGTATCCACCACGACTAGAGTCACCCTAACTCTCCTAAGAGTTTGTATGTTAACACCCTAAATACATTCTAACAAGCATCCTTACTACTAAGCATCAATAGTCTCTCCTAGTTCTAGAACACTTTCGATTCAGGTACCTAATTCATTCATTCATTCAGTACATCCATTTTGATGTTCTTTACTCACACTGTAGTTATTTTGCTGAATTGAACCCATTAGACTTCCCAAGTCTTGATACCTTACCATATACTTATTTAATTTAGACATTACAAAGCCTTGGCACCTGTTTGGACATAAAACGGGAATATACCCCAATAGAATAAAAGCTAACATTAAAATGGTAGGAATCAAAAAAAAAGAACACAATTTTTAAAGTGGTTCGACTAGATTCTTAAGCCAAAGTCCACTATTAATTTTATTGCCAATAAGATTCACAACTACATCCAAATTACAATCTATTTCTGATCTAAAAAGATAGATCTCAAATTTGACAATAGCTCCACGTAGAATCTGAATGAACAACCAAAAAGTTCTATTTTAGGTTATGTTAATTCTCAATTTATAGATGAATTTGAGCATCAAAATCGCTAGATCTAATTTGAATGAGAAAATATCTCCAGATCTGAATCCAGCATGAAGAAAAAGTCAAATGGCACGAAGTCCAACAATTAATGTGGTTTGGTACCTATTAATATGGATTGTTACGAACCCATCACTTTGACTTTTCCTTGATATAGTAAAGTCTTCTAGCTTGAGTAGTTGAGTTTTCAAGGACCTCACATGGATGGGTACCATCCTATATGGTAAGTACTGATAGAGTTGGGGGTAAACCCTAGGGGCAATACTATAATTTACTATAAATTAATTAACTCTGTTAACAATTCTCGTTCATAATAAAGGTGATTTTTCTTTTTGTTATATATATTTATTATTATTTGTTATAAATAATTAAGACTTAATTAATATATATTTAACAGAAAATCAATAAATGATGTGTCTTGTGATAGAAATTACAAAATGGTTATAATCGTGAGTATTATATCACAATACTATAAAACACATTATTTTAAAGTGTTCCTAGTCGAGATGCATCGAGACTGGATATCGATGCATTTGTTGAGACTAGAGTATATAATGCTCTCAAAATGTTAGGCAGTGTTTTCCTCATGGCTGGTGGGGGCACCTATAGATTATGTACTAATAGTTATTGGATAACTATAGGATGACTAACTTGACGGTGTTTTGATGGTTAATATAACGAAGGTCAAACAGAAAATATCGATGTGACTAATTTACAAAGTTCCCTCGACTTTATAATACTGTTGATCTTCAGTATGAAAGCTCTGCCTTAATTATAGTCAAATCATGGTACAACGTCCATCGAGTGACTATAGTTTGGTCAAGTGAAAGTATTGGGAGTGAAACACTATTCAAGAGAGGATTCATCTCCTCAGTTATATGAGGCAGTATCATGGTCAACTCGAGTCAAAATCTTTGGCTAGAGTAGTACGGTCGATAGTAATTGTTATTATTGAACCCAGGATTTTGCATTTGGACTATAGAGTGGAATATGGACGATATTGAAATTTTGACCATTACTAAATTTCATAAGTCCAAAGTGATATAGTTTTGACGAAGAGAATTGATGTAAATAAATGTCGCAACCTAGTAACGCTTATCAAACTAAAATTTGATTTTTACCAAAACCGTGTAAGCAATAAATTTGACCATAATATCATACCACCTGCTTAGTTATGTGTGAACGTAAACGTTCGAATCGTTCGATGTTAGTTGCTGACTGAATTTACACCCAATAGTTACACAACCGAAATGATGAATTCTCTTTAGACCAAATGATTTAATTAGTTTGTAATTATTATAAACTAATTAAATTAATTAATAAATATGATTTGAGAAATAAATATTGTTACATATATTTATAATAGTTATCAGTATATCAATCGATATGAGATATCGATAACAAATTAAATTGGATTTAATTAAACATATTAATTTGGGTTAAATGGGCTGTTATCCCATGTTGTTAGAGGCTTAGTTCGGCTGCGATAATAGGGCATAGGGGAGACTAAAAAGAGGTTAAGGGGTTTTGAAATGAAGGATTGAGATTAAGTGAGAAATAGTATGAGATACTATCATAGTTTCTCTCTTATTCAACTAATATATAATCATCTTTAAACCTAACTTGTACTATCCATTTGGTCGCCTCCATCATCATCCTTGTAGCCGATCTCTCCCTTTAAAATCCCTAGACAATTCTTAAATCAAATTCATTTTAAATACAAGGCTATTTGATAGCAAGAAGGTTAGTGATCAAAAACTAGCAATCTGTAAAATTAAGGAATTTCAAAAGATGAGAATTCATCTTTTCAACGTAGACATGAAGGCATCTATTGTAGGTAACTGTTTATTTGTATAATATACATATAAATTAGGGTAGAATAATTTATTTCTCATGTACCCTTTTTTTGTGTGTATGCTATTATAGTTTAGTTAGTTAGGTGAGATTTCTATAGGTAATGTTGTGTCACAATAATGATTGGCTATGTGCACAAATTAAATGTACTCATCCATACTTATATTTCATTAATAATCTAATGATATATGCTAAATAAAAAGTATTTTATTTTAAGATTATACTAATTAATACACACATATATGTATATTAATATATAAATCAATACATCTACACAATTTATATCAAAGTGTTTATATGTATATATATGTGTGTGTGTGTGCGCGCGTGTGTGTGTATGTATGTATGTATATACTATATAAAATTGATCTAATAATTTTCTAATATATGTTTATATCTATTATGAATCTTAACAGGCGAAAATATTTTTTTTGTTATTATTATTTGTATTTTTTCATTATTTAATTACTATAAGATTTAATAAATTCATATAAAATAAAGAGCGTTTTGAAAATTCAATTTTATAATTATAAAATTAGTTCATCATATCAAATGCTTTTGAAATTTTTTTCAAATTTTTTGCATTTGTTTTTATAATTTTAAAAATTAAATTAAAAACGGCTGTTTATTAATTAATTAATAAAAAATATATTTTTTACTTAAAAAATTCGCAACCCTTAAAATATCATTCTAAATTATCAAAAAATTTATAATTTTATTGTATAATTATTTTATGTTATTTAATAAATGACAAATTGACTAATTAATACATAATATATGTATATATATTAATATATTAAAATTATAACAAACTTAGATATGTAAATAATTTGAACTAAAAATTAAATTAAAAACTAAAATTAATTTTTATACATACATACATACATACATATATTTTTATATATTTTATTATAATACAAATTTACATTTATTTTATATATATAATTATTTATTTTAATTCGAAAGTGTGTATACATATTTATAAGTAAAATAATTTATTTCATAAATATATACGATTTTATATGTACACATATATGTTTAATTTTTATTTATAATATAATACACATACATCCCCGAAGGATAATCTTATGATGTGGAAGGTGCTTAATCAGGCTTTGCTAACTAAAGATGTTATGGTTAGGTATGGTCTTAATCATAGCATGTTATGTTGTTTTTGTGGAGTTCAAAATGAAAGCTGCAACCATATATTCTTTAGTTGTGTAGTGATTCTCCCTTTATGGAGAAGGTTGATGATTAAAGCTGGAAATAAAAATTTGTCAGGTGATTCTGAAATTGTTTGGGATCTGATATATAATTCGACAAGATGGAGAACTTGTGAATCACAACTAATAGCACTGTGCTTGAAGAAATACGTAACTTTGATATGGAGGGAGAGGAATCTTATTTGTTTTGAGAATAAAAGGAGAGGAATTGACATGCTATGGCATGCTTTAAAATATGAAGTGTTTAGTAGTATGAAGAGGATGGTTGTTTTCTCTGATGCCACTACTACTGCTTGGAGATAGCTTTTTTCCTTTTCTGGTTTTTCCTTTGTCTCCCTGTATTTTCCTTTTTGCTTGTGTATTTGTGGTTCTTCATGTTTGTTACTCTTGTGTTTCTTAGCTCGAAGCTTGTTTTGAGCTAATTTATTTTATTGTTTTGGTTGCAATAAAATTTGGTAGGGGCCCAGTCAACCCCGCTAGCTTTGCTAAAATAAACAAACACACATACAGATATATATATATATAATATTTTATATAATAAATATATTGATATACATATAAACATATATATATATACATACTTCTATATTTATAACTATAAGTATATGCACGTATTTGGACAACATACAATACATATAGAATGAGCTAACATGTCTGTTGCGATGTAAAATCCCAGCATCTATATACGGGCATGTTATACCATGCACAGAATAACATGTTATACATGCACACACATATACATATGTCTACTTATATATTAAGTAAAACTAAATCAAATAAATTTCAAACAAAAATTTATGAATTTAAATAAAAAATATATTTTTATTTAAATTAAATTTAAAAATGTTATAAATAAATTAGACTTAATAGGACCAATAAAGATCCAATAGGGTAAAAATATTTGAAATTCACCCATAACTTCCGTTGCGGGCTTGCCTGGTTCCAACAGGTACTGATCCATGTTAGTTCTTGTACTTATACTTGTCATTGTTTCCTCATTCAAAACTTTATCTTCACTAAAGCTGGATGGCCCTACTATCATATGGGATCGTTCAGTATCGATCCATATGGATTGGTACCGACCAATATAACTTGTAGCTTTCTTGGGATTTTTTTTCCAATCTTAGTACTCTGATGCCTTCCAAGCTTCTTAATCCATTTCTTCATCATTTCATAGTCCAAACTCATTGAAATGTCACTTGGGTCAAATATCAGATAATACTTATTTTCTAGAGTATGCTTTTTTGAATACAAAGCATGCTTCGAACTAAGACAAGCTACTGAATCTAATTTCAAATTTGCAAAGACACTTCTATTATAGAATCATTATCGTGAAACATTGCATCTTATTTGAGAATATCAGCATATCGCCTCATGAAGTCATGGAATAATATCTTTTTGGGTGATATAAATGTCGAAGCCTTCAATATTAAGTCTTCGCTCATCACTGGAAGTTTCCGAGAGCCATTTCGTCTCTTGGTTAGGTAGACATCCATTTCATTTTCATCATCCATCATTCATTTTTCACCCTCATTTTTTTGCATATAAACTCATAAAGTTCGGTAACGACCGATTGGAAAATTAACATATAAATGTTAACACTTGGAAATTTTCTAGGTTTACTTTATTTTCCAAGAACCCTTCTTCTTGTTCTTTCAGTGCTCTCACAATTCCCTTCTCACCGTTGTCGATTCGAGCACTCAACCAAAGTGGTTCGATTACCAAATCCAATTCCATTAACACTGCCAAACAATCAGAACTCCAGCACCTTCTCAGTTTTCCTTCAAACTCTTGACGCCACCACTTCCTTCCTAGATCTCGACTCCAACGTTGACTACATGGGCGCCACTGTGATTTCTGGTAATGGTGGATTCATGTCAACCCCGATACCTCTACGACAACACCTTATCGTCGTTGTTGACTTGTTTCCAAGAGCAAGTCCCCATCCACCATCACTGCTCCTAGTCCTAATTCCTAGAATAGTGAGAAAACAAGGAGCGGAGATGGGTTGGCATTAGGTGTTTGAACGAATCGATTTGTGAAGTTGTCTCGTCGAACACACGCCAACGTTTAACGAGTCAGAGCATCAACACATTGTAGGATTCTCACCATACCGACGCTCAGTGTCGATTATCATATATATGAAATCCTATAAATAAAAACTCCATACCACTACGGAGAATAGTTTCATTAACGTAATTCCTATGTTAATGGATAACATACGACACATAGTTCCAACGTGTGTCATAGCTCGTCTACCAGCACAAGCGGACTATCTACATAGAGTGCATCCATTCATCATGCCAAGGACACATGACGCACAATACATAGGTTCAACCATATATCATTACCTATGTCGATGTACATATTTCGATTGGTCAACACACATCGACATCTATTGTATTCTCTACATTGGCTACATGAGAATTAATAAAAGTAAACACCAAATTTAAATCATACCTAACCATGCTCGTACCTAAAGATTTCTATATAAAATGAAATCCCTTAGACATTTTGTAACACCCCATAAAATAAACGGTAGTTAATTAAAGAGGATTAATAAATAATTATTAATGCTCAAAAATAAAATTTGAGCAAACATCAAAATTTAGCCACGAAATTGATACCATTTTGTTCGTGATGATTTACTGAGCAACTTTCGTATATAAATTTTTGTGGCCAGAGTTCAAACGAAGAAGTTATAAGCATTTGAATTTTTCTGATCAAAAATAATTAAAAAGGAATTAAGGAAGCCTAAATCGCACTTTTTGACACCATGGCATGACCAGTCGACCCCTAACGATCAATCGCTGCCTATGACTGGTTGACCTAGGGCCGATGTCCCTGAACCTTAGTCCAACGACCTAGATTTAATAATACTTAATAAAATATAATCAAAATGACATAATTGATTCGAGCGTCTATAAATGAAGGCCTAACCCCTCACTTTTCTTCCCATATTTTCTAAATAGAGCAGCGAAGCTCTGCCATTTTCCCTTCCTCACTATTTCTAGAAATGATAAAACTACTATTATATATATATGTGTGTGTGTGTGTGTGTTTATGTATGTGTGTGTGTGTGTTATCCACATACGACCATCGAAAACGCTTGAGAAATCAACAAGGAAAAAGGAAGCGATTAAGTTTATAAGAGGATATGAAAACATTGGAAAAAATAGGTATCGAGCCTTTAAATGCATGGTGATACCAATATGCTAAGTTATTGGGCTGCTAAGAAAGATATTGAGTAACAGGCAGAAAAAGTTTGATAAATTAGTATACTATAAATATGGCTATCCAGCATCAACCATGCTTTTAAGTACATAGACCATATCAATTAAACAATAAGCTATATAGTGTAGGGGCAAGATATCAAACATTAAAGTATTAGCATGGTGTTATATGGCTTCTATTAGTAAGAAACTATTGAGAATCAGCAACCAGCAAGGTTATCAAACATCTACCGGCCGGAGGTATCAGTAAGTAAGAGCTTGGAGTTACCATTCATGTTTCGTGCTTCTATAAGTATGAAAGACTATCGAATGATGATGTTTCAGTGAGGTGTCGAATCTCTATGCTCAGCTTGAAGATGTCGAGCATATAGATACAAAAGGATGTTAAGCATCCAAGTAGTAAGCAAGCCTCAACAAAGGATAAAGAGGTGTCGATTCTCCAAGGAATAGCAAGCCTCTACGATAGTATGTGTTGTCGAACATCTACAAGTAGAAGGTGGTATCGAGCATTTAACAATAAAAGAGAAGTTGTCGAGTTTCTGAAAGTTAATGAAGATTTCGAACCAGTAAATGCTTAGAGAATCGAGCTACAACAGACCTAGAGGAATAAGAGATATCGAGCAACAACAACAATGGGCATTGTTGAGCATCTACAAGCAACAAATGATATCGAACTTCTATAAGCAAAAGGGACAGCGAATCCTAAAGGAATGACAAGCTTCAACACTAGCAAAGGATTTCAGGCTTTTACAAGCGGTAAGGAGCGCCGAACCTCCGAAGGCATGAAGGATGTCAAGTATCTACCATACGAAGAGATGGAGGGTATCTAGCTAAATGGAAACATGTCATACATCCGGCCTATTTTCCATCTCTATAAATAAACCCCTACAGTCACTTAGAAGGGGGTGAATCATTTCCTTCCCTACTTCTCAATAACAAGTTGTAAACCTAAATCAATTTGGGAATTTTTAGAGCAAATTGTTACTCTTGAACATTTTTTCAAATAAGGACTTGGACATTCAACTTTGCATAGCATATTTCCCTTGAATGTGCATATTTGGATATTATTGAATAATGGATGTGCATTTGATATTATCTTTAGACTTGGACTTGCATATTGTTGATTTGTACATGGCCACTTAAGCCCTTGTCTAAATTAAAACTTATCTTGCATATTGGCTATTATGCCCATTGACATATGAACAAGAGACTATAATATATGTGAGCTACCTATTTTGCTCATTATTGTACGAGTAAAGGACTATTGCATATTTATATGACTTGCATATTTATATGACTTGCATATTTTACCTTTGAGCATGTGACTTGAACTTTTGGACAACTTCATGACTATATTGAAACCAATGTGTATTATTGGAATATTTTCGAATACCTTATACAACATCTTGGGTGTTGAGCCAACTTTTGGTTTAGCACTATATATATATATATCAGAGAAGGGAAGAAAATAAAAGAGGAGAAGAGAGTGAGTGGATCAATTCTGTGAATAAGGTAAACTCTATAATTATAAATCGAAATTTCCACTAAACTCAAATCTACCCTCAGGTCTAAATTTCTAATAGGTACAAATATATTATTTTATACATATTTTTGGGTTGGAATGGAAAAAGGAATTGATAAAAGGAATGAATTTGGATTTGGAGATTTGGAAGGTTAGAAAGGTGAGTGGAAAATTATATGATTTATATATAACACTGAAATTTATATCGTTGAATTTTATTTGATTATTATGCCTATGCAAAATCTGTTTAATTGTAGGCTTAAAATGAATATTTTAATTGAAATCTCACCTACATATTCTTTAAGTTAATTGTGATGGAATGACATATACACACTAATCAGGAAATTTTGAAAGTTAGTCCCTTAAAATTTTAAAGTATAATGTTGATATGATTGTGAAGCTTATTCTGGATTATGTTAATTGGGTTGTAAATTGTTTAGTAAGCATTTGGAATGCCCTAATTTGAATTGGAACATAAATTTCTATGTTTAATTTATTGGGAGCGTTGAAGGTACAATTTAGTTGCATCTATTTCCGTATAAATTTCCATTGGTTGTGTGACTTCACAACTATGTATAAAAGGTGCATCGTATGGAATAATAACCAATATACCATAATGAAAAAGATGTGTAAAGTATGGATGTCCTTCTCCATAGTTTGCACTGTCTATTATAGTAGAAATGAAAAGATATAATTCCTTGTAATTTCCAGTAGAGCAAAAGTCTCACCTTTAGGTAGTTTAATGGAAGTTAATAAATTCCTTTCTGGAAAGGATAGCTCCAATACATTAAAATATGGAAATGAATGTTCATTGTAGAATATACATATACGTGTAAATTCTAAAATTCCTAAACGTAGGAATTATTGACTTAAAAATAGAAATACACACAAACACACCCATATAATCGTGCCTACTAATTAAAAATATAAATAGACATAGGGTAATGAATAAAACATTGTAAATAAATATACGTCGATTCTCGTATTAATTATGATTAAAAGTTTATAAAAGGGTTAGGAGGTGGCAATGAAAAAAGGATAATAGCTCCAATATTAATGAATAATGATTGCACTATTAATGAGAAATAAATGCAAAGTTAATGGAAGATACGGAAATTAAATGGGGACATAAATGAGTTTAATGGGATTGATTACACAATTTAACATGAAATTTATGGAGGAAACGGAATAAGCATAATAAGTTGGATTTGAAAAGAATGAATAAATGTCATTAGTGATTATCCAATTTGAATAATAATGACCATTTATTGAGAACAATTAATTGGAGGTAAAGAAATAAGTGACATTTAAGTGACGTAAAAAGGAAATGAATAATATAGAAAATAAGCTATAAGATAGGAATAGGTTCGCAGTAAATAAATAAATAAATACTAGTAAATAAACTTAGGATTCAATATAAATTCCATAGTGGAAATTATATTGCCTCAGTAATACGTTTATGATGAGAACGAATTAGTAGGCCTAGCCTAGTATTTAGGTTAATTAAAAATGACTTGGTTTTAGTATGGGTAGGGATGCGAGGTCAGTAGAGTTACACAACGGAAGTCTTCCCTTCACCTAGAGGCTACTAGCATTTGTGTATAAGTTCTACTAAGGTGGGACATCTCCAACTATAGGACCCATGGAAAGGTATATACGTTCATGTGTAGGTTTGGGAAAAATATACCAAGGGTTCGCCTTGGATTTGAAGTATTAAATGGCTCACTACCTTTAGGGATGTGAAGGGATTTACTTAGTGGGTCTACCTCCTCCTCATTTAAGAAGTCTTAGATAACCTATGATGGTGCTTAATAGGGAAATAAGATCTGCTTCATTTCTAAATCACAAGTTATTAAGTAATTAGAATAGACATTTTCCTTGACTTGTATTAGGCAAGTATAAATGGGATTTCGGTTGTGAGAGGTCGCCAGCTATGTTAGTATTGTTGATAGACCAGTATTAGAAGAAGGGATGACATATAGGCTTTGACTCTAGCAGTCCCAAGCGGTCGATAGCAAAGACTTGGGTTATGCCCTGATGGATTTCGCTTCCTGTTAGTATAGAATCCATATGGGATACGCAAGGACCTTGAAGTTTGATTAATTGTTTGTTATCGAAGGTGGATAGTTGACTCTTAGATAAGTCTTTGGGAAGTGTTAGTAATGTGGAAAATTAAATTATAAAGTCGTATCTAGGAGACATCAACCTTCATAGCTAGGGCCGATTAACTAGCAACTATATTACGGAGAGAGGGGCATGCTTTAGGGTTGAGGAATTAAATGGCATTGCGTCTGGCTCCTCCCTATTTAAAAAGTAATAAGTGGCCGACATTTCCTTTTTGGGTAGTTTAACGCTTATATATAGGCATATATAAGTTATACATTGGAGAAGGTTGGATATGTCATACGCACATATGGAATTAAATGGATAAGCCATGAATAATAGACATAACACTTAAATAGAAATCAATCAACATAAACTAGTGTTATGGATAAATTATGTAATTTTTAAGTCACCAGAACGTTGTTCTAACCCCCTCTTCATTACAACTCACATGGTAGATCTAGAGGGATAAGATACTAGTGCAAGACTAGAAAGGTAGATGGGGAGGTCTTCTCATTCATGCTCGGTACTAATAAGGCAACGAGATATCCAAGGAATAATATTGATTCCAAGGTAGTCGCCTTATCTAGTATATATTTTTTATTATATTTTACTATTCCACTATGAATTCACTCTCTGATATACTTATGTTCATTACAGGCTACCAACACCAACGATCCATGCCCTAATGGACTTGGTTTTGATTTAGAAGAAATTCAGGGCCATTAAGGTGCAGGTTGTTACATTTGGTATCAGATTTAAACTAGTCGATCATAGAAATTAGGATATGCTGAGTGAACATATTTGTATTTTACTTATAATTATAATTATATATATATATATATATATAATTATATATATAATACACCAAACTCTATAAGCTCCGACTATAGAAGTAGTTGTGACCATATCCTAAATAGATGATAAGGCAACCATAAGTTGGAGCAGTAAGTAGAGTTAAATTTATACGCCTACCTTAATTACCCTATGGGGTGTAGGTCGTACCGAAAGGATGAGCGCTACATGTAGAAGGATCCCTGCCGATGGATGGTACTTGATTCATTTATTGGGCATAGGTTACCCTGTGATTGTGGATTTTGCTAGATTACCGATTGAAGACATACATTTCATCTAAATAAATAGGAAGTAAGAACCTATATGTTGCAAATATCCAGAGGCAAAGTATAAATAGGATTTGAGCAAGTTCCTGCAAGGAAGTGTGCATTAACCACCATAAGATGATAGCCATATTTTTAATATATATAATTAATAAAGAGGATTAAGAATAAAGAGAAAAGAAGAAATGTCCGAAAGAAAGGACGATTAACATTCATTTCTGATTCCAACCCCATATCGAAGAATCTAATAATAGATTTTAAATTTTATGGACATATTTGAAGTAGTTTTAAAAAAACCTATTAAAAATAGAAGAATCCTATCATTGGAAAGTTGTTGTTTTGAAAAAACCAGAAAAATTTGGAAATTTTAAATTAAGGAGCTATTTAGATATTCCTAGTGAAGTTTAAAACTAGTTAGGTTAAAAAAATTAGTTAAAAGGTTTTCGTAAAGAGATTTTCCGTTTTTCGAGAATATAGCCTATGTTTGACTCGATGATTTCTTTATTTTTGTCAATTCAAAGTTTTAAAATTCTTTGTAAGTGGTGGATAAATGGAAATGGTATTTTATTTAAATGGGGTAAAGAGAATGGAAGGGTAAGAATGCCCAATAATGAAGATAGGAAAAATATTCCCATATAAGGAAAATACAGAGAAAAATAACTAAAATAAAGTTATACATATCTCTCTTCATGTTAATAAAAAACCTAATGGATAAAGTAGTAGGCGAATGCACAGCAATGAGTTCAATGAGGAAAACAATAAAGAGGAAACCAACTATATAAGTAGAAGCCATTTAGGTAGAAGAAATTTAAATTGTAGCAATATTAGGAAATTTAAGAAGAAACAACATTAGTAATTTATATTAAAATAAGGTTAGTAATCTAGATAAAAACAGTATAGGAGGACAAAAAAGGAAAAATGGATAATTTCCATAAATATGTGTAGTACTTGCACATATCTTTTAAAAAGTCCCCCTCATAAGCTATTAGAATCTTCGCTAAGTTTGAAAGTGGAAACATTGTAAATAATAGGATGAAAGTTATCACTGTCCACTTAAGTTTTCATTGTTTAAAGTTAAGAAGATATTTTTAAAAATGGTTTGGTATGAAAATTGATTTTTTGAATGCAAAATAAAAAATGTTTTGAGTTAAAAATCATACTTCTAAAAAGGTAAATCTCTGTTGAAGAAAGTTTTTAAAAAGGGAAAAGCGAATTAATGATTATTCATGTAAAAAAACATGACTCTTACTATTTGAAGAAAATGAAGTAATGCATTTTTTAGGGAAAGGGTCTATTTAAATTGATAAAATTGGATTTTGAACATAATTAGTAATCCTAAGTCCTAAATTATAGTATTAAAAGTTATGACACCTACAGTTAAAGTTATGACTCCTTTTGAAAACCCAACAATTTTTGAATTTAATAAAAAAATTAAGTTTACGTTTTCAAAGTTAAAAATTTGAGTTAAGTACGTCATGACAATGAAGTTCAATAATTTTATAAAGAGTGGTGGAACCAAACCAACTTTGATATGGATTAGATAGAGATGGGTGCCTAGGTAAAACAGGGTAAGGTTAAGGCTATGGACAAAATAGCTACAAATACTCATAGGGTAGCAACAAGAAATCCTCATTGAATATAAGAAATATTGTATGTATTTAGGGATGTTTTGTTAGACATGTGTGAAAGCTATAAGTAGAACAATAATGGAATGAGTATTATACTTCTGCGAGTTCTAGAGTATACTCGCATGAAAGATCAAAGATAATAAAAATAAATACCAAAATTTGAGAATACTATCAAGAGATTAGGATTGAATAAAGATAGTAATATACTTAGAGAAGAGGGTAATGAGATGGAAAACATATATAGAGAGCATTGGTTGACCCAAGGTTAAGGAAGGCAAGATAGGTGGTAAGAAAGTTATTCCGCTAAGCTAATTTTTCAATGTGTTATTCTAAATGTGCATAATTTATACTTCTTACCCACTACGGCATGGGAATGCACATTTTATCCCATAATCGTTTGTAATAATTAGAGTAATGAATGGACCTTATTTATTAGAATCCAAAAAGGTGAGTTAAGACATGAGGGTTATAGTAGAATGACATACTAGAAATGTCCAACTTCATTGAGTGAGAAGTGATAGGGCCACATGATTATTAATACCAGTTTATGTTGAAGGTTAACTTCCAACAATTGTTTAATTTAGGTTATTTGGGTTGTAATTGCTAGTTGTCACTTTTCGGCTATTGAAAATGCATACAATATGATATGGGATATGTTTCTATTTTATTACTGTATTGATTTTCCAGATAAGTTTTGACTGTTATATATATTGGAAAGGGGCATTTCACCAGAAGGACAAACTTTGCAGTCCAATAAGTTTCTAGGACACACATTCAAAGAAATTACTTTCAAGGCCAAAATCAACAGAATAATTACTTTCAAGGACAAAGTCAGCAGTCCAATTACTTTCAAGGACACAATTCATAGGTTTTTAGGCTCTGGAAACTAATTATTTTGCATTTTGTCCTTGAAAGTAATTATTTCAGTTGTGTGTCCTAGAAACTAATTCCACTTGCTAAAGAGGCCCTTGTGGCTAATTTCCACTATTGGAAAACGGTGCAAATATGGAAATCTCATAAGGGCACGTAACTAGTGATGAATGTAAGAAAACCTGGAAGTTTATAGAATAAGTTAGGAAATTAACTAAATCAGCAAGCAAAAATAAAGAATTCTTAGATCCCAAAAACTTTAGAATTTTGAAAAAAAAACAAATTTTAGCAAGCGAAGAATAGGGAAGGGGTGCTGCAAAACCATGGGTCACTATCTCGATGCCTTAAAAGCTAAAATTTATAAATGTGTTTCATGTTAATTTATTTTTTTGAAGTACAAGAAAAATCTGTCAAAATGTAATATTATCCGTGCAATGCTAGGGTCGGTCATACACATTAACTCATTGACTAAATCCTTATTACGTTAAGATATGGCTTGATTTGTTTTAAAGATGTAAAGGCAAATGCTTTTGAATTTTTTTTGTTCAAATGCTTTTGAAAAGTTGTGTTTTAATGCTTTTGAATAACCTAATTTTCAAACTATTACAAATTTGATTGAAAGGTGGAAAAATAATTTTAATTGAAAATGAGAAAATTTCTGATTTTCGAATGCCACATGCTTAGCATAGGGAGGATCGATGTGTTAGTGAATATGAATTTTACTATTCAGCAATGGTGAAAGTATACAGAACATAGATAATAACAATTGAAAAAGCTGTTTTTAACTTTGGAATTTCCATTTCCATACCTTGTTAATAGTAAAAAAATTGTTTTTAAAATAATTCTATTTTAAAATCTAAGAATAAACCATCTTATGAAAATCATACTTGGAAAAGTTGGAAAAGATTTGGAGGCAAAAGAGAAAGTTCCAAAGTACAACGAATTGGATCCAAAAGAAAGATGAAAATATAAAGTTCTCCATCTAAGTTCCTTTTCCAGCATAAGGGTATAAATTTAGAAAAACTAGATTTTTAAAATTTTGAATGTTGGAAATTGTGTGTTGAGTATTGAACGGCAAGGATTGAATGCAAAATTGATTGAATCATACTCCTATTCGTAGGAGTATGGAATTTGTTTTGTGAAAATATGGATTTTTGAAAACTTGCATACATATAGAGTTGCCAGTATATATAGGTTATTTGCATCATGTTTTCAAAATTGTTTTAAAAGGGTGAATTCATATAGGA
Organism: Allium fistulosum; assembly: GCA_030737815.1. Lineage (NCBI taxonomy): Eukaryota > Viridiplantae > Streptophyta > Magnoliopsida > Asparagales > Amaryllidaceae > Allium > Allium fistulosum. The sequence goes on from CM060908.1 coordinate 471,321,277, forward strand.
GGTGCCAATTTAGTATTATTCAGCATACATATCATTTATGTTGTCATACACCATGCACTTGTATACGATTGGCTGTAAAATTGGTTGTATACTAGTTGGTTGGATAGTTTAAAATGGTTGCGCATTATATTACATGATTCAATCCTTAGGGAATATGGAGGAGGAAATTCTTTTAGAGAGGGAGAATGTAACACCCCGTAAAATAAACAGTAATTAATTAAATAGAATTAATAAATAATTATTAATGCTCAAAAATATAATTTGAGAAAATGTTGGAATTTGACCATGAAACTTGGACCATTGTGTTCATGATGATTTTCTAAGCAACTTTCATGGATAAAGTTTTGCGATCAGAGTTTAAATGAAGAATCTATAAGCATTTGAAATTTTCGAATCGAAAATAATTAAAAATGAATTAAGGAAATAAATAATAATTACCTAGACCCTACTGGTTAACTTAGGGCCGGTGTGCCTTGAACCTTGGCCGAATGGCCCGGATTTAATAACACTTAATCAAATATAATCAGATGGACATAATTAATTCGAGTGCCTATAAATAAATGCTAGCCACTCACTTTTCTTCTCGTATTTTCTGAACAGGGCAGTGGAGCTTTGGTAGTTTCCCTTCTGAACTATTTCTAGAAATTATAAAACTAATACACGCACACATCGGAGAAAGGCAAAAAATAATAGAGAAGAAGAGAAGCAGTGAATCAATTTTACGAAAAAGATAAATTCTATAATTATAAATCAAAATTTCCATTAACCTTAAATCTCCCTTCAGACTAGTAACTCTAATGAGTAATATATCTTTTTATAAATATTTTTGGGTTGGAAAGGAAAAAAGAGTCAATTAAAGGAATGAATTCAGATTTGGAGATTTAGAAAGTTAGAAAGGTGAGTGGAAAATTATATGATTTATATTTAACACTAGAATTATATGGTTGAATTTTATCCGATTATTATGCCCATGCAAGATCTGTTGAGTTGTAGGCTTAAAATGAATATATTTAATTAAAATCTCGCCAACATATTTTGTAAGTTGTAATGGAACTGCATATATACCATAATCAGGGAATTTTGGAAAATAGTCCCTAAAATTTTTGAAGTACAATATTGGTAAGATGTGAAGCTTATTCCAGATTTATGTTAATTGGGTTGTAAATTTTCTAGTAATCATTTGGAATTCCTTAATTGACTTGTAATGTAAATTTCTATGTATTAATTTATTAGGAGCATTGAAAGGTACAATCTAGTTGTATCTATTTCCATATAAATTTTTGTAAGCTGTCTAACTTCACAACTATATATAAAAAGTTCATTCCTTGGAATAAAAAGGAATATACCAAAAAGAAAGAGATGTGTAATGTATGGATTTCCTTCTCTGTAGTTTGCACTGTCTATTTCGATATAAATGAAAAAGGATAATTCCTCTTAATTTCAAATGGAGCAAAAGTCTCAACTTTAGGTAGTTTATGGAAAGTTATGAGGATAATAAATTCCTTTTTAGGAAGGACAGCTCCAATACATTAAAATGTGGAAATAAATGTTCTTTGTAGAATGTACAAATATGAGTATATTCTGAAATTCCTAAATACAGGAATTAATGAGTTAAAAACATATATATGTGTGTGTGTATTCATACATATATACACATATACATAGGCTTGGAAAGGTACAGTAAATGGTCAATTTAAACTCAATAAGGCATGGGAGGACACTAGGATAAATACCCAACTGTACCTTGGCACAACCTGTTATGGAGTAGATTAAATAATCCTAAAATGGCTCATACCCTCTAAAAAGCACTGATGAATAAACTACCTACTAAAGACCGTCTACACAATTGGGGGATGCTAGAAGACATGACTTGTAACTTATGTAATAGGGCAACAGAAACTCATGAACACTTATCTTTTGATTGTCCTTTTAGTAAGAGAATTTGGGGCATCCAAAAAACCAGGTGTCCTCAAACCGACAAAGTTAATTCTTTAAAGGAGGAAATGAATTACCTGAACGAGCGTTGTCACATGTCGAACTTGATGCAAGAATTGATCAAAATTGGCCTCAGAACCACCGTTTGGTACCTTTGGAGAGAGCAAAATGACCGGACTTTTAACAACAAAATGAAGGAAGTATTAACTCTTACCACTCAATCTAATTGAGACATCAATATTATAATTGAGATAATCTCAAGAAGAAAATTTGCTAGCTTAACGGTACAAGAAGCACAAGCACTAGAGAGGATGAGCTGGACGGCAGCGAGCAGAGAAGATCAACCAAAGAATTGGGAACCGCCATAGCTGATTCTCTGAACCCTAAATAAGGAATGTTTGAGTTAAAGTATTACTTTAACTTAAAGTCTGTTTTTGTATTTATCTTTTTTGTACTTTTGAATGTACTTGCTTTGGGCAGCACTGCCCATTTGAGGTTGCAATAATATTAACCAAGTTTCAAATACACACACACAAACATACATATGTATATACATATAACTCTGCCTATTAATTAAAAGTATAAATATACAAAGGGCAACAAATAAAACGTGATAAATAAATAGACATCGAATCTCGTATTAATTACGATTAAACATTTAAATATTATTGATATAATTAATAGAAGGGTTAAGAGGTTGCAATGAAAACAGGGTAATAACTCCACTATTAATGAATAATGATTGCAAAATTAATGGGCAATAAATATGAAATTAATGAAAGATTATAGAAACTAAATGGGGACATAAATGCGTATAATGGGATTGTTTACAGAATTTAACATGACATTTATGGAAGAAACAAAATAGGCATAATAAGCTGGATTTGAAATAAATAAATAAATGTCATTAGCGATTGTCCAATTTGAATAATAATGACCATTTATTAAGGACAATTAATTGGAGGTAAAGAAATAAGTGACATACAAGTGACATAAAAAGGAAATGAAGAATATAGGAAATAAGCGTATGAGATATGAATAGGTTCGCATCAAATAAATAAATGAATACTAATATATAGACTTAGGGGGCAACATAATTTCCATAGTGGATATTTTATAGCCTCGTTGTTTATGATGAGAGCGAATTAGTGGGCCTAGCCTAATATTTATGTTAATTAAAAATGACTTGGTTTAGTATGGGTTGGGATGCGAAGTTAGTAAAGTTACACAATGGATGTATGCCCTTCACTTGGAGACTACCAGCATTTGTGTGTATATACTATTGATGTGGGATATCTCCAATTATAGGCCTCTGGAAGGGATATACATTCATGTGTAGGTTTAGGGAAAATATACCAAGTGTTTGCCTCACATTGAAGTATTAAATGGCTCAGTACCTTTAGGGATGTCAAGGGGTTTACTTCGGGATTGAGGTATTAAATGGCCATTGTGTTTAGCTCCTCCCTATATAAAAAGTCTTAAATAACCAACAAAAATTCCTAATAGAGAAATGGGGTCTGTTTCATTTCCAAATCAGAGGTATTAAGTAACTGGAATTGGCATTTTTCGATTTTATTTGGAAAGTCTAAATGGGGTTTCGGCTATTCCAGTTCGGCGGGCTATGTCAGCATTGTTGATGAACCGGTATTTAGAAGTACGGTTGATATAGGCTTTGACTCTAGTGGTTTCGAGCCGTCATTAGCAAAGATTTGAGTTACGCCCTGAGGGATTTCACTTCCTACTAGTTTAGAATCTGTATGGGATACACAAGGACCTCAAAGTTTAATTAATTATTTGTTTGTCAGAGGTGGGCTAGTTAACCCTTAGATAAGTTTTTGAGAAGCATTAGTAATGTGGCTAATTAAATTATAAATCCATTTCTAGGGGTCAACGGCGTTCGTAGCTAGGGCTAGTTGATTGGTAATTACGTTATGGGGGGCCTGCTTTAGGGTTGAGGTATTAAATAGCTGTCAGGTCTGCCTTCTCCCTATTTAAGAAGTATTAAGTGATCGAGGTTTCCTTTTTGGGTGGTACAATGCTTATATATAAGCATATATATAGTTATACCTCGAAGAAGATTGGATATATAGTATGCACATATGGAATTAAATGGATAAGCCGTGTATAATAGTCATACACTTAAATATAAATCAATCGACATAAACTAGTGTTATGGATAAAGTATGTAATTTTCCAATCACCAGAACATTGTTCTGACCCCCTTCTCATTACAACCCACATATAGATTTAAAGGGATAGACTACTGATGCAAGATGGGAACGGTAGATGGTTAGGTCTTCTCATTCATGCTCGACACTAACCAGACAACGAGATATCCAAGGAAAAATATTGATTCCAAGGTAAGCCTTAGTCGGTATATATGTTTTATTATATTTTACTATTCCGGTGTGACTTCGCTCTTTGATATACTTATATTCATTACAGGTTTCCAACACCAACGATCCGTTCCCTAGTGGACTTGGTTTTTCGATTTAATCGAAATTAGAACCTATTAAGGTGCAGGTTGTTACACATTCAAGGCATCTCTCCACTGTAGCGGGTCCCTCTATGCCTCCAACAATGAGTTCTTCTTTTGCCTCGGCCTCTACTTACTCCATCTAGGTTTAGGCAACCTCGATGCCAACTTGAAAAGAACTAACAGATCACTCCATCGGTGGCTACAAGAGAGCGTCATGCTGACATCATCCCATATGCCAATCTACTTGGAGTGGTCATTCTGGAAAAACCTCTGTTCATTGGCATCAAGGCTAATAGATGTGGATGTCAAAAGGATCTACAAGCATCATGGAATCCTTATAGAGGAAATTCTTCACAACCACATCACAGTGTATACAATCCTCAAAAGGGTTACACTACTTGCAACCGCTAGATTTGTTTTTCTTGAGTAGTCCTATCGTTCAACCATCCATTGAGGTTGACACTTCAACTCCTTAGCCTTGCCTCTACTCAACTACATCCAAATGGATATGTTGCTTTTAAGTGCATGTACATGATCTTCATCCAACATCTAGGCAGAGTACCAACATTTAAAGAAATCTGATACCTATGAAATTAAGAAGAGGTCTGACAGTCCATCTCTCACCTTTATGGAGTCGTATCATGGTTGTTAAATAGTCATCGACATCCATAGTAAGAACAGAAAATTCAAAGATGAATACTTCTTCGTCAGATGCCCAATCGGTTTTCTCAAAAGTGGTTGTCCATATGTAAGTTTCGTTTCTTACTCCCTAATCCATTGGAGTTTACTTCACTCAATTTGCTGAATTCTTCTTCTTTTAATTTAACATATTTCCTCCAAAGGATTAGAAACGCTGCTCTGAGAACACACTTCAGTTTGCAAAGGAAATTCCCAAAGAAGATAGGAAAAGAACCAATCTCCTTACCGACCTTAGATTACGCCACTTTTGACTACTGTATAATGGTCAAGAATTGGTTACTTGCCTCTCGGACCAAGAGCTGCTTATGCCGCCCAAGCTGTTCATGAGGTCAAAATCAATCCTCTGGTCCCCACCCATAGATATGTTTCTAACATGGTCGAGGAAGTCCACAATACAAACAACGATGATGATGAACGGGAAGTAGAGGAAAGAGAAGAAGGAGGAAAGATGGGACATATGAGAGAAGAAGAGGATAATGGTAATGAGGAGGAAGATAGAGACGAAAATGAAGAAGACGATGAGGAAGAATCAACTGGGGAAACCAATCCTACGGAAGATACTACTCCACATTCCCTCAAGCCCCTCAAATTGAAAATTAGAATGGCAATGCTTGAAAATGAACCCTAACAGGGTCCTGTCGAGGGATTATTTCCTCACTTATCAATAGAGAACATCTTCGCCAACCTATCCAACCTTGATAATGTGCCCGACATTGCTAGGTTCGAGTTGAGTCTTATGACTTTCCAACTCTTAACTTCCCACTAGCACTGATATTCCTTTAGCTTCATGAGGGAAGTTACACCGATCTCTCAACCCTATGATAATGGTCCATAGAATCAATAAGATACATCAGCACCCTAAACAACATTTAGGATTACAAGCACGTTTACTCCGCACACACTTTTACCTGATACCAAGCTCTAATCCAACATTATTCTTCTCAAGTACCATAAGATGATCTCTTTACAAAGGTCTTGGGAGGAAATCAGGCTAGTCTGGTTGAAGACAATCCAACTACTCACGGTATTTCCATGAATTCAAGGAAGAAAGAGGAGAAGGAAAGAGAAAGACGAGAAGATTGGGAAAGGGAGAGACACTCCCGGGCCGACCATTAGACTCTAAGAGGCGGTCAGGCACTCCCTCATGCGAGTGTTCTTCTCTCCTGAAATTTCAAGACCCTCATTCTAGAAGGCCCAATCTTTTACCACCAATATCCCGGGCTCCAATTACCCATGTTCATGCACTTGCTCAATAACAAACCTTACTTACCTCATCCTAAAAATCTAATCATGCCACTAAGTCTGCCTATTCTTACACTTCCGCCACTCTCCAATGGCATAACTAGGAAACTCTTCCTCAAGCTCCATCAACTCAAGTTGTTTCTATTTTGACCCAACCGCAAGTCCTATTTTAACAGAAATGCAATGAGCTTTTCCAAATCATTACTTTACTGGGGTCAAATTTAATTATCACTTGAAGAATATCATTTCGATGGCTACATATCTTATGATGGTTGTTTTCAACTACGTCGTTAATCAATATCATATATGGAAAAGGTTACACATGCTATGTCAGACTTAAACCAGGTCAACCAAGTCCTTCTCTAATAGGACAAGTCAAAGAAAAAGGATCAAGAAAGAATTATTCAAACTTACATCGTTCCACTTGACAAAGACGAGAAGATGACCAAAGAGAAAGACTGGGCTATAGAGGAGCTTGAGAAGAATTTTTAAGGCCATGGAGGGAAGATTGGATATGATGGAAGGGGAAGTTAAGAATGCATACGTAAAGAGCTACAAACCTACCAAGCTAATGTTATGCTCCAACATATTGTTGACCATAAAGTGCTCTCCATCACAAACTTACAAACTGAAGTGGCTAAATAAAAGAAGGAGAAAGAGAAAGCCATAGTCCTCGCTTAGGCACGTAGGCTAGAAGTTATTCAGGCTAGAGAAAAAAAGAGCCCTTTAGGGTAGAATCAAGGAAGCAGAATTCAAGCCACTACAGTTAAGAGTGAAAACGATTAGCAATGAAAGAATATCGAGATCACTTTGGTAGGCTTCTACGCTAGTGTGATCAGATTCAAAGATCTCAAGTAGCTTGAGGAAGAACATTCTTTATTGCTCTCTCTAACTTAGAATGAAATTTTGAAATAGGAATTGGAGTTCGACGGACAAGTAGACGAAGAGAAACTCAAGGCCAAACTACTTGATGGTAATGACCTTGAGGTCCTAAAAAAGGGTCAAGTAAAGAGGACATCCGAAGCTTCCACCTCTTTCTAGGTGCCTATCGAGTTTCTCGCTGATTCAAGATTTAAGGACTTGGCAACACATACTGCATTATTCCTCTTGAGCATCAAATGGATGATGGTACTCTTATAGCGACTGATAGAGTTAGGAGTATGCCCTAGAAGCAATTATGTAATTTTTTACATATATCTAACTCGATCACCAATCTTGTTCGAAATAAATAGTCTTTTCTTTCTAATATGCCCTTGATATAATGTGTATAATAATTAATCAATTTAATCAAAATTATATTTAATGGAAAATCAATAAATGGTATGTTTTGCAATAGTAGTTACAATATGTTGTAATCATGAGTGATTTATCATAGTAAAATAAACATATCATTTTAAATATTCTTAGTCAAGATGTATCGAGACTGGATATCGATACATCCATAGAGACTAGAGTATCTAATGCTCTTCAAATGTTGGGTAATGCATTACTCATGACTGCTGGAGGCACCAAGGGCTTCCGTACAGAGAGTAATTGGATAATTGTGGAATGAGTCACTCGATAGTTTTCTATTGGTTAATAAAACTAAGGTCATACAGAAAATATAGATGTGACTAATTTACACAGTTCTATGGACTTGAGAATACTATCAATCTTCAGTATAAAAGCTCTGCTTTGATTATAGTTAAATCATGCACAAAATCCATCGCATGACTATTGGATTGAACACAATTATTGGAAGTGAAACACTATTCAAGAGATGATTCGTCTCCTCAGTTATATGTGGTTTGAAGTTAACTCAAAGGCAAAATCTCTGGCCAGAGTAATTAGTTCAATAATAATTGTTATTATTGAACCAAGGACTTTGTGTTTGGACTATAGAGTTGAATATGGACGATATTGGAATTTTGACTATTACCAAATTCCATAAGTCCAAAGTGATATGGTTTTAACGAAGAAAATTGTTGTAAATAATTATCACAAATGGGTAACACTTATAATAAGTAAATTGGATTTTTACCAAAAAGATATGTAGGTGACAATTTTAGCCAAAACGTCGCACCACTAGCTAAGGTGACGTGTGAACGTTAATTTTTGAACTGTTCGATAATAATCGCTGACTGAATTTACACCTTTGGGTCGCACAATCGTAATGATGAATACTCTAAGTAAACTGCACAATTTAAATTATTTTATAAATTATTGTAAATTAATTAAATTAATTAATATGTATGAAATATTATTTATAAACTTTATTTAATTTGTTTGAATATCATTAGCATTTAATAAAGTGCATATAAAAGTTATAAACATGCACATTAATATACGATATCGATAAAATATTTAAATTGGGTTTAAATATGTTAATTGCTAATTGATTTTGGGAATTATTTTGAGGCACATGCATGATGAAAATGGGAGAGGTTACAAATGTGATTTGAAAATCAAAAGGAGTAATTAAAAGAAGGAATTAAATCTCTATCCTTTACTCCTCTTTATGACTCACTTAAATCTCATTTATGAAATGTTTTTTTACATTTTTCTCTTTAGTTCTATTTCTTCTATCAAAAATATGAGAGTATTTGATTATATTTAATTAGGAAATAAATATGGAAGGTTTTAAAAGAGAGAATTGAAATGTTTCAATGTTTCCTTTAAAACGTATTTTTTCTTATTCGGTCCAACATTTCTTTCCTGGCAATTTTTTTATTTTCTTGCTCTCCTCCTCTCTCTTAATGGATTCCATGGTAAAAAAATCCCAAAACAAATTCTAATAAAATCAATAACATTCAAGGTGGTGTTTGCCTCTAGATCCTTACAATATGCAGAGGTTGATTCAATCGAATCAGAGAATTATTCTTCATTCATGGTGCAAATCTTAGGCTTCATCCTTAGGTTATTTTAATTTTATTTTATTATATATTCATCATGTACATGAAGTTTAAATCCTATACATTCCACATCTAATCTCATTATTTGTTTATTATTTTGACCTAAAGTTTAGATATGATATATGTTAATTGATTATATGTTCATCACAATAATATAATTAGATCCTACATTTGCTATAACCTTTTCATCATATGTTCATATTATATTTATAGTTTAGATCTAATTCATTTTACAATGAATTTAAATATACCAAAATTGTCCAACCTAATTTTGTCATTGTTTTAGAAATTTTTATTTAATAAGAAAAGGCAAACAAACAAACAATTTTGAATTGAAAACTAATTTTAATTAGTTGATGTATTTTGTATCTCGTTATATACACAAATATAAATTAACTATATATGCAAATTATTTAAAATTACTTTAGAGATTGAGTATATGTTTCACATATTTGTTATTTTGAATATAATTTTTGGTTGTTGTTGGCATTTGTTTAAAAGTTGTTTCAATTAAAAAAGGAAAAAACATAAGTGGACTTTTATGAAAAACAACATAAACCCTTTGAATCACTCTTAAGTTAACGTAGATTTCAATTTGTTACTTTAATTTTAAAATATATAGTGGATTATAAAAGTTTATATGTATATATATATATATATTAATTTAAAGCATAGTTTGTAATTATTCATATGTGCATACATATATGTGTTTGAGTGTTCAAATTGTCTTGAAATAACATAAAAGGTAAGTAAATGAAAGGAGATAACACCTCCACCTTTTCATCTCCTTATTTATTGCCTACTTTAACATAATTGATTGTCATTTTGGATATATGTAAATTTTTGATTAGTTAAAATTACTTTATAACATGTGATATATAATTAAATATAAGTAAACTATATAAATATACACATATTATTATTTTTCATAATTTCAAAATAAACTATGGACAACAAAGGCATATGAATGGTGAATATGCCCATTGCGGTGTAAATCCCAACACCTATCTATGTATACATTAACTATGTACACTGCTTATATGTTGCACTTGCACTATACACACATGAATGTATTTGGTATATTTATTATTATATATTTAAATTCAAATTAAATTTAAAACCCCTTTTAAACGATTTAAATAAAGTAAGATTTTATGTAAAACCTCATTAAATTGGATCTAATAGACTTTTAGACTTCATAGCCCCAGTAGATGCAATATAGGAATTTTTTTTGAAATCTACCTATTTCACTCACTTCCGGATGGTCCGGATCCAATAGCGACTAACTCTGAGGCTGTCATTCCTATTACACTTGGGTCATCCATGTCTGCCTCTAATGCTCCTACCTTCATTGCGATAATATCTACTACTGCTCTAGCTTCAAAATAAGAGGGGTATAACCCCAAAGATCCAAGATTCGTGCTACCCACGATTGTCCCCACTCTTCCATTCATGACTCTAATTCATGAGGAGAGGCACGTCGAAGATTATTCACACTGCATGAAATCGAACCTAAGTGGTATATCTCTAACCACACCCTTCTTCAAAAAGCTTCCGATGTCTCTGAAGAACATTTCTAATCTTCTAGTCTCTATTTTCCATCTTACAAGTCAACCTACCATCATGGAACTCCCAACCTCTTCTCCTGCAAAGGTTCCTCCGGTAACTACTCTTGTCACCACATCTTTCATTGTCTCAACATCCTTTCCAACTCCTACCTCCTCCGCCGGATCTACTCCCTGTCTTGACGGTGAGAAGATTTGTAATGACCTGTATTCTACATATCAGAGGATCGTAGAATACTAATATTATTTTTATGTAGGGTCGTATGATCTTATAACTTTGGGAAATGACCACTAGAGACATTACCTATCCTTTGAATTTTTATCGGAAGATTTTGACCTTGAAAATATTGCATGGCCTATAACTTTTGATAGGAACTGAAATGGAGTCTGAAACCTCTTCCGTTAGATAAGGATGATGGTTTTTCTTTTCGTATTAAGGTCATAATAGAAAAACGGACTTACCATTTAGAAGAAATGACTGTTTGAAGTTTCATCTGATTTTGGACAGCTTAGTGGATAATTAAGAAGATTAGTGGTTAAGCCTACGGCCTATTTCGAGATTAGCACCCAAAGGGGTTGATAGGACTTCTCTTTGTCATTTTCACTATTCCTAAAATAGTTAGAGAAACCACCATTAACATTCTCTAGCCTTAAAAAACTCTAAACCTTACTTTAATTAGCAAAATCTTGTCATTAGAAGGAGATTAACGAGTTTAGCACTTGGATTGGGGAAAAAGCTTTTGCAGACATCATGCGATTGTTTCTCATTCTTGGATTCTATGCTCTTTTGGATCTCTATTAGATTGCTTGGATTATAAGTGAGTGGTTAGGAACTCTCACTTGCTAATTAGTTAATATACACCTAAAAACGATGTTTTAAAATGATTTTTGGATCCCAAAACATGTTTAAATCTTAACTAGTCACATATGTTAATATAAAATAGTTTTACAAAGTTTAGTGAAATTAATGTTTTTATGGACCGCCTTGTTCTTATAGTTTTCCCCTTTTCTTAACCTTAGATTTAGGCTTTAATATGATGTGTATGAATGTTTGTTTGCTTGAATATAGTGTATAGGTTAATTGCTTGAACGTATGATGTTTGTTTGGCTGAAAATACCGATCAAATGACTACTTAGAATCAGGAACAAAGTCTTGGATCGGTGATGATCGAAGGATCATTTTTCTCCCAAATTTAAGGTGAATTATGTGGGGCAACATGGAAGGCCTCACAAGCCTACGCTTCAAGTTTCAATTCATTTGGAGTTAGTTTGCTCGAATTATGGGCAAAAAAAGTTGGATCAGCAATAGTGTTCGAAAATTGAATTGGTAGAAGGTTGCTTCGAGTCGTGCTGCAAGTATACTTCGGGTCGCTAGGGAATTTAATTTGGGCTTGCTTGGATCGGTGTTGTGGGGGTATGCGTGGATCGGTGAAGGGCTTTAACGCGGTGGAAGATGGTTCACTGGTGTGCTTGGATCAGTGAAGGGGATGGTTCAGGCTCTACTTCGAGTTGCTTGTGCGTTTGCTTGGAACCACACTTTTGGAAGGAAAATTTTGTTTAGTGTGGAATCGATACCTATGGATCCGTACCGATCCATGGGGTGGCTTAGATCGGTGGTGTGCTTTGGTTGGTCAGATCACTGGTGGTCATGGATCAGGGATGGCCTTAGATCGGTGGTTGATTGGGGTCGATAAGGGGAAGTCTCAAGTGCTTCGAGTTACATATGTGCTTGCTTCGGATCTCTAATGCATTTACTTTGAGTTTCCTCTGCATCTACTTCGGGTCGCCTACATTTTCATTTACTTCGAGTCATATCTCATTTACTTTGGGCTAAGGCTCAGATCGACACTAAGTTGTGAACTCGATGGCGAACTTTCAACGACAATGATGTGTGGTTCGAAGATGATGGTTTCATGATGCAAAGTGACAACTTCAACGATTGGATGGTTATTCTATAAGATGTAGAGTATAGGACTATGAGTCGGATTGAAGGAGCTATTGGAAGAGAGTTACAAGACAAATGATGAAATTTTGTAATTGATGATCATTGTCGAGAATCATCCCAAACTGCGATGACATAATATGGGAGTTGTAAAAACAGTTCCAGGATATGCTTTGCTATGGATGATGTGTGCAAAGGGATCGTTGATATTCATAGGTTTTATAGTGTACTAGTAAAGCAGGGGTATGCGGGGACGTCCACTTGGAGCAGACAGATCCATATCTTAATACAAGAGATTTTAACCTGGACTATCAAATGGATACTGAGTGGCATGGATTTGAGTAGTGAGAAACCGGGATGTTGGGTAGTTCTTGACTATACAGAGGGTCATATGAGTGTCATATATCTGATGCACTAAGTGAGTGGATGTGAAAATTGATGTTATATTTTCTTTGGTTGCTTATCACCCTAGGGATGTCATACAACATAGATATCATCGATGTAGATATCTAGATACCTATTAGTACTTTGACATACAGTATCCCTATGATGACTATGATATATGGTAACATATATCCTGTGTTATGTGCTAACTCTATAGATGTAGGGACTTGTCAGTTATGATTTTCCATGACATTTGTCATAGTATATTGACTTTATAGTAGTTAAGACCTTTTACCACTCACACCAGACTATTGTCTAACTTGAGATTTTATGCTTTGCTTCCTATTAATTCGGGTACTCTTGAATGTGTAGATTAGGGATATTAGGCCTGGTGAGCATATGGAGCTAGAAAGGTAGAGAGCAGGAGGCTATGTTCTCACATATTATTATGTTTAGCTGTTATTGCTTATTATTCCACTATGCAACAATTTGGAGCTTATTGGTGCTATTATCTATTTAGAGATAGTTACTTATTTGAGTTTATTATCACTTATATAAACTCTATAACTTTTATTATATAGCTACATGGATCTGTGTAATCTGATTTCTATGGGTCATTCAGTTATTACTATCTTGCCTATTTTATATATGTGATGTTTATTATTGTATTTTGTTAGATGCGCCGTGAGATATACGAAATGTTTTGTGTGATTGTTTTGTTTACTTTTTTACAACCTTTGATGATCGTCCTACATCAGCCGGACATCGTTGCAGCACAGTATACAATTTATATTGAGTGCCGATAGTGTAGGGCAGTTATCACATTTGGTATCAGAGTGAGGTTGCGTAATTTAACCTAAGGGATACCGTGGTCCAGTAGAGATATGGTAGAAGTTCTCACCCTAGACTGGGTCGAGAGTGTACATATATACGAGAGTGCATAATTGTTATATGTTTTGGTTTTCAAAACAATATAGTGGAGAGAGGGTGTATGTGTGCATATTTATGTATACACAGTATGAAGTCACACTACACACAAGAGTACTACTTATGTAGAATTCCCTATACAGAGTCAGACCATCCTTATTACAGATTGAAGGATGAGTCATCAAATAAGGAATGTTGCTAGGAACTCCATCTCTGGAGTGAAAAACAGAGCTGGCTCAGAAGCTGCTAATCCCGACCTACAAGCAATTTTCAATACCACTTCAAAACTTGCTGTAGAATGCTTAAGTAGCTTCTCCAAATGTTTCTATTTATGGTGGTGCCCCGGTGCAGGTGCCTAAAGCCGATTTGGCCAAGCTAAACAAAGACTTTGCTAGTCTAGGTGGCAAACCATTCTAGGGAACGGAGTCGGTGATTGAAGTGCATGATTGGCTGGACACCTATGAAAGGATCTTTGATGAATTAGAGTTGAATGACTTTATAAAAAGACGATTGGCTTCCTAACAGCTTCAAGGGCGGGGCATGAACTGGTGAAATGCAGTATGGGTTGTTACTCCTAAGGATTAGTTTACTTGGGACCAGTTCAAAGTCATATTCAATGAGAAATTTATTCCAACAGCCCAGAGGTCTATTCTATTAGGTAAGTTCATGGATTTGAAACAAGGTGATATGACTGCCTTCAATTATTTTGCTAAATTCGACGCCCTATCAAAATATGGGATGTCTTTCATCGGCAATCCCTTAAAGAAGAATGAGAAGTTTATCATTGTCTTAGACGACTACTTGGGGGAGCGAATCATGGGCCATATTGATGAGACTTTTGATATGATAGTCGAGAATGCTCTGAGACATGAGAGTCTATATCAAAACCAAGGCTGTTGATCCTAAAGAAGAGCCAAAGTCACAATTTGGTAGGCGAGGAAAGAAGTGGAATAATAACGACAAGAGGAAGCAGTTTCAGGAAAAAAAAAGCCAAAAGAAGAAGGTCAAGCAGGGAGTGGCTTGCTACAACTGTGGAGAGAAGGGTCACTTTAGTAAAGACCGCAAAGTTGAAGGAAAGAAGTGCTTTAATTGTGTTATCCAGCCTTGTGACTAGGCCATATTCAAACGAATCTATCGACCGAACATGCGTCCACCCAAGCAAAAATCCAAAAAGATAACTGCCAAGTTCAGGTGTCAGGCAAAACCGGGGGTCGGAGTCCAGAAATATCTAGGAATCTTTAATATGTTACCTACACACCTCCTACCATGGTTACTAAACCCAAAAGGTTCCATGATACAAGAAAAGTCATGGATCGATAGTGAACCCTGATCAAGAATCGATACCGATTACTAAAAACTCCTCAATATCATCACTCATCTCATGCCACCCAAATATAGAGCAATTGCAAGTTAATCGATGGTGTGTGGAATGGTTCACCCATTATTTGTAAACCAAACAATCGATGGATAAATCAAGTGCTTATGCCCAACCTATAAACCAAAGAATTCACTCAGGTTCAAGCCCATAGCAATGCAATCAAGATATTGAAGGTGAAGATACAAGTCAACCAAACTCATGGATCAGTATCGATCCCTGAACATTGATGACTTAGCTTCGGTCTATTCAGTTTAACCTCTCTTGGATATGGGGAAGGTGGGCTAGAATGTGATAGAGAGAATTACATCGACCTACAGCTATAAATAGAGAAGGAGGGGCATTGTTTGAAGGATCTTTTTGCTTGTTTAACCAATTCTTGTATTTCTTGTGTATTTCTAGGGATCATCACCGATCCATAAGGACAACTTTGTAAAAAATCAGTATAAACTTCAACAAAACTTAAGTGGACATAGGCCTCTGATTAGTCGAGCCATTATAATTACTATGTGTTCTCATTTTTATTGCATTCAATTCATTTTCTTCATTTTATTCTCTACTGTTAATCTTTGGGAGTTTGTGCCAACTTTTGGCGTAAACATTTTGGTGCTTTCACTGAAAGATCGATCTCAGGCTATTTCGATTTATTTTCCACTTTTGGATTGCTCTAGTCAATGAAGTAGATCTGTTAGTTATGTTGTTGTAATTCATGACTATTCAGGTTTCTGTAGAATCTATCATAGGATTAATTGAAGTTATGGCACCATGAAAGGAGAAATCCACCGCTTCTAGGCCTACTAACGATGTTGTGAACGCTAGTTCTCAACATGTGAAAGAAATCGCTCAACCCAATACTATTGAAATTCAAAATCCCTTAAATATGATAATGAGAGTTGGGATGGACTGGATGATGAAGGAGGTAAATGATAAGATGCATGAAATTCAGTATGAGTTGAGGATGTAGATGAAGGAAAATCCTAACGTGCTGAACCAATTAGCCCATAGTCGTAGAAGGAGCAGGTGAAATTTATCACCTTCCTATTCAGAAGAGGACGGTTCTTCATTATCTGATGAAAAATACAGAGATGGGAAATAGAAAATGAAGCAAAAGGAAACTAGCACTTCGAAAGACAGATTGAACAGTGCTCAAAATGAAGGATTATGGATAGGTATTGATCCACACTCAGGGATCGGTACCGAACCCCGCACTCTTCACATGGGCGATGAAGGTGAAGTTGATTTGGATGGCGATGTTGATGGTGGTGATATTGGTCACGTTCCTGAGGGCCAGAATGTCGAAATTTAGACCACTGCTATTGATCTGCCATATAGAAACCGTAATAAAAACTGGATGAACGGTTCTCCCAGAGTCCTGAGAATCCTGGTATTGTGAAACTAATCGAGACCATTTGCAGAGCCAAACACTTGTGGCAGGTCACGGTTATCGTCATCCAACGGATCCGATAAAACAAGAATTCTTGGCGGAGGTGGTAGAGAGGTTAGTGAATGAAACCCAACATAGAAGCAAGGATGAATTAGGCTCTTCTTCTAGCAGGAACTCATTCATCGAAGAGATATTGCACAAGGAGTATCCTCGGAGGTTCAAGATACTAGCAATGCCGTCCTATAATGGAATGACGGACCTAAGGCAACACTTGTTGAAGTATGAATGGCACATCGACATGGCTAGGGCAACAGATGCCGTCAGGTATCGTTTTCAATTTTTTCTTGAAGGTGTGACAAAGATGTGGCTTACTTGGCTTCCCTAGAGATCCAACTTGTATTTCGACCAACTGGCCAAAAAGGTTTTTTGAGCAGTTCCATTTGCACACTACCCATCCGAAAGATGTGATGCCGCTATTAAACCTATTCCAGAAATAGGGGAGATGTTGAAAGATTTTCCGAGCAGGTTCAATATGGCGGTGATGAAAGTAAGCAATGCAAAGGAGCATATTGTGCTGATTGCACTGATCATAGGGTGCATCCAAACACTGATTTCGGAAGATGGTTGAAGATGAAACCCCTACCAACTTTTGACGAGTTTTATAGGAAGGCGACGCAGTTCTTGCGCTTCAAAGAGGCAAGTACGTCAGTAGGAAGAGATGGCGGAAAGCAGTCAAGTGAAGTAGTAATGTTGCAGTAAAACAAACATTAGGAAGTTCCAGTAATCTAGATGAAAATATTGGTAACAAAGTCAACACGTAGAAAAAGGGACAGCCGAGAGAGTGGAGATAGAAAATTGAACTGTTAACCATAAAAATCCACTTAAGAATAAAGGTATAAAAGAAGACTTGTAAAAGTGATGGGCTCTACAAAAATTGAAGATATGGGTTTCATCAAAGATCGAAAGCAGCGTTTCGAAGGTATTGAGATAGCTTTCGAAGGAGTTGCAAGTGCCAGGTGCCATTACAAATGACGAAACAAAAGCTTTTGAAAGGGTAGAAAAGAAGGAAAGGTTACCCTTCCACTTCATCTAGACCTTTCGACGCCGATGGTTCCATATATATAAGAGAAGCTAGTATGGGTTTGGAACACCTTTCGAAGATATTGAATGATAGACTCGCAAACAAGAATCAACTCCTTCAAATAGTAGGTTTCGTCATTGTCAATCTACTACATGAAGAGATGACTCCAATACACACCTTTCGAAAACAAGAGCAAGCCTTTTGAAATGGTTGGAACCCTTCGAAGGCATGATGAAGAACTTCACATGAAAGCCCAGAACCCTTCACTAAGATCCATTCGCCATTCCTTTCGAAGCAATGAGAAAACCCAACTCATCTCCCACCTGTAATGGCATAGCAACACAAAGCGAAAGGCGCTCCTACACCCCTTTCGATGAGGTCGAAAGCAACCCAATAAGAAGCAAAGTAAAGAAAAAGGCGCTCAAGCTTAAACGGTAGCGGGGAGTTATCAAGGTAACCCTTTCGACTGGGTCGAAAGGCTTGATATAAGAAGGTGGAGGCATAAGAATGGATAAGAAAAGTCAAAAGAAAAGCCTTTCGACTGCATCGAAAGAAAGCGTGCACAAGGAGAAAGGAAGGCCTTTCGACCATGTCGAAAGGATACACATGGAAGGCTAAAGGAATTACCTTTTGACCACAACGAAAGGTTGCACACAGAAGGTTGAATGAAGGCCTTTCGACTGAAGCGAAAGGATGGGCGCGAAAGGGGGCCAACCTGCATCTATAAATACGACCCTAGGGGTCTGGGTTTGGGGACCGAATTTTTGGAAATCCTAAATTCTTTCTTCTATTTCTTATCTAATCAAATCTTTGTAACTCTAAATCAATGTGGGAAAAGCTCTCTTACTTGTAACTTAATTTGCAACGAAATGGATCTGTTATAGCCAAAAGGATCACCCCTAAATTAATTATAGCCAAATGGATCTGTTATAATTTTCCGCAGCGGAAGTTATGGATGAATTAATTTTTTTTACCCTATTGGATCTTTATTGGGCCTATGAAGTCTAACTGAATTAGAACATTTCTAAATTTCATTTAAATAAAATCATTTATTTTATTTAAATTCAAATATATTAAGATATGAAATTAATTTTATTTGATTTAGTTTATACATAAATGTATCATATACATATATGTGTGAGTGCATGTGTAACATAATAATCCGTGAAAGGTATAATATGCCCATATGTAGATGTTGGGATTTACATCGCAACAGATATATTAGCTCATTTTGTATGTCATGTATGTTGTCCAAATATGTGTATGTATATGTGTTACAATACACACACACACACACGTATGTATAAATATATTATATATAATATATGAACATAAAGCATTTATATATAGATAAATATATATAGAAAGAGAGAGAACAATTATTAAAAATTATTTATAATTCAAAATTAACTTAGTTTTGTAAACATAATAATTTTAGTATATTAATTTGTATATATTATGAATAAAATAATGTTTTCATCCATAAATAATTAACATAAAATAATCTATTGATGAAAATTCAAATTTTACAATTTTCGAAAATCTAGGATCATAAAATAGAGCTTAGAAAAAATCTGGAGATTTTTCAAAGTTGAAATATTATTTTTAGTAACAAATACATTGATTTCGGCAATAATTATTTAATATAAAATAATATATTATTAAAATTTCAGAAATTCTAGGATCATGAATCAAATGTTACAAAAAAATTTGAAGAATTTTTCAATTAAATTATTATTTTTAATAAATCATAAACAGTTTTTCTAAAATAATATTAATTATTAAAAATAATAAACTTTATTGAAAAAATCCTAAATTATTGTCAAGGACAAAAATTTTCAGCGTTTTTGCCTCAAGGACAGACCTTCAATATTTTATCCTGAAGGACAACTTTCTTTAGATATCAGTTTTTAGTCCTTGATAGCAGTTTTTAGGTATTAGTTTGTAGTTATCGGTAGCAGTTTTTAGGTATCAGTTTTAGCTTGGTAGCAGTTTTGTTGTCCTTATGAATAATTTTGGAAAATATTTGTCCTTATGAATAATTTTTAGAAGAATGTTCGTCCTTATAGTAAAAATATTAAGGTTGTGTCCTTAAGGCAAAAAATATATAAATCTTTGTCCTTTAAATTAATTTCTTTTTTTTATACGTTTCTGGAATGACTATAATATTTTATAAAAATATAAAAGTCCAAAATTTTGAAGTTCTTTTAATGGCGACTTCTTGTTTTGATTCTTGCTTCCAGAAATCAAGTTCTTCATTTCAATCTATCATTCAATCAAATTTGACTAATCGAGTCAATTTTCTTAATTGCTCTTATTCTCAAATAGTCAAAACTCGTTATCCTTTTGTTCAGTCTCATAAATCGATTTTCAACCCAAAGAAAAAATGGTTCGAAGGTAAAAGAGGGAGAAGCTTCTGTTTCCGATGTGGAGACGACAATCATTTTGCAAAGAATTGTAGAGATCCAATACGATGTTTTGCGTGTGCGAATTTTGGACATAGAAAGTTTGTCTGTTCATCTAAATCGATGTCTATCTCCTGTAAACCCATTCCATGTCCTTCTTTGGTTGATCATGGGTTCCAGTTCGTCCTGAAATGTATGCTATTAAAAGGGTTACTGCTTGATAATCTTTGGCAAATGAGGGATGAGGGTATTAAATATTTGGAGGGGTTGTTTATTCACTTCGATGCCATTAACTCGCCTAACATTGGTAAAGGGTATCGTGATAGATTTGGTGATCCTGAAGTCTACTTTGGTAAATCAGTTTCTTATTCTAACAATTCCGATGATGTTTCTTTATTTTCTGAGAATTCTCATTTGCCAATGGAAGATGTTATGCAACTTAATGCTAATTCGATTAAACCCGTTCCCTGTCCTTCTTTGATTGATCATGGGTTCCAGTTCGTTCTAAAAAATATGTTATTAAAAGGGTTACTGCTTGATAATCTTTGGCAAATGAGGGATGAGGGTATTAAATATTTGGAGGAGTTGTTTTTTCATTTCGATGCTATAAACTCGCCTAACATTGGAAAGGGGTATCGTGATAGATTTGGCGATCCTGAAGACTACTTTGGTAAATCGGATTCTTACTCTAACATTTCTGTTTCAAATGAAAGCAGAGAGGATATGTTGGATAGGTATAATAATTGTGTAGTCTCTGACTTTAATGTCAAAGCTAAGAAAGAGTTCAATCACGTATTTGATCCTATGCTTTTTGATCCCGATGTTGCTTTATTTTATGAGAATTCTCAATTGCCAAAGGAAGATGTTCTGCCATTTAATGCTGTCTCTACCTTGATTGATTCTGGAAATGATGTCGGGTTGAATGATGATGGTTTCATTCATTTAAATAAAAAAAGAGACAAAATAAAATCACGTAAAAAGTGCATTTTCGAGTTATCTACTGCCAATTCATTCGAGTGTCTTGATTCTTTGATAGCAACCTATCTAATTTCTGAAAGTCATGGTGTTGAAAGTGGACTGGATTGTTATACTTCTGTTGATAGTTATGATGTTACAAAACTGAAGATAGCTAGTGTCAAAGATGAAAGTGTCCTTTGGCAGTAAAAGTGTGATGTCTGTAGTTGACAGTTCTGTAAGGTATGGAGCCGATTATGTTAGGGATGGTCATTCTTTGTTAAACAATTTACACAATTTTGCAGTAGGAGGCTACTGATTATTTACACAATTTTTTGATTGAACCTAATGAAGAGAAATTGTCAATGTCTATTGCTGAATTAACTGATAGGCCTGATGGTATCAGTGTGCATGTCGCAAATGGTTTAAGCAGATCAGTTGAGTTGCAAGCTTCAAGTTATATTCCAATTGCTGCTAATCTTCCAGATGATTGTAATGTTATGTCAGGTGAATGTGTTGATTATATTGGAGTTAAGTATGGTGATCGCATAGTTGAGGCAGGTGTTTGTATTATTGGTGAAGATAGTATTGTTAAGTTAGGTAATAGTGTTTATTTTACTGGAGTTAATGGATTAAACACTGACGTTGTAGTTGATTTAGAGATGAATTGCGATGCTGATTCGAATGAGAGAAGATCGTTTGGTTTGGGATTTAATAACTTAGTGGGGAATACTGATGATACTGCTGTCTTAAAAAAGCATGTGAGTGATGAATTAGCTTCTGGAGAAACAAATGATACAGAGAAATATTATAACGTGTCCAATGGTCTGGATTTGAAGTTGGTGGAGTGTTCTTGTCTTTTATCTGATGTTAAAAATGGTGGGAGCGGCAACATTTCTGCTTATTGTCCTTCTATGTCTAAGAGAGGTAGGCGGAAAAAATTTGTGGTTGCTAGTGGATCTGTTAGACATAGTGCCAGGATCCGAAGTAGTCAGTCTTGGTCCACGGGTAAATTACTTGGTTCGAGTGCCACGAGTGGCACTACGAATTTTGGCTTAGGTATGCGTTTTGATTTGGGTAGTACGTATTCTTTGTATGCTTTAGGTAGCATGTCTTCTTCTAAGTTTAGTAAGTTAGCTAGTGATACTTGTTTCATTTTTTCTGATGCTGAGATTGATCGTGAGTTTATTAGAAATAAGGAATTTAATAGGGCTAGATCTGTTGGTATATGAGGATTATTAGTTGGAACAGCGGAGGTTTACATGATTTAAATAAGTGTGACAAGGTTAGAGCTTTTTTAAAGATTATTCTATTAACATTGCTCTCCTTCAAGAAACTAAAATTGATTGTCCAGATATTCATTTCTATAGAAGATTAGGTGGGTATCATTTTAGAAAATGAGCTTTTATTTACCCTTTGTAGGCGCTTCTGGGGGTTTACTAATTGGGTGACGGAATAATTATTTTAAACTTCTCCAATGTATTTCAAAGCAACATTCTCTGCACATTATTCTCATTAATCTTGCTGATAATTCTTTTTTAAACATTTCTAATGTTTATGGGCCTAACTCGAAAACAAGTCGTCGGATTTTATGGACCGAATGCTTAGAGTTTAGATCTTCAGCTCCAGGTTCTTGGATTTTGGGGGGTGATTTTAACATTACGCGTTTTATGGAAGAGCGTTCTCCACGGGAAGGTGATTTCTCTGCTATGGAGGAATTTGACCAATTTGTTATTGATTCTAATTTAATTGAAATCCCTCTTTCTAATAGAGAATTTACTTGGAGTAATACTAGGGAGTCCCATTCTATGGCTCTCCTTGATAGGTTTTTCGTTAGTGACGAAATTGAGGATAAATTTCCCATTTTGCAGAGTTTCTGGTTTGCCTTACACTTATTCCGATCATTGTCCAATTATTCTCACTTGTGAAAAGCATAGGGTAATTGATAGATCTTTTAAATTTGAAAAAATGTGGCTTTTAGAATCCAGTTTTTTGAATTTAATTAAAATAAGTGGATTTCTTTAAATTTTTATAATATTAGAAATAAGGATAATTCTGCTAAAATTTTTAGAAATTTTAATTCTATTAGCTTTTCTTTTCTATTTTTAATTCTATCTCATTTATACACACAAACATATACATATACATATATATACATAATATATACATATATACATATATATACACATATATACATAATATATACATATATACATATACATATATACACACACATATATATATATACATATACAAATATATACATATACATATACATATACATATACACATATATATACACATATATATATACATAATATATACATGTATATATATATGTATACATATATACATAATATATATATATATACATATATACATATATATACACACATAAATATATATACATATATATATATATACATAACATACACATATATACACACACACACACACATATATACATATATACATACATATATATACATATATACATAATATATACATATATATACATAATATATACATATATACATAATATATACACATATATATACACATAATATATACATATATATACACATATACATATATATACATAATATATTCATATATACACATATATACATATATACATAACATATACATATATACACATATATACATATATATACACACACATATATATACACATTTATATACACATATATATACATAATTTATAAATATATATATACACATATATATACATATATATATACATAATATACACATATATATACATATATACATAATATACACATATATATACATTTATACATAATATACAGATATATATACATTTATACATATATACATAATATACAAATATACGTACATATATACATAATATATACATATATACACATGTATATATACATAATATATACATATACACATATATATACACATATATATATACACATATATATACACATAATATAAACATATATATACATATATACATAATATATACAAATATATATAAGAAAATAAGTGTCGAATTACTCTGAACTTAAACACTTATCCATGGCTCTGATACCCCACACACACTGACTTACAAAGGATTATACTGAAAACAAAGTTAATAGGGAATTGCTATAGTAACTTTGCTACAGTGACTTTGCTACAGTGTTTTCAGGATCATTACATAACGAAACTAAATTTTAATATATTACAAAGATTAAAAAACTTACAGATATAAAGAAGTAGACTTCTTCCTTATCGTACACACCTTACACACTTATTTAATATTACACTCAATACTATTAATGGCAGAGAGTTTTCTTGAAGGAGATGAAGGAGTTGATTTTCAGTCTGTCTCTCTAAGCTGAAAGCTTCAGAATATATAAGGCTTCGGAATTCAAAGCCATTTAAATCCGCATGTGTTAGCTTTATTAAAGCTGAGCCACCTGTCTTCTATTATTGTCCTTCATTATTCGAGAATCTTATAAAGCCTTCTACTTTATTAGAGTAGGTATGCCACTTGTGACTATTTTTGAAAAGTAATTTGTTTGCTAGCCCTTGATTTCAGCTGATTGAAGCCATTTAAATCCGCATGTGTTAGCTTTATTAAAGCTGAGCCACCTGTCTTCTATTATTGTCCTTCATTATTCGAGAATCTTATAAAGCCTTCTACTTTATTAGAGTAGGTATGCCACTTGTGACTATTTTTGAAAAGTAATTTGTTTGCTAGCCCTTGATTTCAGCTGATTGTTTTACCTTTACCCATATGCTTGACTTGTAAAATTCCCTGATTTACTTTAAAAATTTAGTTTCGTTATGTAATGATCCTGAAAACACTGTAGCAAGTCACTGTAGCAAAGTTACTATAGCAATTCCCTATTAACTTTGTTTTCAGTATAATCCTTTGTAAGTCAGTGTGTGTTAAGTGTGTAAGGTGTGTACGATAAGGAAGAAGTCTACTTCTTTATATCTGTAAGTTTTTTAATCTTTGTAATATATTAAGCCTGATGGCAGGCTAATTATCTATATACATATATATTATAATATACACATATATATAGACATAATATATACATATACACATATATAGATACATAATATATACATATATTCATATATACATATATACATATATACAAATATATACATATACATATATATACATATATATATACATATATACATATATATATACACATAATATAAACATATATATACATAATATATACAAATATATAGATATATAGATACATAATTTATACATATTTTCATATATACATATTTTCATATATACATATATACATATATATACATATACATATATATACATATATACATAATATACACATATATATACATAATATATACATATATACATATATATATACATATACATATATATACATATACATAATATATACATATACACATATATATACACATATATATATACATATATACATATATATATATGTTAACTCCTCTTCGTTAGCGACCTAACGACCTATGGGAAGCAGCGACCTAACGACTCAATTAACAAGCGACCTATCGAGCTCAATGGTCTAGTTCACGACCTAACTACAGAAAGGACTAAGCGACCTAAGGAGCCTAACGACCTATGGGGTGAAGCGACCTTACCATGGATCGGTCCTAGCGACCTAACAAGATAAGCCAGCAAGCGACCTAACTCTGTAAGGAGGTTAGCGACCTAACTATAGAAACGACCTAACGACTTAAGGGTTTAGCGACCTAGTGGCTCCAGTCCTCAGCGACCTAAAAGCTTCAACGACTTAAGAGATCAAGCGACCTAAAGCATATGCGACCTAAGGCATATGCGACCTAAAGCATGTGCGACCTAAGCAATGCCACGACCTACCGACCTAAGAAGCTAGCGACTTAAGGGATCCTACTACCTAACGACCTAAGAACGAAGTGGTCTCAGCGACCTAAATCAGGTCTCAGCGGATCTCCTAGGTCGCCGCCGACCTACGACCTATATTAGGTCGCGCGCGACCTATTAACTCGCTCAGAAGAAACCAAGATCAACCGAGAGGAGCCAGATTATATCCCCTAGTTCGCTGCCGACCTACGACCTAACTTAGGTCGTTCACGACCTAAGACTTAGCGATTGAATCTTGCCCAGATTTTTTCCTATAAATACTACAGCTACTCCAACGGCAGGGAGACTTTTGGCTGATCTTCTGAAGCGCTGTTACTCTGCTGAATTCTTAACTCCTCCAACGCATCAAGCATTCCGAACATTCAAGACACTACAACAAGCTTCGAAAGAGATCTTGCACATCCGACATGGATTCAAAGAGCCTTATCACATCGAAGTTTGAGCTAATAGTCTGAAGTGTTTTGGAATCGTAGTGTATTGTATTTTGAAGTGCATTGTATCAACTTGTAACCAAATCAGCAATAAAGGAATTTAAAGTGGACGTAGGCTTGATCTTAAGCCGAACCACTATAAAATCGTTGTCTTTTACTGTTTTTTGCTACTTTTCTGCTTATTTCTTATTCCCGTATCACGGGTGGTGCTTTCACATTATTACTACACACACCAGGGTGTTAGCGTTCAATTTTCAGCGTTAACATTTTGGTGCTTTCACTGAGAAACCAACTCAGGAATATTGTCATCATTGCTTCACAAGAGTTTGTGGAAAAAGTTTCTTTGAAAACCAGAAGTTTGTCGGAAATAATGGCTCCCGGAAGAAAGCGCAAGTCTACCAAATCCGTCAATACTCATGATAATACTGCTACTTCTCCTTCATCAAGTCAAGCAGCTCCAAGCATTGGAGTGACACGAGCGGAGTTAGATGCTGCTGTGTCTGGGTTATATCAGCAAATTGAAACCCAGAACACCTTAATGCTAGAAAGGTTGAATGCTATGCTCGGGGCTAACCGTCAACCAGCAAATAATGAGGAAAATTTTGCTGATGCTGTTCACAACTCTAAAGGGAGGGACATTCCTCAAAGGGCAGCTGGCACTGCCGAAGGGGCACCTCCCCAAGCCGGAGTGACAAGGCCGCAACCAACTCTCCACGAACGTTTGTTTAAGCAGACTTCCGAGAAAATGGCTGATGATTGTCCCGCAGAGCCTCTGAATAACGGGGAATACCTCTCGGAAATGATAAGACAGATCATGAAAGAGAGCATGCAAAGAAATGAAGATGAAAACGATTGGGGGTTCGCTCCAAGTAAGACTCCGTTCATTGAGAAAATTCTAAAAGCTGAATTTCCAAGAAAGTTTGTTCCTCCTACCATTCCAGCTTACCGAGGAACAAGCGACCCCAATCAATTTCTGTACAAATACGACTGGCACATGACGGGTGCCTGGGCAACGGATGAAATTAAATGCCGGTAGTTTCCGTGTACTTGGAAGGGGTGGCACTACTCTGGTTTACAAAGATGTCGGCCCGATCTGTAGACCAGTTCTCTAATTTAACTCGGAAGTTTAAAGAGCAATTCAGACTGTACGCTTCAAAGGCGAAAGACATAATGTCATTGTCTAGCCTTGAGCAGAATCCGGGAGAGTCTATTAAGTCCTTCTTGAATCGCTTCAACATAGCTCTAGCTGAAGTCGACAATGCGGAGCCACAGATGGTTTTGACTTATCTGATGCGGGCTATCGATAAGTCAAGTGAATTTGGGAAATGGCTGAAAATAAAGGAGCCAAATTCACTCGAGAAATTTTATAAGAAAGCTGACGAGTTCATGCGCTTGGAAAATCTTCCTGCTCCAGTGAAAGTGGTGGCGACAGGAGTGGAGAATAACATTGCTGCTTCAACTAAGAAAGATTCCGGAAGTCAGAAGAGGGAGAATAATGATGGGAAGAAACAAAAGGACACAAAGAAACCTCGCTTCTTTAAACCTTCATATTTCACCCCCTTAACCGACACTCCGGAAAATATCTTCTTCGCCACCAAAGATGCCGTGGAGTATCCTAAACCAGCTGAGATAAAGCCTGGAAAGAGTGCTATGCGAAATGGAAAATTTTGTCGATTTTATAACCAACCTGGCCATGATACCAATGAATGTCGTCATTTGAAGAGCTTGATTGAAGAATTACTAAGACAAAACAAACTGCAACAGTATGTTAAGAAGAACAGGAATGACCCAACTTCGTCTACTCAGGGGCAGCAACCCCCTACTCACCCATCTGGCTCGGGTGAGGGAACTACCGCACATGAATCTGAAAGGCCTGTTATGAATGTGATTACAGGAGGTCCACACCCAGCGGGAAGAAGCTGGGGTGAGATGGAAAGATATGCTCGTGCTTTGAAATATACCCCAGCGGAGGAAGATGTTTTTGTTTTAGAAGACGCTGCACCCCTGAAACAGCAGAGAACTTCTAATGATGACATTGTATTTAAAGCTAGGGATTCTATGGGTATTGAAGCTCCAACCATGGATTCCTTGGTCATTTCTGCAGGAATTGGGCCAGCTATTGTAAGACGGGTGCTTGTTGATTGCGGCGCCTCTTGCAATATACTCTTCAAGAAGACGTTTGATCAAATGAAGATTCCAATGACTGACGTTCAGGCTTCATCGCAAAAGATTGTTGGGTTTACTGGGTAACCGCAGCAGCCAATTGGAACTGTCGACTTGTTTGTGGAACTTGGAGATGGACAAAAAAAGGTGGTTCGGAAACAAACTTTTGTAATTCTTGACGGATTTTCTACCTACAATGCCTTCCTGGGCCGGCCAACTCTAGCTGCGTTCAAAGCCATTCTCGCCCCGTGGTGCCTAACTATGAAATTTCCCATAGATAATGGTGTTGGTGTCATTAAAGGGGATCAAAACGCTGGGCGGGAGTGTTATCTTATAGAGCTTCGGGAGGCAAGAAAGAGAGAAATGGGAAAAGATGCGGCAGCCCCGCTCCGCATCAAAAAGCCAACCTTGTAGCAAGTACAGGGTGGCCCCTGCACTGGCGAGCATAGTGGTGCAAGGAGAGAAATGGACCCCAGAAAGGCCAGTGCAGGGGAAAATAGAGTGGTGCCCATGGAAGTAACGGTACCGGTACCTGTTGATCTTAAAGACCCAAACAAAGTACTAAATGTGGGTTCGCAACTCAGCCTGGCAGTTCAAAATATGCTGATATCATTTTCGAAAGAAAATCTGGACGTATTCGCTTGGAGTCACGCTGATATGTGTGGAATATCTCCAGAGGTTGTTGTACATACTCTGAACATTGATCCGAAATTCACACCTGTGAAACAGAAAAGGAGGATCCAGGGTCCGGAAAGGTCAGCAGCGCTAAAGGAAGAAGTAGATCGTCTCATGGAGAATGGTTTCATCAAAGAGTCCACCTATCCAAATTGGGTTTCAAATCCGGTACTAGTTAAAAAAGCAAATGGAAAGTGGAGAGTATGCATCGATTTCTCATATTTAAACAAAGCTTGCCCCAAAGACTGCTTCCCGTTGCCGAGGATTGATCAGTTGGTAGATGGAACAGCCGGGCACGAATTGTTGTCTTTTATGGATGCTTATTCCGGGTATAACCAAATTATGATGCATGAGCCAGATCAGGAGGATACAAGCTTCGTCATTGATGTTGGTCTTTACTGCTACAAAGTCATGCCCTTCGGACTGAAGAATGCAGGGGCAACATACCAAAGGCTTGTTAATGCAATGTTCAAATCACAGCTTGGGAAAACTATGGAAGTCTATGTTGATGATATGTTGGTGAAATCAAAGAAAGCAATTGACCATATGGATCACTTAGCAGAAATGTTCGCAATTCTCCGAAAGTATGGAATGAAGCTCAATCCTTTGAAATGTTCATTCGGATTAGAGTCCGGAAAATTCTTGGGATTTCTCGTAAGCGCTAGGGGCATTGAAGCTCATCCTGCTCAAATTACTGCTCTGAGAGAAGTCAAAGCCCCTAGGACAAAAAAGGAACTGCAGAGCCTCAATGGGAAAGTTGCTGCTTTAAATCGATTTATTTCCAAAGCCACTGATAAATGCATTCCCTTCTTTGACGCTCTAAAGAAAGGAAAGAAAAACTTCGAATGGACCCCTGAATGCCAGAAAGCTTTCGATGAACTAATCCGTCACATGGAAGCACCTCCAATACTTTCCAAGCCCAACAACGGCGAAGACCTTTTCATATACTTGGCAGTTTCGTCTCATGCCCTGAGTGCAGCATTAGTGCGAGAGGATGCAAAAGTTCAGCGCCCGGTCTACTATGCCAGCAAAAGATTCACTGGGGCAGAAATGAATTATTCAAAGCTAGAAAAGCTCGCCTATTGTTTACTGATTGCTTCCAGAAAATTGAGGCCATATTTTCAAGCTCACCCTGTCAAAGTTCTCACTGACCAACCCCTAAAGCAAGTCCTATTTCGCCCTGAAACTTCGGGCCGTCTTCTGAAGTGGAATATTGAACTTAGCCAATATGATATCGCTTATCATCCCCGAAGAGCGATCAACGGACAAGCTTTAGCAGATTTCATTGCAGAATACACAGATAAGGGTAACAGTGAGGAAGAAGTTACAGTTGACATCCCAACCAGATGGAAGTTATATGTTGATGGCTCAAGAAATGATTACTGTTCCGGAGCTGGGGTTGTGCTTGAAACCCCCGAAGGGCGATCATTATGTTACGCATTAAGATTGGAATTTCCTTCTACAAATAATGAAGCAGAATATGAAGCTCTAATTGCTGGATTAAAGATTGCAAAGGAACTAAACATCAAAGCATTGCAGATCTTCAGTGATTCTCAGCTTATTGTATGTCAAGTCAAGAAGGAGTTTCAAGCTAAAGGAGGAAATCTGCCTGCTTACTTGTCAAAGGCTTGTGAGCTTCTCGATGATTTTGATCACTATTCGATAAGCCACATACCTCGAGAGGAAAGTATGAAGGCGGATTCTCTCGCAAAGTATTCAAGTTCCGGAGAAGCTCAATTATTGGGATTGGTTCCTGTGGAGGTCTTGTCAGCTCCAAACACTGATGAGATGGATATCGACTGGATCATGGCTGTATCTCAAGAACAAGAGTCATGGATGACCCCGATCAAAGAATATCTACTCAACAGTTCCCTGCCAGAAAATTCTAAAGAATGCCGAAAGTTGTTAAGAAAGGCATCGAGATATGTAATTCAAGACGGTTGGTTATACAAGCGGGGATTCTCAATGTCATTACTCCGATGTGTAACCAAGAAGGAAGCCAAGACAATTTTAGCAGAGGTGCACGGAGGAGAATGTGGGGATCATTCAGGTGGCCAAACTCTTGCCAAGAAAGTTCTCCGGTATGGGTATTTTTGGCCAGATATTAATCGAGATGCTGCTATCTACTCCTGAAAATGCGACAAGTGCCAGAGATTTGCAAAAATTCCAAGAGCACCTTCCACCGAACTAACACAGATGGTCAGTCCATGGCCATTCGCCATTTGGGGGATAGATCTAATCGAACCTTTACCAATTGCCAAGTCGGGAATTAAATACGCTATTGTTGCTGTTGATTATTTCACTAAATGGGCTGAAGCTGAACCTTTGGCTACTATTACCTCTAAAAAGATGATAAATTTTGTGACTAAAAATATCATTTGTAGGTATGGTGTGCCATAGAAAATAATCACAGACAACGGTACTCAATTCGAAAGCGAAGAGTTCTAGGACTTTTGCAAGCGATTCAAAATCCGAAAAAGCTTCTCAGCAGTGGCTCACCCGCAGGCAAACGGGCAAGTGGAGGCAGTAAACAAAATTATCAAGTCAACCATAAAAAAGCAGCTTGAAAAAGCAAAAGGTGGATGGGTTGATAAGCTACCACTAGCACTATGGGCATACAGAACAACCCATAAAACTGCGACTGGGCACACTCCATTCTCATTGGCATACGGATCAGAAGCAATGATTCCAGTAGAACTAGAAGTCCCTTCACACAGGAGAATTCATTTCAACCAGGCTGAAAACGAAAAATTGCAATTCGAAGCACTTGACTTCCTTGATGAAAGAAGGGAAGAAGCTAGGCTCAGAGTTGCGGCCCATCAACAAAGGATAGCAAGGCACTTCAACTCTAAAGTCCGTCAACGAAGCTTTGAAATCGGGGACTTAGTCTTGAAGAGGATCATGACAACAACTGGAGTGTTTGGACCAAATTGGGAAGGACCATATGTCATAGGCAATAAACTTCTTGATGGCACCTTCAAACTCACAACTGTCGAAGGAGATCCAATCCCAAGAGCCTGGAACAGCAACCATTTGCGTCCATATTTTACTTAAAAAGCTCTGCTTGAAATTGTAAAATGATAATGGATGTATCAGTTGTATTGTAAACCATTGTAAAATCAGTGATAATCAATAAAAGAGCTATAAAGTGGATGTAGGCTCAATTCTTGGCCGAACCACTATAAATTCTGTGTTCTTTATTATTATAAAAATGCTTGTTTCATTTCGATGTGTAAATACTCTAAATGTATTGCTAAATGTCGATTTAATATTGCAGGCTATTAAAACAAAGCTTACCCATCACATGGCCAAGTGAGCCCCGTAAATCACTCGATAAACGAATTTCAAGCCACAAAAAGTTCCAGATTTAAATCCAACATAAGATGAACTTCATGCAAAAAAGTTAATGATTCCGTTGAAGGGGCACTTTTCCAAAGAAAAGGAACCAGACACTTGTTAACAAATTACGATCGTCTGTACAAATGGACATCTGATTAGATAGCTCGCGCCTGCCCCGTGGAATCACTTAATAGTGAAGTTCACTTCTTCGGATGGAGCAAACTACTTACAGAAAAGGTAACACGGGCTCAGAAACGATAACAGGGGACCGCTAATGAGCAAACGACGGAGAGACATGGGCAAGCCAATCAACAAAAGCCCTCTTCGGAGGCACAAGACCTCTTCGGAGGCGCAACTCCTCGGAGGATAAAGACCTCTACGGAGGCACAAGCCCTCTTCGGAGGCACGCCAAAAAATGGGAGTGCTCTTCTCAACAAAAAGGTTGGTGGAACCACCGAAGGGGCACCTTCCCAAGTGGAAGGCACAGGACCTTTGTTAACTAGTTGCGATCGTTTGTGCGAACGAACATCCAACTAAGCGACCTGCGCCCGCCCCGTGGATCCATTTAACTGTGAGAAAGTAACTTTCAGGCAATCAAATAAAGACCTCTCCGGAGGCACAAGACCTCTCCGGAGGCATAAGACCTCTCCCGAGGCACCACAAGCCCTCTTCAGAGGCACAAGCCTTCTTCAGAGGCACGCACTGCCCTCTACGGAGGCAGAAGACCTTCCCCAAGGCACACAAGACCTCTCCGGAGGCACAAGACCTCTCCGGAGGCACAAAGCCCTCTTCGGAGGCACAACTCTTCGGAGGCACGTTTCACCGGAGTTGAAGTGCAAAATGCTCCTCTTCGGAAGCCCACTTCACCAGAGCCGAAATGCCAAAAATGCTCCTCTAACGAGACACAGAGCCTTCTTCAGAAGTACTAAACAAGAAAAGCCCTTTAACAAGGCACATCCAAAAGCTCCGTTGGTGGAACCACTAAAGGGGCATCTTCTCAAAAAGAAGATTCTAGGCCGTAGCTGAATACTTATGATTATTTGTACTAACAAATATCCGGTAAAACAGCTGACGTCTGTCCCGTGGATCCATTCAACGATGGAATATAACTTTATGACAAACAGATCAAAACATTCTTCAGAAGCTCGCTTCACTGCGTAGGGGAATCTACTTCTCAACAAATAAAAGTGATCATCCCTGAAAGTAGAATTGTTCTTTAGAAAGAAAGAGAAAGAAAAACTTCTCCGATACAAAGCGTATTCTATTAAAAGCAGAATAATATTTCCTTAAAACGGAAGAATTATTCTCTAAAATAAGATTACAAGTCTTTTCATAATATTGCAGTAAACCGTGGTATGGGGGCATATAGCTAAATTAATAAAAACAACGCTCAAACATCATACTACGAGCTCACTGCAGTATCATATAAAGTAAATAAAGAAACTTGTGCAAAAACAAGGAATAAATGCGTTCACACATATACTAACAAGAAATTGTACAAGTAAAAAGAACCACCATTTTATTCCATACTACGAAATTTTTGTACATATGCAGGTTTCAACAAGCGGAGGCCGGTATCCGCACAAACTCCGGTCAATACATGCAAAAAGCAAAAAGCAAAAAGCAAACCAAGAAGCGTAAAGACCAGCTCATTACTCCTTCTTCTCGCCACCTTTAGAACCCTTGCCCGGCCTGATGATTAACTTCTGAGTCCGGCATGGACGGGTCGGGGAAGAAGGAGAAGGAGGCGCAACTGGATCTTCTTCAACTTTTTCTTCATCAGCTGAAGTGCTTTTCTTCTTCTTCTTCATTGCGCGCTTCCCTTTCCTCTTTGAAGAAGACTCACTTCCCGGAGTAAGCAACGCGGAAAGCTTTGTGTCATCGTCGAGAGACTGCTCCGGGGTCTTCTCACTGTCCTCAAATTCTTCCGCCTTCTGCTCTTGGGAAGCGGGTGGATCCTCCAAGCCTTGAAGGGCTTCTATTTGCTCTTCCTGCGAACCCGGCTGAGAAGCAGGACTGACTTGAAGGGATGGAGGAGGAACAGCTGGGAGAGGAGAAGTGTGCGCAGCATTCAGTGTTTCCGCTACAGAAGAAAAGAAGTTAAAATCAGTATTCTCCAAAAAAAGAGAAGATATTGGATCATCAGGACTTAAGTAATAAGCAAGAAATTCATCAAACTCAGGTGAAGCGAGCAAGTAATCCGCTTGACCTGGATCAACACCGAAGTTACCTGGAGAAGTCGGTTTAATCACTTCGATTTCAAAGTTTTCGGCTTTAGTGTCATCCTGGGTCTTCTCCTCGACTTGAACAGTGGGAGGCTCAGTAGTCACGATTTTGACTTCGGCTTTTGCAGGAGGTGGAGAATAAGAACTAGAGCCGATGGTATCAGGGTCGACCGAAGCCGGAGGACGAGCGGGGTCAGTTAAAGTCGCTTTCTCTAAACGCTCTCCTCCTGCTGCTTCGGCTCGCTCCCTAGCAAGCTGCTCTTTTCCCCTGGCAAGGGCGGTACGTGTTTCATCATCCAGATAGGTCGCCTCGAGATCCGCTTCTGCATAGCCAGCGCCTCCGAACATGTCAATTATCGCTTCCCACACTTCAGCCAAAGTAATTTCATATGTCGGTCCTAGAAACAAGAGACTCCCGCGCCCCAAGACGCTATGAATATAAAAGTCAAATAAAGTAGAGCTGATTTTTGCCTTCGTCGCCTCGTGCGACTGCTCAGCCGTTTCTTTTTCGGCAATGGCTGCAACTTGGCCGTCAACTGCCTAATCCCGCTCTTTTTCAACTTTAAGAAGTCGAGTTTTTAATGCTGTAATCTCCAGATCTTGTGAGCTAACTCTTTCCCGCAGTTGAGCGGTATCTTTGCGATATTTTTCAGTAACATGCTGCTCTGCCTCAAGTTTCATCTCAGCATCTCTTTGAGCAGCATGAGCATCTCTCACTTGTTTTTGGAAGACTTCTTCTTTTTGAGAGTGCGAAGCGGAAGAAGTGGCGAGATCTTCCTTGAGTTTCTTGAATTCGGACTCAAGTCGCGCATTGTCGTCAGCAATGCTCGCCATCTCTGCATCATGTTGCTTACAAATTTTATCCCACTCAGACTTGTCATTCTCCATAGTTAGCATGGCTTCAAGGTTCATGCGATTAACTCTTTGAAGTTCATCGACAAGTTTCTGCCAGTCAGACATCCTCTCGATATCAAGTTTGACTGCGTCAAGGTTCCTCAGCATAGCCGGCTTATCAATCGGTACCAAGTCTAAGTCGAAGCGTACTCCCCTTAAGCACCAATTTGGGAATCGGCTTTGAAGAGTAGAAGGAGCATTTTTGACTTGATACTGAGGCCTGCTGATAATTGTCTGAATGTCAGATTTCTTAAGAGCAGGAGAACCGGAGGAGATGTCGAGAGGGTTAGGAGCATTGGTCGTTTCAGAAATTGCAGACGCTGATTGACCACTAAGTTTGACCCGTTTTCTCGGATCGTCAGCAACATGGCTTTTCCCTTTATCATCATAGGATTTTCTTTTATGGGAGTCATCGTCCCTTTTTCTTTGCCACTCCTCATAAGTTCGTCTTTCATGAGCTTTTCTAGCAGCTCTTTCTTCATCTGTTTCTCTCGAGGCAGTGAGATAGCGCCTATAATCATAATTATCGCGGCTTCCATGGCGTTGGAAATTTTCATAGTACGAGCCAGATCGCCCCATCGGAGAATCTGAAAATGAAAAAGAAATAAAATTTAGAAATCTCCAGGAGAAGGAAATTAAGTGCGAGTAACTGCTAAAGATTCTAAATGTGTGTGGCGTGTAAACTATGCGCATCGAGCTACAAACCACTCTTCGGCTTGGGGGTAATGTCAACTTTTGCACCTGACGTTAACTCTTGGGTTGTTGGAGTTTGCTGCAAGGCAGATGTCGCTTCAATTACTGAAGAAACAACTTTGGCAGTAATAGGGTCATCCTTGAGGAGCTCTTGTGAAGTTATAATTAAATCGCTTAGATCATCAAAAGTATCTCCACCGTCATGCTCAGCGGAGTCGTCTTTTTCAACTCCTTCTTCGATCACTGGGGAGAGTGTGAGTTTGCCAGATGACCCCGCAACACCAAAGGAAGTAGAACACTTCACCAATGCAACCTCTACAGTAGGTTCTTCCGACGCAATTTCTTCTGCAGAAACTGGGGCATTTGGTGTCTCTGCTTGAGAACCCGGGGCAGCTAATGTTTCGGTCTCAGAACTAGAAATTTCGTGAATCTGAGTAGATCGAGAGGAGTGTAAAAGCCCGAACTGGTGCAAAAACTCGTCTTTCAAATAAAAATCTAACGCTTCTCTCTTCAGCAGCCACAGCACTTAGTGTTTCGAAGGTTGGCTTGTGGCTGGGATCTCTAAGCGGGGGAGGAAGTGCTACAAAAAAATAAAGATTGAAGTTAAGTACTTGGCAATTCGAGTTCAAGAAATTCAGAGAAATGAAGTGAGCGGAGACAAGCGATCTTACTTTCGACTCTCCAGACGGCATAGAACCTTGGGGGGCAGCGAACGAAGAAAAATTGACTTAAAAATCCGTGTACGCTCTCAGACAAGTCTAGAATTAGTCTCCGGTTCCGTGCACTCCTCACAAGTATAATAGATGGATGATCTTTATTCTTTGCAAATGTGCACAAGTAGCAGACTTCTTCGAAGCTCGGAAGACGGTTAAGTGTCCTCCCGAATAGCACACACAACCCCATCAAGATAGCATAGCCATTGGGGTGTAGTTGAAAAGGAGAGATAGTCAACCGAAGAAGAAGCTGTCGAAAAAAGTCATTAAAAGGGGGAATCGCTCCGTTCTGACTCATTTGTCGATTTACTGCAACGAAGCCATGAGGAGGCCTATCAGTAGTATCATGTATCCCGGGCAGCTGTGCGTCTGCTTCAGCGATTCTGAACTGAATGCACAGCTGGTTAAAAACTCTATAGTTCAAAGTTGTCGAGGTTCTTTCCGGAGGATCGTTCAACACAACGGCAACTGGAAAGGCCTCTTCAACTTGTTCTATCTCTTCTGGTTGAGAAGTCATTCTACACAAGCAACTGGATATTCAAATGTGAAGGTGCACGTTTCCTAAAAAGTGTGAAGTGTTGTGCAGAACTAATAAAAATAGCAAGCAAATATAACTGGAATTAAACTAGTTGACAATCGGTCGATTACAAGATTTCAGGGCTTGTTAATTTAAAACTCAAGTGCAGTGTTAGTGCAAACAGAGCAGCTTTAGTTGGCTATTTTAATTTAGCTTTAATACTTCGCTTAAATTTGTTGGTTTACAGCACTTCGTTCACAAAACCTATTTAAATTGATTATTCTTTATCGACTAATCTGTCATTCGATGTGGGCAGTCAATGGCAGTATATTCATCCCAGTTTTCTGCAAATATTGTGTTTAACAGGTTATTAGCATTAGAGATAATCTGTAGAGAAGTTTAAATAGTTCAAAGTTCAAGCAGTTCATTCTAGCTGT